>JAVSCE010017347.1:0-469420 GCA_032199065.1 Smutsia gigantea
GGGAGCTACTTTTCCGGTACCAAAAGACGCCACAACCAATGTCAGAACAGAGCACTTATTGTGCATTTACAATGTGAAGAAAAGGATTACTGTAGGTTATAATGATTTAAGATATTTTTGTATGAATAATACATTCAGTTCAGGAAATTTCCTCTTCAACATAGTAATTATTTTAATTATTTTTTCTCTGGCAATTTTTCTATTGAAATTTTCCCAGTGTGTTGTTTTAAATTGAAATAACTCAATTAAGCCAGAGAAATTTTAAATTAGAACTGTGGCAATTTTTGTTACATGTGGATTTGAAAAAAAAATTTTTTTTCTTTTAAAGACTTCAGTTTGAAGAAACGTTTAACACATTTGCTCCTCAGCTCTGTATTTCTCAGCTGCCTCGATCTACTTCAGTCTAGATGACGGCAGTCTTCTGCATTTCACAATAGCAAATCTCTCAGTAAGGATTATTCAAACTATAAGGAAAGGGATTTGAGCTGAGATCCAAAAAGCCAATGAACTGAGGGTCACATTTAGAGGCCACTGGCTGACAAGTAGGGACTTCAACAAGGGGGCAAAGAAAGCAGTTTTAACAACTTGTTAGTACTCATGGGTAGAAATATTTAGATAACTAACTTGTAAGGACCAGAGGTGTGAAGGAAGGAACTGCCTAATGAGGTTCCTTTCATCTCTACATTTATGTTGTAACATTCAATTTACAAAGAAATTCCAAATCTTTTTTCTAATTCCTTTCTTACAACAACTTGGTGATTGAGGCTGGGACAGTATTGTTTTCCCTTTTTCACCTATGAGGAAACCAAGATTCCAAAAAAATTGCTGACTTCCCTAACACTTGTTCTCATTAGGAGGTAATCCAAGACAAAGCAAATTAAGACAGAGCTGGCCTTTATCTGTGTCTTGTGATTCCTGGGCTTCCACTGCATCATTCTATGGTTTCAATTTTGAGATACATACAGTTGTGAGCAGAGGTGGATAAAATTTTGAAATCACATGAAAGACCACATTTGCTAAGGCAGATCTAGAATTGGCAACATGAATTGGTTATCTTTATAGGAGGTATGTGTTGTAAACACTTCTTTATTACAATTTTGATGGCATATAGAGTGGAAGCTATACCTGTGTGTGCCGTCTATGCTTACTGTCAAGAAGAAAGCTAAGGAAGTTCTCCAAACAAGAGATCTGGCAAAAAGGACATTTTATTTGATCGTGCTAATTATTGAGAAATGTGGTAACCTTACTCACATAGATGGGTGTGTTACTGGTTGAGTTTGTTCTCCTCAGTCCTTGTCCCTGCCACAATAAAGAACTGAAAGGCAGAGACACAATAGTGAAGTAGAGGGAAAGTTTTATTTGAATACACTCCAAGGGAGGAGTGGGCCAGAGTCAGGGGAGACAAAGGCCTCCATCTGTCAGGCAGGAGGCTTATCTATTGCATTCTGGTTAAGAGGCACCTCTTTGACTGACAAGATGGGGTTATTTTATTTACAGGCCTTTCTATATAGTCCTCCCTCTCAGTGAACATGTCCTTTCCACATGTGAGGTAGGATTCGGGCAGTCCTTAGTTCTGTCTGTTGGGATCTGGTTGGGGAGGAAATTGTGTCCCAGCAAAGCCTTTGTTGTCTCCACATGGGACCCCCTACCTGGGCAGAGTTTGGGTGGCTTCTTCTTTGAGCCTTGTCTTCCTCTTTTCCAGCTGTTCATGTCTATCTTTCTACCTAACATTCCTAGCAGGTGCACAGCCAAACAAGAATAGCTCTTGTTAAAGGAATATTACACAAGTGGAGCTGCTTACCTTATTTGTCCTACTTTGTGGCAACTGTTCTTTGGGACCAATCCACCCAAACAGCCATAGCCATCTCTAAAAGTACATTGATTTTTTTTTAAACTCAGGATTTTGTAAAGGCAACAGAAAAATTGAGGTGAACAAGTGATTACTATGGTCTGAGAATTATGAGAAAGAGCTAAATATAATCTGAGTCCATAACAAACTACATGTAACATGTATATGGTTAGAGTAAAATACTCTTCTCCATAGAAATGATGGAGCCTTTAAAGAAATGTACCCAACTTCAATATTTCTCAAGACTAGTATTCGTATTATACTTTTAGCCTTGAACATTGATCTGCTTTCTGCTTCTTCTGTGCCTACACTGATCTATAGAAGGTCATTTCCTTATATCAAGGCCTCTAACATAAATTGCAGATTATCCTGCAGTTGTTTCTAAATTTGCAGTTGTTTAAAAATAAGAATGTTAGCATGTTTCTAAAGTGGTTCTCTTTACTTCAATATGCCTTATCAATTGCCCGTGATTAGCTGCCGATTACTCTGGGACCCTCCATTTGTGTGGCACTGTGGCTGAGTCTCTCTGTCCACTGTCTTCACTAGGACCTCATTTAGCTATGAAAATGCTAGCGGTAGCCTCTGGAAATTGCTGTTTCTCCAAGCTGTCTTATACTCAGCTGCTCCATGGTCCTATGGCAATGGGAAGGATTTTCATAGTCCCTGGCTATTTATCAAGGAAAAGGAAAAACTTGAAAATCAGTGTGTGATAAAAAAAAAAAAAAGTCTGTCCTAACTGCAGATTCTCTATGCCAATGGTCCTCAAATTGTGCTGAGTGACCCATGGGTCCTGAAACCTGTGCAGATCTGAGTCCATGCTTGACACTTTCATTTGTTAAGTCATAACTGGCTTTTGGGATAAGACGTATTTCTTATTTTGAATAATTAAAAAAAACTTTGAAAATTATACTTTGTTACTGAATGTATAATACTAAGTATCCAGCTCTTGGTGGATATTTGAGATTTTACTCCTAAGTTCACTGTTGGGTGTGCCTACATTGAAGTAAACAGTTGAAACAGTTACATAAGAATCATGGAGAAAATAATTTTATTTGGTGTCACTGGTAAAGACTTTTCCATAGGGGACTGCCCAGTACGTGAGAAGAACCCAGGCTTCTGAGCTGGCTGGCTTTTGGTTTCTAACCTGTTTCTACCACTTACTTAGCTAGGGGACACGGGTAAGTCACTAGCCACCTAATTTCTTTGCGCCTCTGTTCCACCATTTGTGATATTGGACTAATAACATTTATCTCATATAGTGCTTAAAAGATTAGAGAAATGCACATAGAGCATTTAGCGTAGCACCTGCACAAAGAATATAGTCAGTAAGTGTACAGTATCATTTTCATTGTGGAAGACTGGCTTATAAGAAGTGTAAGAACAAGTTGTGGAGATATTAGAGCAGTTCCAGGTTAAAGCAAATGTGACCAGAGCAATAACATTTGAAATACTTAGGGATTTCCAATTGTTTAATCTGGAATCGAGACAAAGAGATAAGTAAACTTCTCTATGACCTGAGAGACAACAATAAAGAAGGATCTAATTGTCTTCCACAGAGGTTAAAACAACATCATCTGACAGTAAGAGAATCCAGATAGACATAAAATGAATTTTATTAAAAAGTTTAAAAGTGGCTAAACAATCCAGCAATTCCATTCCTAGAGGTGTGTGTATGTGTAGTGCACACATATATATTATATATGTGTGTGTATATATATTATATACTCAAGAAAAATGAAAACCTAAGTTTCTAAAAACACACGAGTGTTTATAGCAATATTATTTGTAATAGCCAAAAGTTGGAAACAATATCCTTTAAATGGATAAACAATGGCTTGAATGAACAAAATAAAATACTGATGCATGCTATTGATAAACTTGGATGAACACTGAAAATATTATGTTAAGTGAAATAAGTCAGTCACAAAAGACCACATATTTTATAATTCCATTTATATGAAATGCCTAGAATAGCCAGATCTGTAGAGACAGAAAGATTACTGGTTTTGCTTAGGGCTGGGGAAATGGGGGAAATTGGGTGTAATAGTGAAAGGATACAGGTGTCTTTTTGAGGTGATGAAAGTGGTTGAAAATTGATTGTGGTGATTGATGGTTGCACAAGTCTGTGAATGTATTGCAAACTGTTTAATTGTATTCCTTTAATGCATGAATTGTATGATATGTGAATTATATTTTTAAAAAGTTAAAAAAGTAGTCGCTAATCATGAGAAAAGGCTAGAGGGCTGGCTTCTCAATAACATGAGGTCTTGGAGTTGTAAAAGAGGGGTGTAAAAGAGGGCTGATTTCTGAGATGTTGCCCTTGTGTCTATTTCTTAGGTTTTTGGTGAATTTTGTCCTACTTTGGTTTTGAAGCTCCATTTCACTCTTGATCATGCTTGTAGAATTTTCTCCCCTTAAGGATGTTTATTATCCTAAACCGACTCTCTCTGTACAGAAGAGAAATACAAAATGTATCAAGTAACACAAAAGTAGATTGGTGATGTGTAACATCAAATGCTTACAAAAACATGCATCATATGGAGACACAGTTCTGCTACCTACAGACAAAAATGAGAGAAATGTCTCATTTTGCTTATTGCTGTCTTTTTCTATATCTATGATTAATAATCAACAACCAAGTGTTGTTGCATACAACCAACTTTCCCACAGAAATAAGCTGTCAGACATGGGAAAAGCCACATGGGCAACTGGTAATACATCAGAATCATCCAGTTCTGTAGCAATAACAATTTTAGCAGTAAAGCAGGGTACTTTGTGATAAATAATCTGATTTTAGTTTATGTTTATCTAAAGTTAGGAATATATAAGATGTAAAATGAAATGTTCTGCCACAAACTGACTCATAGTTTGGTAACATATAACAAAAATATTTAATTTGGGGATATTCTTATAAACCACCTACAAACTCACAGCTTTCTTCAACACATGCCTCATGAAAAATTGCCCATTTCTCACCACCTATGCAATGTGAAGTCTAATTTATCACAGAGCTTATAATGGGCTCCTAAATGTGCTGTACAGATGGAGATGTTGATAATATCACTGAAACTAAAACGGCAATGTGATCTGCCTGTTTTTGGATTTGTTATCTTCATAAAATGGAATCTCATTATTTTTCACTTTTTTGGATATTTTATCTACTATTACAAATGAGTTACACTCCAGACTCTAAAAGTCGCACAAAACATAATGGAAAAAAATGAAATCCTATTCATCATAAAGTATTATTAGTTATAATAATGCCTGATTCCGAGAGAACTAGATTGCAGCTAATAACCAGTATTGAAAGTAAATGCAGATACATACAATGTAATAGGGAGAACTGTGAACGGAGGAGTCCTATTTTACTCGGTATGCTCACCTTGAGCAAGTCACCACTCTCTGAGCCTCATTCTTCCCATGTGTAAAGAAACGGCCATTTGAACCAGATGGCCTCTATGTATATAACATTATTTTTACAGCTTTAGCAGTCTACGGTTCTGTGATATGGCACTGGAGTGTCCAAAAGATGAACAGAGAGAACAGAGTGCATGTCCTTCCTACTACATTTTAATTAAGCCACATTTATAAAAAAATAGTTTATCTACTAAGAGTTTTCAGCAATTATCATTTTAAGCCAATAAAAATGGAATAATTGAAGGCAGTTCAGGCATTGTAGCAAAGGGGACAATTATGTATGTAATAAACACCCAAAGCAATAAAGGGAACTCTATCCCACAAGACTCTATCCCATAGACTAATACTGGACACAACCCCTGAGGCTGTGCTAGAGAAAACCAGTTTCCTTCTGTTCTTTAGGGTAGATTACATTAATTTTACTTGAGTCTCTATCTGAACTTATGATATTAAAATTTTCCAAATGTTGCTTTTGAGGTTCTTGGATTTTTTTTTCTGATAGAATTATATCCCTATTTTATGAGTACTGTTCTTTATTAATAATAAAAGGCTAAATTCTGCATTAACACCTGATATCTGAGGCAAGTGACATTGAACTTTTTTGCTAGTCACATTGGGAGTAGTGAACTAACAGTTTACTTAGAAAATTCTTTGGAATATTGAAATAAATAAATATATTCTGTAGTATGTAGTATGTACATACAAATACATATAAACTAGATATGTAGTGCATAATACATACATAATATATGTATATATTATTTACATGTATACATGTAAATATATACATGTATATTTATTACATATATATGCAATGCATATATATGTATATGTGTGTGTGTATATATATATGGAGAGAGAGAGAGAGAGAATACATGTAAAACCAGAACTGAGTATTCAAACATAAAGGTGATTTACACTGATTAATTTATTTGGATATGTATTTCAGTTCTGCCTCAATTTTCCAATAATGGAATAATTGTAATTCCATCTACCAGCCTACATGAAAATGATATCTTCCAGAATTTTCTAGTTTGCACAGACAGCTCTCATCTTCTGAGATCTTATATATCTTATATCCTATCTTTTTAGTTACTCCCTTATATAAATATCAAGAAATCTGATGAGATTTAAGTTTCTGAATAGAGCTTGGCGATGCTAACTATTTTGGGACAGGCAAAGTTGTTCCCCACATTCAAAGATGGCATTACCGGACTTTCATTGCTCCGTGTTCTTTCCTAGGAGCAGAAAGAGTACCTTCAACCTGTCTTTACAGAATGGCTGCCTAGATTCGGAATCATCTTCGTCCCCTGAATGAAACTACAGAATCCTAGGGTTTTAACTTCAATAATACCTCACTCTAAAAGAGTACAGCACAAGGTAGTGGCTTTGCAAACTGGAGATCTAATTCAGGGAAAGCAGGTGATGTGGCGAGACAGGCAACTCCCAGAGCTCCTTCATTTCTCTAAGACAGAGCCAGATGTTCAATATCGCTTGGGCAGCACGAAATTTCATACTGATTTTTATACATTTCACATCTTCTGCCCCTGAATAGTGGTGACAGCAATGTAGTATTAGAAAACTAGGAGGATATTAAATGGCCCATTAAAATATGACAATGGACGCACATTATAAGCATTAGCGGAAGGTACTCTGGAATAGTAGTCACTACATCTAGAGCTGTGCTCGGCTACTCAGAGCACATCGGGCGCCCTTGGATAAGTCATATCTTCTCTAATTCTTACTTTTGTAAACCATTAAATAAGGGATTTGAATGAACTCTAAAGTGCTTTCCAGGGCCAAATTCACATTTGCATAATCTTTTATAGCTTGCAAAACATTTCTACAAATCTTATGCCATTTAATTCACAAAACTCTGTGTTAGTTATGCCATTCCTATTTTATAAGTAACTACATTGAGGCCTCCTGCAAAAACACCCTATAATAAATGTGTCGTTTCAGTTCCCTTTAAAATTATTCAATGGTGTGGGCACTTATGTGATCACTTTAATACATACTATTCAAGTGTATTACAGTTTTCCATAATATTCTCTGTTAATTTTCATTTTATATATGACAAGGGGGAAAAAACTAAGGGGTAGATAAATTAGGTGGATCTCAATAATAATAATGAAAACTATCGTTTATTGAAAATTTTCTAGGTGGCATATATTACACTAAATGTTATATGCAGATTATTTCTTATTTAACTATCCTTCTAGTGTTTAGTAAGGTTACTTCTGTTTTGCAGATGAGAAAAATGAGACTTGGAAGGTAAGTACATCTTCCAAGGTTGTACAACTAGTAAGTGGTAAAGACATGTTTGGAACTTAGATACAAATGGCTCAAAAGCTGGTGTTCACTCAGTTATAGCACACTGTCTCTCTTTTTCAATAAAATGAACAGGTATGTGAAAATGTAACCATATATACAGTCCAATTTTAAATCCTCCAGGCACCATTAAGTAAGGCACTTAACATCTTAGGTACTTCCTGAATTATAACTGGTGCTCTCAGCAGATGATCTGTCATTCTCTGAGCCAAGATTGTGCTTTCTGCATTCGCCTCAGTAGACGCTGAAGGCAGTGCCCTAAAGTCTAAAGAAGATGAACATATTCACAAACTATCCATGCTCTTCTAGGCCAAAAGGAAGAAATTCAATTTCCCTCCTCAGGAGACCAAACTGCTAGTGCACAAACTAATTAAACGTTCCCAACTGATGTGTGTCACACTCTTGAAGGAGACCAGGGAGTCCGCACAATTTTCTCTTTTAGGAAGGCTCCTAGGAGTGTTTGCTTCTCTTAAGGAACAGCAGTAATAGGAGGTAAGATGATAAAATAGGAAGAACTGAAAAGCTTAAATCCCTCTGGAATGAATGAGAATGACCATTACATGCAAATACCAGCCCAGAAAGATACAAAGCAGCCTTCTTAATCTCTCTTGCATGCGTCTTTGATAAAATCAGAGAAACAGCTTTCATTTACTCTACCAAAATACATAAGCATACATTTCAGTTCACATAAGTATTGAATTGTGTGCTAGTCACATTTCAGAAATTGTATTTCTAAGTGATTTTTTTTTAACTGCTTTTCCCCTCTCCCTATGCTCATTGCTAGGAGTTTCCACGGTGTTCTGAGTTTGAAGCTTCTTGATTGTCCGGTGTAGTTTTTGAATGTAAAACAGAATAAAGAGTGGAAGATTTTTATGAATTTCTCCTCCATATATATTATATATACACACACACACATAGACACATGGATATTTCAATATTTCACAATATTTCAAAATACTCTTGGACAATCTGAAGGCTTTACTTACCTATGATTTAATAGGACCACCTTCGCCCTAGTTATGTTTAATTATAAGAAGGACTAGAGTCGCAAAACATACAGGTAAGACAACATATGGTGGGCGTGGGTGGCCCACAGTAGATGCCTCCCATGCTTTATTTCTGTCTATTTTTACCCTCTAACTGCTAGAGCTTTACAACCCATCTTGGCCCCCTAGTGTCGCACTTTCACTGCCATCTCCAGCATGACTTCTCCTCTGTCCCTTGCCATGGGCTCCGAGCCCTGGATTCCTTGCTTTGCCCTTAGCTCTCAACCTGCTGCAGCCTCTCCTGCCTGCCTGACTTCCAGCTCCACTGTTCAAGTTCAGAGCAAGCAGTTGCCTACACCTTTGTCCATTTTCCAAGTTTTACATACACATTTGTAATGCAGGGATGTGAAAGCTTAACAGATTAAGTGACTACTTGATTTCAAAAAGATCAAAAAACACTCTGGAAAAAATTGTCTTGGTATGATGACAAATCAAGCTCTAAGATACACATCCATTCATAATGTGGTAATGCCACCTACCAGGAATTTTATTCTATAGTATTTCGGTCAATCAATTAATCCAAAATATTATTTATAATGAGACAGCCTTAATGGAAAGAAATTTATGGAAATATACACGATACATCCAGTAAAAGAAAATAATCTATGATGTATTGAACACTATGTACTAAGGACTTGCTTGGCATCCCTTTGTCTAATGCCACCCGAGTAGGAAGTAGTAAAGTCTATGACTATGACATCTACACCCTATAGCTTCCCAGACCAAAAGTTCTCTCTATCAAGATAACCACTATTAACATATTGCTTTCTATCTTTCCAATCTTCTTGGGTTGTACACCTGTAATTAAATGGGTTTCTTTTGTGAGCCAGATACATAAGTGAATTTTCATCTTACAAGTGTATAGTTATGATCAAAGAAAAGTAAGTGGAGAATTTGATTGTTTTGTTTGTTTTCAGTTCTACCCCTTGCATGGTTATCCATTCTTATGGTTTCAGCCTATCTCTGCCTGATATATTCCTAATTTCCATCTCTGGTACTTCCCTCCCTCACCTTCGCTCTATTTCAGTTTTTGTATCACCTTAACGTCTATCAATCCTGAAGGGTCTCTTGTGAGACTGGCTCCTCCGCCAGAACTCACTGTGGTCCAATCACACCACCCACCATCCAGGCTGGGACCCGGGCACTGCCCTTGATTTATATCTTCTTCTTCACCCACATCCCCTTATACCACTGGATTGTGACTTCAACTGTTTCTTGTACCTATTTCTTCCTTTCAATTATCATCAATTTACCTCAGTAATTTTTTATTTCTGATTCCTTCAATTTTTAATCACACAAGCACACATGAATTCATTGTTCTTTTTTTTAATTCCAAATATACCAACAAAGCTGAAATCATCTGACTGCTATCCCAATCCCAGTTCCCTTCACTATTATGAGTTCTACAGAAATACTTTTAGACTTTTAAAAATCATTTTTAATATACAAACTTTGTACCCTTACAAAATAGAATTACGGAGTGTGAGTGGATGTGCACATGTACTATAAATGGTATTATTCTATGTAGGTGTTTCTGCAACTTACTTTTTCCATTCAGTACTATCTTTGGATCTGTCCATATTAATACATATGAGTTCCCTGTCGGTGCATCGGCTTCTGACCCTGCCCTCTTTACTTTCAACACCGCAGCTGAAATGAGCCTTCAAAGTCGCTCTTTAGGCGACAGTCTCCCACGTTTCTGTGAGAGACAAAGTCTGTCCCGCCTCGTGACCTGTGACCTTCTCTGTCTCCACCTCACTTTCTTTCACCAGTACCACCTCCTTGCTGTGCCTCAACATGTCTGACATGTTCCCAAATCAGGGCTTTTGAAGAACAAATCTTATCTCAGATGACGTTCACAGTGAGACTTCCCACACCGCTCTAAAACTTCCACCTTCTCAAACATACTCCCTGTCCACTTCCCAACTTTCCATTGTACTTAGCAATGTCTAACTTACTTATTCTATTTATTTTTTGTTGCTTCTGTCCTCCCATAAGAATGTAGGCTCTGAGGCAGTAAAGAGTTCTGTCTGTGTTGTTCATTGCCATAAATCCAGTGCCTGTCCAGGCAGCCTGCATACCAGAACCCAGTAGGTTTTATGTATGGATGAATGAAGAAATGAGTCCTGCCAACCAGTTCTGGTATGTGGTATACACCAGATATCACTCTCTGTTGTTTTATATCCTCTCCTTCTCTAGCTGAGTGTTTTTATTGCAGTTATCTTGAAACTTAAGCATTATGCCATGGACTTTATGGGTGGTACTTAATTTCAGCCTCAGCCTTCTAGACATTAACATTTTAATTTCATCATATACTTCTGCAAATAATGTCACTGCCATTTGGGTCATGCGGATTTTTTTGAATAGCTTGTTGTCAGGAAATTTGTAAAGTTATATTCAATTTGGCCACTAATGAGTCACTCTATATAGTCTAGAACAGGGCTTCTTAATATTTATGGTTATAACTTTCTTTGAGACTCTATTGAAAGTTTTTACATATACTTCTGAGTCACTTCAAAATAGGAGTGAGGTGGTTAGTAGATGTAAACACAAAAAAATTTTTAAAAATACAAATTATGTGAAAAGATTCTCGACATTGCTAATTATCAGGGAAATGCAAATTAAAACCACAATGATGGCCAACATCCAAAAGACAAGGAACAACAAATTCTGGTGAGGATGTGGAAAGGGGAAACCTCCTGCACTGTTGGTGGGAATATAAATTAGTTCAACCATTGTGGAAAGCAGTATGGAGGTTCCTCAAAAAACTAAAAATAGAAATTCCATTTGACCCAGGAATTCCACTCCTAGGAATTTACCCTAAGAAAACAAGATCCCCGATTCAAAGACATATGCACCCCTATGTTTACTGCAGCACTATTTACAATAGCCAAGATATGGAAGCAACCTAAGTGTCCATCAGTAGATGAATGGATAAAGAAGATGTGGTTCATATACACAATGGAATATTATTCAGCCATAAGAAGAAAACAAATCCTACCATTTGCAACAACATGGAAGGAGCTAGAGCGTATTATGCTCAGTGAAATAAGCCAGGTGGAGAAAGACAAGTATCAAGTGATTTCACTCATTTGTGGAGTATAACAATGAAGCAAAATTGAAGGAACAAAATAGCAGCAGACTCACAGACTCCAAGAAGGGACTAGCAATTACCAAAGGGAAGGGGTGGGGGGTGGCATGGGGGGGGAGGGAGGGAGAAGGGGATTAAGGGGCATTATGATTAACACACATAATATAAGGGGAGCACGAGGAAGGCAGTATAGCACAGAGAAGACAAGCAGTGACTCTGCTGTATCTTACTATGCTGATGGACAGTGACTGCAATGGGGTGTGGGGAGGGGACCTGATAATATGGGTGAATGTAGTAACCACAATGTTTTTCATGTAAATACTTCATAAGATTGTATATCAATGATACCTTAATTAAAAAAAGATAAGAGAAAAAACTCTACAAATTACCCAATGGAGACAAAGAAATAAAGATAGGAAAAATGATGAAGTAAAGGCTAGGGCTGATGTACAAAATGTGTACCTTAATGTCCTGTAGAGTCATGGGAGGGGGGCCCACGGTTTGTTGCTGGGCTTCTTACTCCTCAGAGCATTATGGCTTTCAATACTAATGAAATAAGAATAAAATCATCTTTTTGTGATATTAGAAAACTGCCTCGTTTTACTGTATCTATAATAAAAATTTAAAGTAGGTCACAGTGATTTTTTTCTCAAAATAATATATAATTTTAATGCAATGTAATTAAAATCCTGAGTGGTACTAGTGTCAGAATAGGAAGACAGATAAATGGAATGAAATAAAGTTTAGAAAGAGATCCAATTATATCAAAATTGTGTGATAAAACCAGAATAATAAATTTGTGGGCAAAGTATAGATTATTTAACAAATGGTACTAGAATAAGTAGACAGTTATTTTATGAAACAAAAATTTCAAACTCTATCTTACACCTTACAACAAAATAAATTTTAGTTAGGTTAATTTTGAAATAAAATTATAAAACCATTACAAGTAATGTGTACTTTTGTTGAAACCTGGGGAAGGGAAGGCTCTCCTAAGTATTACAAGGAAGGTAAAAACCATAAAAGAGAAGACTGATAGATCTAAACACTTATAAATTTCAAACTTCTATGTTTCAAAAGCAACAAAAAGAAAAATTTTTAGAAATTTAGAAAAATATTTAGAAAATGGATCCATGTATATATATGTTATAGAGAGAAAGGGACGGAGCGAAAGACAGGGGAAAGAGAGAGAGGCAGAGCATGTGAGCACATGAGTGGGCAAGATAACGTGAGCTTACAAATTAATGAGCAAAATCTGAACGATATAATATGAAAAAATACCAGAAAGAAACATTTTTTTTCCCAAAAGAAATTCAGATGTCAATGAACACATGGAAATGTTCAACTATCAGAGTAATCAAAGGCAAAGTAACATACAGAGATACCACTGAATCTGATAAAGATTGAAAATAATAATCTGGATATTAGAAACTGATCCTTTTACATGCTAACATGGGAGTGTAAATTGGTTTAAAATTTCAAGAAAGCAATCTAACAGTACATATAAACATTCTAAAATTGCAATGGTTCTAGCAAGTCTTTTATCATTTAATATACGTAATAATTTTGAATTATGCAAATAGACATGAAATCTTTTTATATTTTTGTTTGATTAACATAAAGGTTAATATTTGTGCAGAAGGAGACAGGAAGTATACACCTTAATGTTAACAATTGGTAATTATGAGATGTCAGTTTTTGAGATCTCAGGTGATTTAAAATAGTTTTCCATTTGTGTGCCCATATGTTTCATCTAGAAACCCTATTTGGAAACAAGAGGCATACATCTCTCCGTATAGTCCTGAGATGGTTATTTTCAGAAGCACATTGGGTTTCTGAGCACACTTAATATGGGGAAGCTAAGAAGGGCAAAGAATGTTTAAAGAGATACAATGACTTCATCAGGATCACTAGGCAAATTCTGAGCAGTGCCAGGCAATTTCTGATCCTTAGATATTTAAACATTCACTAAACTTCCATCTAATTAGCCTTTGTGATACAACATGGAAGCTATTTCTCGAACTCCACAATGGGAAGTGAATTCTGCTTCCAAAGGACAGTGAAATAATTAGTTAAGATTGTACTCAATTGTAGAATTTTTTTCTAAGAACACATCATATATTAATGTACGAGAATGGAGAATTTGCAAAAAGAATAATTAGTGGTGAACAGTTCAACTAGTTGCAGAAATTCAGGCCTAAATTTTAATGATATAATTCAAGTAGTCTTGTAAAGAAAACACAAATTCTATATTCACTGGGACTAGACCTTATGTTCCATAGCTTCTGAAGTAAAGAAAATTTTGTTTTAATTAAAAAAAATTATTTATATTCTTGAGGAAAATGCTTTTAGACTCTTGAAGCACTTCGGAAGGTGCCTTTTCCTGCAGTACTATGCTAGGCCCAATAAGCAATCAAGAGGGAGCATTAGGTAGATTTGAGAATACAGGCCCAGAGTCCCTATGCTTACTCTGTGACACCCTGTAACCTATTCTCTGTGCCCTAATGACCTGATTCATAAAGTAAGGATACTAATAGCAAGTTCGTATGGTTTTAGAACATACTGAATATGTAGCATCATAAGAACATGTTTTGACAAATATAAGTATTCAATAAATAATAAACATGAGTTCAATAAATTATAAACTTAAAGTATTCAATATTTAATATTTCCCAAACACGACAAGTTTCCCAGGTATGCAGTAAGATATTTCAAAGAAAAATAACATGCATAAAAACAGAACTGGGGCTGCACACCATATAATATCAATTAAGTGATAACAGATAATAATTGAGTAACTGGAGTTCAGAGGCAAGAATAGTAATCAAGTCTTTTTAGAGAAGGTAGGGTTAAAACAAGCCCTAAAAATAGAAACAGCGTTCAATTTTCTAGAAAGAAGGTAGGAATATAAGACATTTAACTAAAATTTGTAGCTAAAGCAAATCAAATTTTATCATCCAATTTTATATATAATTTCTTTTTTGAGTCTTCTTTTTCCTCCTCTCTGGGAATCCATTTGTGATATAATTAGTTTTATATTATTGAGTAGGCATGTCCTTATGTTTCCCTTCTTTTGAAAAAACTTATGAAAAATTTCAAACACATATGCAAATAGAAAAATAGTATAATGAACTCCCATCTTTCCTAACTCTGCTTTAGACTGTTTATCAATTTTCTGACCTTCTTATTCCAAGTAGTGTATCGATTAGCATATAACATCATACAATGGGCTCTTTGTTATAATCAACTTTAAATGTGTAGTTGAGAGACAGCTACGAAATGAAATAACTTTTTTCTTTATTGTGCAGGATGCCCCAAAGAGGCCTTCTGGAATTTGCTCATTGCTTCCTGGAACAAGGAAGAATTAAAGGATTATGTTCAAAACAGACAGTCTCCATAAACTGAATAATTCTTTTTAAGCAAAACTTTTACAAATTAAAAAAATATATAAATATGGAAAAATGCACAAATGTACACAGGTTCATTAAATACTCCAGGTGAATGTGCCTGTGTGACTATCACCCACTTCAAGACATAGCCCATAACCCAGATACTCCCCTGGCGTTGTCCTAGATGCTATCCCCCAGATCAGTTCTGCTCTCTTCCCTAGATCAGTTTTGTCTCTCTTTGAGCTCATACACAATACATATGGTCTGCATTCTTTTGTGCCTTCTTCACTTGAACAGCACTATCTTCATGGCAAGCACCTGTATAACTTTTATTGTTATATATCATAGTATGAATATACCAAAATTTATTGATCCACTCTATTACTGATGGATATTTGAGTTGTTTCTGTTTTTTAAAATATTATAAATAATGCTTTTATGAACTCCCTTTATGTGTCTTTTGGAGCTGTACATTGCTATTGTGTACAAATCGGGGAATAGAATTACTGAGTCATATAGAATGAACATTTAGTTTTGGTAGATTTGGCAAAACAGGCCTTCCAAAGTAGATACACAAATTTATATTCTCACCAATTGTGTGTAAACTTGATCCAAGTACTCAGATTTGTCATTTTCTTAAACTGTAGCCATTCTGGTATGTTTGTAGTTGTATCTAATTGAGACTTAATTTGCAATTTCCCAGTGACCAAAGAGGTTATGAGATGAGCATGATTATTGGCCTCTTCGGTGAAGTACTTGGTTAAGTTAGTTGTCCAATAGTTTAAAGGGGTTTTCGATTGTTTTTGTTTAATTGTTTTCTAGGACCTACTAATATATTTTGGACATGAATTCTCTGTACATCCTGAATATGGTCCCTGAACTCCAATTTCAGTTTGCTTAAAACCATGACACTACCAGTTCTGCTTAGCCTTTTAGCTTGGTGATTAGCAGACGCTTCAGTGGGAAAGGGCTTGTGTTTCTGTGTTTCCTCTTCCCAAGAAATTTCCGCTCCATGGATCCTGGCATCACTGTTAGTCTTGTGAGGCAGAAAGACAGACATGAGTCGGTGGAGAGAGAATAAAGCCAGTAAAGCCCACTAAAAGGGACTCAAAGAGTTAATTAGTTAACTGGTTGAAGTTTCAAAGGCCAGGAGTATTGGAATGGCTGGCTATTCCCCAGATGAAAAAAACAATTTCCCAGATAAAGAAAAGTATCAGAGCATAACCCTATACCAATTAGATCAGGCCTCAAGGTCAAAGATTGTCAATCTAGGAGTTCTCTGCCATACCAGTAGGGCAGGAAATGGGACAAGGTTCATGCCATTGTAAAATCTATTTATCCTGTGAAAAAGGGCCAGTTGATTCTTTAACTTAATCTATATGCTGTTTTTCCTCTTTTTCCAGCCCCTTAATCAATAAGTAACTTTGTAACCAATATAGGAGACAGACCTCCAAAATGTAAATAAACCTATGTGGATAAAGAATGCTGAGATCCAGACCAAGAGTCACCTAAATAACCCTGTTCTTAAGACAAAACTTCAAAGGAATTATGAATTACCTGTATACATCATACCTATGCTGACCCTTACCCAAAAGGCCCTATGAAGACCCGAACCCCAAACCCTTAAGCAGGCCTTCTCTCTGAGGCTTCCCACGCTCCCCTTGCTTTGAGTGTGCTTTCTGCCTTACATAAAAGACTTCTTCCTGCTTAACTTACTGTGTTTTGTCTCTGTGCTGTTCTGGTAGTACGCTTTGTCACTATGCTATTTCATTCTATCCTCCACACTTAAGTACAAGTCCTCACTCTGTCTCTGTTCTACTTCAGATAAGTAGGGAAGGGCTACTGAGAGCTCTGATTTGGGCTTGCAAGTTCCCATTGCCTGGGTGACCTGGACAGGACTGCAGCTGTACAATTGTGCTCTTCAGTAGCTTGCCTAAAAATCTCCTTTCTTTGCCTTTGGGAAGCTCTTAGAACATAATCTCACTCCATCCAGTACCCTGGGACTCCCCCAAATTCTGGGGTGGTAGGGACTTAATTCCCATACCGTGCAGATTCAAGCAGACACTGGACACCAGGTGATTTAGGAGTTGGCAAGGGATGTGCCCCATGCTGAGCAGGAGTTCCATGGGCTTCCCTTCCTTCCTCTGTTCTTCCTTGCTCTCTGCTGCCTGAGAAGCAGCTGCCATGCCCTGCTATTCTTGCTTTAACCAATTCCTTCCACTCTGACTTGCCTGCATCTCCGAACTGAATTTCTTACTAACAGTCTTAATTCTAATTTTCATCTCCCTCGTCTTATGAAGCTGCTAAAAGCTCCAGGTCACTACATTCTTCCTGGCCTCTTGGCCCATGATGGTTGAATGCATTTCCCCTCTCCATAGGGTCTTGGTACCCCTGTCTCTGGCTATCTTGGATGGTTTCTAATGTCTTCAGACAGCTTTATTATTATTATTATTATTATTTTGCTATTATGCTATTTCTAGAGGGATGGTTAATTTGATGTTATTTTGTCATGAGTGGGAGCTATCTCTAGACGTAGAATTCATATACGAGTTCCCTTCTTAAATTGAAGTGGGATTTTGTGAGAGTGCAAGTTTTGGGGGGAGAGAAAGGCAGAAAATCCATTAATTTCTTTATTAGTCTTAAAAATAGAAGACATAAAAAAATTCAGAATTCCTGCTGTGGATATTTAAAATGACTCATTAAGATTAAGATTTTCACAATATACGATAAATACTGTAGGACTGGGAAAATTTTCCCCTCTTTACTTTTAGTTCTTTGGCTGGTCTAATAATTAAATTGATACAAGACAAATTAACAAGAGAAAAACAAATTCCATGTGTATAGGAGCCCCACAGATTATGAGACCTAAAGGGCAGCGAGGTGACTGAGGTTTATATAACAGCCTGAGCCAAGCAAAAGGGTAGGAGTCTCGGGACACCCAGGGGAGGAAGGCCGTGCACAGGAAGACAAAGATAGGTTTCTTAGACTAAAAGGTATCTTTGATAAGAGCCCTCTTCCTGATATAGGCCTCCTTTCCATTGTAAATTTAGTTTGAGGGAGAGGTAAAGTGCTTTTCCTGCATTTGTTGGGTTTTTGATTACTGTTAGCTCAAAATAATCCTTATGCCCCAAAGACATATTTTGGGGTAGCCAAACCTGCTCCCCTCCAATACTAAAAGGCATCAGAAAATGCCACTCTGAAATATGGCACTCTGATCTAAGGGTTATGTTGAACTAAAGGCACTTGAAAAGAAGCAGACACACACAGTGGAAACTCTTAGTCCTGCTTCTGTCTACCAGGAAGAGCAGGATGATTTTTAATCTCTGGAGACAGCTCTAAAAGCTTACCAGCCCAAACACTCCCCACTCTGCCCCTACCACCCAGAATAATCTATATAACAAACCTTACAAACTAGCTCTTATCTTCCATTAGTTTCTTCATATATTTTTCTTCCCACAATTTACCATCCTTAAGAGCCTAAACCCCTTTTCTCCTGTTACTTCTCTAAAAATGTATTGTTCTTTGTTCACAGACTAGATAGGCCCCAAGCTCTAACCACCCCATTGACATACTCATCACTGAGTTCTCCCACATGCATGTGTAACACGCTTGCAAATAAACTGTTTTTCTCTTGTTAAGCTGCTTTCATTCATTTATTATGAAGGCCCAGCCACTGAACCTGAGAGTAAAGGAATTTTTTCCTCTCCTGCAGTTTTGGTGACCCAGATGGGATGCCTGGGGCATCACACTTCCTCCCGAGGCTACAGCTAAGGAGTGAGAATTCTGTCCAGATTAGCCTTCCAGATTTCTGCCTGTAGGGTACAGTCAAGAAAAAGGTGGTAAGAATTTGTCCTTTCCAAATTTAGATGAATAGGAGAAAACATTTGTGTGAACTTCCTTTTTGGGTGTGTGTGGCGTTGGCTATTTGTTACTGATCCATTTATCTCTTGGGTAGCTGTCATCTCCCTTTGTCTCTGCCTTTGGTGTTATTGGTCATAGGGAGGAGAGTCAAAGTGTAAGACACAGGCATATATCCTATAAGCCTGCTGTTCCAGCTGGCATCACCGACTGGCTAGTGTAGTTCTCACCAGACCAGAGTCTGTGTTTACAAATTTTACTATGGGTCACCAATTTTAAAAATCAGATGACATTCTCTGTCTTGTTTTGTGTCTTGACTCTTGGCTTGGATTGGTGACAATGTACTCTTCCTGATTGTCCTGGGAGGCCCAGGTTGTTGGGGCTGCATCTGCAGGTAACCATCCATCAAGTTAGGGACCTGAGACATGTCCCTACTGCATTTGCCAGCTCTCAGGGGAATCTGTCTCATTAAGGGGTCTCAGTCCACAAGGAGCCTTTGTTGTCTTTCCCTTTATGGCCTGTTGCTGTGGGAAAATCTCAACACCAACAGTCTACAGGGTATGCTTTTCATATTCCTGCAAATTCCCTTTTCCTTTGAAGTCTCAGACCTCACCCCGTTTCCCTTGGTTCAGGATGACATATATACCTCATTGTCCCTGATGTCTTTGGAAACCATGTCTATGGATTCTGTATACGTATGTAATTAAACTTGTTTTTTTTCTTCTGTTAATCTGTCTCATGTCAATTTGATTCTTAGATCATCTAGAAGAAACTCAGGGGGTAGGAGAAATTTCTTCCTCCCCAACACTGTCTGTGAAAATGAAGTCTTTGCTTTCTTTTGTTTTCTTTGAGGGTGATTGTTTGGGATCATGGACCTCTTGGATCCACAGTAAAAATTCACTCTAAGCCTGGAAAGTTGTCCCTGGGTCTTTCCATAAAAAGGCTTTATGGTTTGTGCCACAGTTGGAACAGGAATACCTTAGGAGATCCTACCCATTGAAGGTCTGACATGGATCTTCCTTTCAGAAAATATCTAAAAGGATTTTTCAAGAGCTCTCATCCTAAACAAATGTTTTATTGGTACCTATAGGGAGATCAGGTTTTTTAAAAAGAGAGAAATCAGACAGTTCCTTTCCTGGCCCTTAACAAGATTAGGAAGTAGAGGTCGGACTTAGAACAAAAGATTGCAAAAGGCACTTGGTTGGTTGTGAGACTAGTACCTACTGCTAGGAAATAGCGTGAGTGAAGTTAGCATTTGAACTTGTATTGTCATTTTTGTTATAGATAACCAAGAATGTCTCAGAGTGATCTGTGATCCTATTTAATCACATGGTCAAACTTTTTGACATTTTTGACTTTTGAATTTTGACAAAATCGAATTTTAAATGAAGTCTTTTTGACCTTGAACTAACGTTGAGATTTCTCTGAAGGTCTCTGGAAAATCTCAAAGGATTTATTCTCTCTCACCTTATCAAAAGAGATGTTAAACTGACTAGGTTTATTCGATATATTAAATTATACGGGTAACTGTAAAAGAAGTGATGTTTAACTTCTTCAGGATAAATTTGTACAAATATGTTACTAACACAAGTGTCTCAAAAGTCTTATGAAATTCCTAGAAAACTGTCACTGTCCTTATGGTCCATAATGTGTCCTGATATGTTATCAGACATAATTTCAGTCACCTTAAAATCTTGTATATCACAGAAATACCTAAATGTCCTTGTCAACTGCACTATAATGAACTCTCATCAAATTTTTAACCACGACATTTTTTGAGTATTTTGCCACTCACTGTTTTACTTTGATTCTTCTCTGAAAGCATTTGCAATCAGCTATCCAAAAGTACTTTGTCTTCATACAGATTCATGTAAAAATCTGACAAGTACTCCAGAGTATAGATTTCTGATAATTTTTAAAATCATGCCACTGGGCTGGGTAAGAATTTCCACAACTCAGATGGAAAAACTGATGGATTCATCAAACTTCTAACCCAGGATCAAGCAGAACAAAAATTATACCAGACTGAATGAACTGATGAGGATGATTATACATTTTATGACTTTTTGTTTGAAACATTAATATTTTGTTTTCCCAATTTAGGAAATCATTTCTCTTAAATTATCTATGGTTTACAGCAAACTGGTGGATTATACTTTTATAAACAAAAATGAAACATTTATTTTTCTCCCTACCTGATCCCTCCCAAAATCAGAAAACTCTAATTGCAGTTTTATATTATTCATGGTAATACAGTTCTTTGCATTTGTTCAATAAAAATCTCTTCTCCTTGTAACAGGACACGGTTGAAAACATTGGCTGTATTACCAAGACTTTGACTGGAATATCATATTCAAGCATGATACAGATAGAATCAGATAATGACTAGCGAGACTTAAGGAATTAAGATTGACTTTATAGAGCTCCTTGAAAAAACTGGTCTGGTACTGGCTTACACGGTTCCTGGAGTTACAGGTAAGAAAGGTCACTTCTTGGCTCACCCAAGAATCTTAAAATGTTTTGGGGACCTCAAAAAGAGAGAAATTCACCAAATTTGTAGGTATGGAAGGAAAAGTCTGATGGCAGGCTCGTGGCCTTACTTCTCAGCCATTCGTTATCACTGAGCTATTTCCATCTCTTTGCAAACTGGACCTTGTGTTTTATGTATTTTGTCAGTAATTAAGGTTTCCAATTTTTCTTTCATTCTCTTGACTTGGCATCACTGACAACTAAAACCTGACTGCCCAGATCCTTATCTGAAAGAGCCCTACAGGCTGAAGCTAGGGCTTCTACAGTCTGCTCTGAAAAATAACCATGACAATGATACTGATGTATGCCATCAGCAGAGACATTCAAACTACAGAACAAGAAATTTGTGGGATTGACACTGCTTGGCCTTACGCTACCATCCAGGAATACCTAGGAAATTTGGTTGACTGCCCTATTCAGTCAAAAGCTCGGTTTATAGTTTGTTCTAACCAGTAAAGTTTCCCTCCTCCCCCAGAAATGCCTCTCATTAAAATGCCTGACTGCACACACCACCTGGAGCCCTAACTTCAGTGGGTGCCCTTTTCCCAACTGCACTCCTGCCTTCTGAAATGAGACACAACTATTTATCTGAACTGACCTATTCCCACGACTGAGAGACTGATTCAATAAGATATGGAGCAGTGCGCTTAGATTTGTTCTTTTCTGCTTTTTCCAATCTATGTTCGTCTCCATCTTTACAGATGGCTAAACTCACAACTTTGAAATCAAATCTCTCCTCCCAACCACAACATGATTTTTAATATGTGAAACTTCTTAAAATTTCAAAAGGGTTTCAGAGCTGAAGTCCAAAATAAGACAAAATGGGACCTTCTGACATAGGAATTATTTTGAACTCAAGTAATTGAAAAGAAGCATGCGTGTGCACATGCCCTTCCTGACCGCCTGACTCACAAACCTCTCTGTCCTCTCTCTCTACCAGGGAAGGAGAGTAATTCTTAATTATGGGAGATAACTTCAGACTCTTATCAGCCCAGAGACAGCACCGAGAGGGATCTACATAACAAACCTCACGAAAATAACCCTTATCTTCCATTAGTTTCCCCGTATATTTGCCACACCAAGAGTCTAAACCTGTTTTCCTTTGTATTGTCACACCTCTAAAAATGTACTGTTCTTTGCTCAGATCTTAAATCAGCCCCAAGTTCTAACCACCCCACTGAGTTATTCATCACTGAATTCTTCCACGTGTTTACATGCAGCACTTGTTAATGAGACTTTTTTTCTTGTTAATCCGTTTTTATCAGTCTAATTTCCAGAGTCTCAACTGGAGAACCTAGCAGGGTAGAGGGGGAAGTTTTGTCCTCCTTTACAATACCAAATATAATTTCTCAAGTACACTGATGTCAAGTTTAAATGTGCAAATGTCCCAGATGATGTTAACACTATCTGGAGATACACACAGTAGTTGGAGGTGTTGATATTAAGATTGATGTGGAAAGTAGAGTAAGGTAACAAATATAATATTTGTAAATATATACTAGTGCATTGTAATTTACCCTTTAAAAAAACATTCCCTCAGCCTTCTAACGTCCCAGAGAAGGGGCAGGTATCTGATGCTTCTAAAAACAAAATGACCTTGACAGGCAAGAGAGAGAGGGGGAGAAGGAGGGAAAAGACGGAAGGGGGTAAAGAAAGAGAATGAATTTCTAACTTTTTAAAAACATATAGACAAGAGCATCTAATCATGAAAGCAAAAGATTGTAGAAGTTCTGCCAGAGTACAGAGAAGATGCTCCTCTTACAACTATATCACGAAGCTTACAGTCATATCGAAGAAGGAAGAAATGATACAGGGAAAAAAAAGGAAGTTGGCTGCTTGCTATTTAAGGGATAGTGAAGAAAAAAAAGTAGAAGAAACAGTGATAAAGGTGGTCCAGTGCCAGGCTCCTGAGCCCTAATGTTGTTTCTGTAGCTGAAGCTGCAAGTGTGTTCCAGAAGTTGAAGGCAACAGAAGAGGAGAGTATTCCTTGTCTCTCTCTCTGATGGTGCCCCGAGGAAAGAAGTAATGTGGGGCCATTTTTCCAACTGGGAGCTGCTGCAACCACATCATCCGGGCGGGATGAATGGCCAGGCATAGAGCCCACTGTCTGGGGCTCTTTCAGGGCCCACATGGCAGGAATGCTGATTGACAGCCAGTGGGCCACTCTGGCTGGAGAAGATGGTAAAAGCTCAACATGAATATGAGACACAGAAAGCCAGGGATCATTCCTGGGCCTTGATATAGGTATGAGAGGGTAAACCATAGATGTACCATTCTCTAAACTGAGCAACACGTCCCTGTAGATAGCCTGGAAATGGCTGCATGGGTCCTGGGTAGATTCCTGCCAGCACAAACTCAAGGCTCAGCAGGGTGTCTGGAAGACCATGCCTTGCCAGTGTACTAGATCATACATCCTCCTATGTCCCAAACACCATCTTAGGAAGGTGGTGGTAAATGGTTGGAAGGAGGAAATGGTAAAACTAAATAATTTTTCAAAACAGTTACATCAAGAGAAATTAAATTATTGGCTCAGACTATGTTTGAACTAACTCTAGTATGTCTCTACCTTCTATGATTTAGTGTGTGGAGGTTAGTAGAAGAGACAAGAGCTATTTTACAGAATAATGACACCGCATTTCCTTGGCACGTCTGAGCATAGAGTGAAGAAATGTATGATACCACTGCAGTATTAACTGCGAAGCCAGTTGCATATAGCACAACAGCAGAGCAATTCTGTGAGCCCACGGCAGGCAATGACACCAACTTTTTTAGGACCCTTTGAAATTTTCTTTTGCTTTGGGGTGAGTTTGGAGAGACTGAAATCCCCATGTTGGCTAAAAGAAGAGGAATCTAGCCAGATTCCAAGATAATCAAACTTGTCAACCAGCTCCAAGACATTAATAGCTGCTGTTTTAATTCACTATTGAACTAGTCAGTTTCTATAATCTGGGAGATGGACCAAAAACCATGGGCTTGGTCTTCCTTTCGCTTTAAATCAGTTCACTGCTGAAGAGCTATCTTTCTATCTTAGTATTGTCACTGCAAGCTTCTGCTAACCTGCGGCAAGGAGGGAACCTGCTCTGTCACCATGACACACATGTACAGAGGAGAAAGCATATCTAGTTGGATGGTTATTAACAAACACAAACATAACACAGGCCTAAGAAATTATTTCTGCACACTCTGATTTGCAGGGCCCGTGTGATTCCCCACAAATCCATAAAAAAGGAAGGGAAGCTTACCTTCTGGAAATATTTAGAGTGTGGTTCCTCAAATAATTTGCAAACCTCTTTATGGTTTTTCAAAAGCCTCTGTGTTTCTGAAATTAATGTTCAAATTTAACAGACATTATGTGGGTCTTACAAGGCAGTTCTCTGTCATTACTTTGTTATTCATGATTTTCACTTGACATAATCGTATGAATGGCACAGGAAGCTTGTCACGGCTAGAATCAAAACACCCAGTTCACAAGAACTATGGGGCCTAATGATGTCTAAATGTATCTGCTTTTAAAGCAAAAGACAATCCAGAAGAGGTATTTAGTCTGTTTCAATTGTATTCAAGTCATGTATATTTTCCACTGGATTAAAAATCTCAGAGGAAGAATGAATAAGGGAGTGATGATAAACTGTCGACTACATTAATAATAGAACAGTCAGTTGGAGAATTATGACTCTGATGATTATTAGCAATTTTTGCTAGCATATCTAAGGCATAATGCCCTTAAACATTTTGTATGTGCCTCTACAACAGCATATAATATGTAATATATTATATTGAAATGAACTATGTACATAGTGGTTTCCATAGGTACATGTAGGCATGTTTTGGACAGTGACGGTTTTTAAAATCTTATTATGATGATGGCTCGCATTTAACAAATGCTACTGAACAATAAAAATGATCATTTAATCTGTAGGAATGGAAAACCACTAAGATTAATCAAATTATACTATCACATAATTTTAAGGGCTTATTAAGATGAAGTGTTTGGGGATAAATAGAAAACAGTATTTCTTACATTGAGCCTAGAATGGAGTAAAAGGAGGAGAGTATGGTTTATATAGTAAGAGACTTAAGAAGTCATTCTGATCCACCGCCCAATATTTTTTACAAGAAATAATGGGAACTGTAGCGAACCTGCAGCTGTAGACCCTCCTCTTCCCACCCTTGGATCCACCTCCTCCGTACTTCCCCATCAATGCAAGTCTAGAAGGCTCCAGGAAAGACTCCTTATTCTAGTTTCATCTAGAACCATTACTGTATCCTCCAAACAAAACCAGAGATTTGATGAGCAAAATCTAGCGTCTCCCCACCACTGACCATGGCTGTTAGCAAGTACATTTTTTTATCAGTTGAAATGAAATTAATATATGAAAAGCAATGATTTGCAAAATCTTATTAATATGGTGATGGACAGACAGGCCCAACAAAGAGCGATTTGCATTTCTACAGGGTGGTTGTCTCGGCAGGATGCAGAGGCCTCTGCCTCCTCAGGAAGTTAGGTATTACTTCTCACTGGGGTATAAGGACTTACTCTTCAGCATCCCAAGTCTTGGGAATAGTGAAAGAAGAGGAAGGAGTGGAGTTTGGCTGTTGCTCCTATGACCAAGAGAAGAGGACTGGAGCCCTTAAATGCCCAGCTAGCAAGAGAAGCCAGGGGAAGGAGGCAGTGTTGTATTATTAATGAACTATTTCTGTTTTAACAATCGGATTTTATTTTAAAGAAAAATATGTTTCTAAAAGCATTTTTGTTTCAAGTTCATCTAAAACACTTCGAATTTTAGTGTCCTACTTAATCTAAGTAAAAGCAGAAACATATTTTAAAAGCTATCCTTTCATGAGCCCATTTACAGCTTACCATCAGACTTGTCTGGCTGCAGAAGGAGATGCAATACAATACTGAGGAACTACATCAAAATATCTTTATTTTACTCAATGCTTTGTTTCTCAGTATTGTAAAGATGATGCTGGAGTGAATGAACTTTGTGAAGCGCTCATCTAATTTGTCACTTGCAGCAGCCTAAATTCGGTTAAAAGAAATTGAACTCCACCACTCTTTTTCAATCGCTTGTATAAATAGGCTGGAAACTTGAAAGAAAAAATGTATACTGAAAAAATCCCCAAGCTCTTGCCCCTCAGGAGTTGGTTCTTAACAATGTATTAGGTAAAGGCTAGGAACTTGAAAGACAGAGATACTAAAATCCAATCTCTGCCCTCCATGACCGAGAGACACACACAGAAAGCAAGAGTGGTGATAACCTAGGATAAGCACTATGATAAAATAAGCCCTAGGTACTGTAGCATCAGGGAAGAATGGCTTCTAATTCAGCTAAATTCCTTCTTTTCTCAACAGTGCATCAGATGGCCAGTTACCAGAGCCTGTGTAAAAAGCTTCCTATGTTGCACGGCTTTAACCCAGAGGTTATCAACACGTCTTGAGCAATAGCATCCCTTGAGGGCTATTTGAAAACATACATATGTCCAGACCGCTCAGGCTACAGAGATATTTAGAGATTTCTAGAGATTTAATTGTCCTTGAGTGGAGACAGATTATCAACACTTAAAGGGGAAAAAAAAAAATTCCCAACTTATTTTGCTGTACAGTTAAGACTAGAACCACTTCCTTTTCCAGGTTTTTCTGGTTATTTTGCAGAATTTAAAAAGAGAATAGTCGATGGCAACAGTTGCTTTTTATACAATTTCATTTAAAAAGAGGAAAGGATTGAAAAGATGGTCCTGAAACCAAAATTGGGGTCATAGGGTTAAACAAATTTATCATAGGACATGTAACATTAAACAGAGAAAGGCAAAGTCATGCTGCAAACAAAAGTTATTCTCTGAAAAACTTGTTAGTAGGCAAAGAAAGTCAATGAGTAATGTAAAAAATGATTTAAGCCCTTCTACTGCCTCCATCTAGGGGCAAAGTCTGTCAAAGACTATTTAGTGCTTCGCCCTATTACCACAGACTTATCACCATCTGTTCCTTTTGTGTGTCCTCTCTTTCTGCTGAAAGGAAATACTTCCCACTATATTATTAGGTTTCCTATTATATGCATCCCATCCTGTGGTTTGAATATCAGAGCTTTGCAAAAAAAAAAAAAAGCAGCATATTTGCCCTCCAAATGTCCCCACAACTCTCAGTACTTGTTAATTTCCATAGCACCACTGATTTTCAACTCCTGGGATTTCCTTGAAACATGTTGAAATGAGAAAAAAGATTATGTTAAAGCTCATGAGCATACCTATATTCTGACCCAGGCTATTTTTGTTTCTTCACCTCCATTAAGACACCTGTTATGATTTTAAGAGAACTCTTTTTAGAATATCTGTTTCAGTTGCTCTGTTCTCTGGAGAAAATACATTTGTTACAGAAGCTGAGGATATCTGTGCTTGATTTTCAAAAGCAAAGTTTTTCCTCAAAAATACTGCAAGGAAAATTTCATTTGAATATGTTGATGCAAATAGGGGAAATCCTGACCTAACACTTATTTAGACATCATTCTGGTGTCACTATAAAATTCAGTTTCTCATCACAGAAATAACACTAATGGAGGGAACACGGGTCTGGGGAACCCATAGCGTGGATGCAACCTATTGCCATCATTAATTCTGATTTGCCCTTACAGATACTTGGAGTTTTCATGGACCAAGTTTTTCATATCTGTTATTGGGCAATTTTCCCTCTTATTCCATTGAAATGATTTGGGGTATATTCTTCATGCCAGGGAGTGAGGCTAGTAGTATCTGAATGTTCCCTTCCATAACTCAACGCTGTGGTTTACAAGTGTGCAAGAGTGATTGTTCACATGCCAATATAATATGGGTGCTGAGTAGTCTATCATACAAAGAAAAAATAGTAAAATTTATTTGGTAACATATCTGTTGCTTAAGGTTTATGGTAGATAATAATACATTTCTGAATAGAATTATGTGAAATAGAGAATACATCTGATTGCTGCTTCATTTGTGCAGGGTTTTATGTGCTCATTTTCAAAGAGAATTTGAAAAGTTCAGTCTCTAATAGGGTTATAGAGGCAGATTTTTGTTTTCCACTAAGAAACATTTTGCTTGACTTCTCAACGTTTTCCAGTAAATGATGATGGGGATTGTAAGTTCATTTCATAATTAAGAATGCTCTTGAATGAAGTAGACTTTGTAGGCTCCCTGATATTTCTTCCAAAATATTTCAGAACCCCTAGGTAATTCATTTCAATGTTTGTAATCCCTGAAGCCATATTCCACATGAAAAAATATTGCTATGTTATATACAAATCAGAAATATGATTGAGCTTAACGAAGTACAGGCGAGTCAGGAAAAGAAACATATTCATTATGAAAGGCATCGTGAAGCATGGACTAAGTCATTACTTGTATTGAAAGTGATATCTTATTGCTCTACCATCCTGAAGCTTCTTCATATTGTTCTGTCACTTTATACAGGTGTTAATCATCAAAATAAAAATAAAGATATTCGTTTTTAACTGATTGATACACGATTATTGATCTAGTCCTGGGTTTCCATTTCATAAAGGAGTATCATGACATACAAAGAAGGAACCCAGTGTAACTGAGACACTATTGGTATTAGTATTAGAATGCTAGTCTCTTAGTTTCAATTTAATCATTTTCCCATCATACAAGTCCTTCTATATACCAGGCATTTATTTATTTTTTGAAATAGATCACTGTTTTTTATTTTTTTAATTTTTAATTTTGTAATTTTGGTATCATTACTATACAATTGCATGAGCAACATTGTGGTTACTAGATTCCTCCCATTATCAAGTCCCCACCACATACCCCATTACAGTCACTGTCCATCAGCATAGTAACCTGCTATAGAGTCACTACTTGTCTTCTCTGTGCTATACTGTCTTCCCTGTGCATAACAGGCATTTATTGAATATTGTGGTGGACTGAGCTGGGTGCAGAAAGTAGTAAATATATTATATATCATACAAAGAAAATTTCTTAATTGCCTTTTGAGGTTATTAAGATTGCATATTCACTGATGCCAAAGAGTCATCAGTTTCACAAGCTATGTATACAACGGAGTGGCTGCCTGTTCAAGAAGAGAGTACTTAGTATGTGGGTAGGGGGAAGACAGGCAAGAAGGGACAATGACAGGAAGTCCCTGAGCACACTAAGCCTTGTGCTCCTAGGGACCTAGAATACTGGTAGATGGGCAGATCAGAGAAGGATTTTTTGTTGTTCTCTCCAGCAACTTCTCCTTACAAAATGTGTGATTTGGAATTTCAGGATAGGTACCATCATACAAGGGCAGCAAGAAGATTTTCATTTATGGAATCTATTCAGAGTATAGGATTATTTAGGGATAATTATATATGGTTGACGGGCAACTATAGAACAGACGGATATACAGATATATTTCATGTGTATCTTAGAATTTAAAGATGTTAACCCCTGTTTTTAAACACTTGGGAAGCCATGAAATCGCTATAATGAGGATGATAATAGTTACGATCCATTCTATTGGTTCACCCTCCTTTGTTCTTTGGGCGTGGTGGGGGTGGAAATATAGAGATACTCTGCAATGAGTGGAATAATTGAGTAAGCCTATGGATTGCCTATATAAAACTTCAACTAAGAGATGATTTGTTTGGAGACAGGCATTGTTAGTTTTATAAAAATATATTTCAGAAAGCCATTCCACAATATCTGTCATGATATTCTCATATACAAGATAGAGATGTGTGAACAGAAAATCATCTGGTTAAGCAGATGCCAAACTGGTTGAACTACTATATAAAGAGTGTGGGATCAGTGGATATCAGTTCTACCCTGGCAAGGAGATCCCCATTGGCACGCCAAAGGGCTCCGTGTGCAGCCATGCCTTGTGGAACATTACTAGGAATGACTTGCATGAAGAAGTAAAGGAAATCTTGTCATATTTGCAAATCTCGCTGTGCTGAAAACTGTAAAACAGCATCAGGGTCCTAAAGCAAATTAACAAGCTGGCAGGATGGATAAAATTAACAGGAGTGTATCAGTGTTCTGAGAGAATCCATCTTCAGGCTTAAGCCAAGACTGTATAGTCAGCATTTAACAATCAATCCCTGATATAAAAAGAATAAAGGCAATAATAATAATGACAACTTTTATTTTAGCCCTTACTATGTGCAAAGACTCTTCTATGTGTTTACTTGTACATTTAAGCCTTAAAACAGGGCAAGGAGATACTGTCATTCCCAATTTACAGATGAGAAAACCAAGGCAAAGAGAAGTAAAAAGCTATTTTCTGCAAGTCACAGAGCTAGTATGTAGAGAGGAGGTGAGAATAGATTACAGGTCTTCTAATTCAAGAAGCACTATGTCATAAATTCTGCTCTTGGGTTTCAAAACCTAAGTATATAATCACAGGTCGCTAGGCAAGACAGGGTTAACAGCCCACAGGTGAAGTTTTCTGTGACAGAGAGTTCAACATGAGGTATCAGTGTGGCCATAATGGTATCTCCAGCAGCATTTGTGAAAGAAACATATCTAAAACAGGAGAAACAACATTCCTGTTCTTCCATATGGTATCATTCCCGCTTCAAATTCATTCATAATCTAATTTTATGCTCTTCACACTTCCTGCATTTATATTGACACCGAAAAAGTTATTTGCCTCATTGGTGAAGAAACAATAACATAAAAGAGCACAACATGAAGCTCAATAAATAAAATGTTGAGAAAATTTGAATGATTATTCAGTAAAGCAAGTTGATAAAGGCAGCAATCTAGGTAAAATGAAATTGAATCCCGTGGCATAGTCCATTCATTTCTTTTTCAATCATATTAATGTACAGTTACCACACAGTCTTGTGGATCAACTGGGTGATCTGGGATCACTTTTACGTTTCTCATAACCAGGCCTTATTTTAACATTCACTTAATTTGATCACATAATCCCTATTTTTTTTTTCTTTTTAGTTGAATGCTACTGGTTTAGTTATACTAAGAAAGAGGGAATCGGACCTACATTTAATTGGCCTCAATCTACTCCAAATATTCCAGATTAACAATTTAATCAGATTTTAGTTTTGAATTTTAAATTCAGGACTGGATTGCTGAATTCTCTGTAGTCTGTTTTTTGAAGATATTATTTAAATGCTAAATACCCTTGCATTATTAAGTGAATGGCTTATATTTTATGGCATCAAATTTGAAATTAATATGCTTCCTCTAATTGTTATGAGGGTTGGTGGAAACTTGAATTTTGGAAGCAAAATAATTTTGGAAGCAAGATAAAAAAGATTCTGGAAGCAAAATAAAATTGAAGGTTCAACCCTTGCAACAAGGAAGTTGTATTACAGTCTATTTTGCTACGTTTTCATGTATGGTTGTTTTTATAAACTCATATGGTAGATTATTTATAGAATAAAAAAAGAAAATTTGACCGTTGAGTTCAGACTACTCATAGGATGCACAGAAGCTTCATCTCTTGACCCCTCAGGTTGTTTACCGTCAATCATTCCCTGCCCTGATAAACCAATAGTCACACTTCTCCCAGATTCTTGGAACTGGTTATTTTTGAAGCCCATTCCTTTATATAATGAATTTCAGAAACTATACATTAAGTTAAAAATTAAGTACAATAACCTAATCTTAAACATGAAGATAATACTAATTAAAATTCTCCAGATAAACATACATAATTATAGTAATCACAGTTCAACAATAACTCACTGGTACTTCCTATTATAAACTCATAAACTATTATTCAGTACCCTATAAAATTCAAAATCTAATTGAAAGTCCTGGTTTAGCATAATTCCCACAAGCCATCATTCTTTAATATTCTGGAATGAATGAGGTTTTGGTTGAGCTATTAATTGATACTGGCAAGCAATAACTGCTGGGATGAAACTGCAATTATGAGCGGCAATTAATCACATTTGCTGTCATCGCTGGTGTCAAACAAAATTCCATAATATTCTAAATAGTTTTAAAAAGTTTATACCTTTTATGTTTCAATGTACTGAATGGAAAGCAAAAGCACTTCCCTGAGATAACCAAACAATACCCAAAGTGTATTTACGCAAAATAGGAATATTGTATTTTCTTAGTTTAAAAAGCTTTCTTTTTTCTTCCAACATTATTTTCAGGAGAAATCTGCATCTTTGCAGACTAGGACAATTTCCTCATCTCACCTCCCACCTGCCTTATCTCAGTGCATCTTTTTGACTCAGAGATCACCTTTGGACATGACAGAAATTGCCTGTGGGGAAGAAGCTGCTGAGAGCAGACCCTTGAGTAAGCATCATCAAGGGCTTGAGATAATTTGAGAGGGAACATTTAAAGCTTCCACTGACCAATGTCTCTTTGAATGAGGGCAAGGAGGCAGCAGGATTTAATTTCCTTTCCCTCGTTATTTCTAACTAACAGGGCGACTAGTAATGTTTCTTCCCTCTAACCTAAGGCATCTATACACCAGTACCACTCAGCAACCAACCAGGGCTATTCAAAAGCCATCGGAGAGGTGCTTCTTGGCACCAGTGCTGTAACTTAGGACTGCAAGACAGGAATGTGTTGTAAACTGAGCAAGGCCACCTACCAGAGGATCATATCAAGGGCAGCGTGAACAACACAAGATCCGATTTCAGATAAATGAAGCATTTGTGCAAAGTGAAGGTTCTGACCTCTATAGGAGCATATCTACCAGGTTATTCAAGCAGATACACAGGCTCTACTTAAATATTCATGAATTCCAATTCTTGTTTGGTGAAACAGGGCTGGGAAAAAGAAAGTCCTGTTGTGTTTTTTATTCTTACAATTTGTGGCAAGTTTAATGTACTGGGATAGCTAATCCTCAATAAAACTAAGAAAGTCAGTAAAGCATCTGGTACACTGTAAACTCCAAATCTGAAAAATGTTTCCTGGAAGGGTATTCCATAAAGCTGAAAATGTCAACAACTTAAAAATAAAAAGGGAGTTATGCCCTATCATTAAAAACTTGAATAGACATAGCAAACTTATTTAGAAATATTTCTAAACTCACAGTATTTACATATTTTTCATGGAATATTATTAAAGTGATGGGAATTACTAACAAGCATTTAGAGAAGGAAAGAGCATTTTACTAATTGTGTACACTTATTAATAATGTAAATAGAATGACCTTCACTTTATTCCGTTTTTCCCTTTACTTCTGTTTCTACTAATTGTATTTATGCTCAGTATTGACTTATGATAACACAATGAGGTATGGCCACGACTCGGATTCCATACTGTTCTACAGCGGCATCACTATGATATGACCTTTTCTTTCTTGGTATTTACAGTTCTGACGCGTCTAGGTTATGGTATCTTCTGTTTGTCTCTTGCAAAAGTTACTTATGTTCTACTGTGACTTGGGATTCTTTTCTCTCTCTTCTTTCTTTTCTCCTAGTGTTTTCATAATTGTAACTTTATAAAATTTTAAGTGATTACCCAATTAGGAGGCCAACTATTTTCAGTTGCTCGGAGTTGTCTGTCTTGGCTGCTTCATGCTGCCAGGTAACCTGCAAGGAAACCTGCTTGAATGCAGAAGCACAGCCGCAGGAGGGCTGCCATTCTTCTGGTTGATTCGAACTGCTAGTTACTCTTGATCTTTAAAAAGTACAGGTTGAAGAAGTCTTGTCCATAGGCTTGGAACTCTGGAGTCTTGAGTGAATCCTAATCCAGGTACTTAAATCGGAACCCATGAGCTTCTAGGGGCAACTGGAGTATAGCTCTGTGTAAGGTGCTCTGGGCAAGATCCAAGCGAGATTTTCTTCTTTCCTAATTAAGCACCAATCCTGCCTCTGCCTGCTTGTTGCCTTTCAATCAGAAACACAGAATTTGAACTCAAAGAGCATCATCTTCTATTTGCTTGTTCCAGGCCTATCAAATGTTTGGCTGCCTAAGATGATATTTAATAAAGAGATTTTTTTTTTCAATGCAGCAATTTTGCTTTATAAGAGACCTTGTTACCTCTCAGCATTTAAAAAAATTTTGATATATAGTTGGCATAATATTATATTAGTTTCAGGTGCATGACATAGAAATTCAACATTTATATGCATGTCAAAATGCTCACCGGGATAACTATAGGTACCATATGTCACCATACAAAGATATTACAGTACTATTGGCTAAATTCCCCATGCTGTACATTACAACCCCATGACTTATTTTATAACTGGGAGTGTGTACCTCCTGATCCCCTTTATCTATGTCACCTATCCCCCATCTCATCTCCCCAAGCCCCCCACCACACACGCACACATCACCCCCTGGCAACCACTAGGTAAGGGAAATCCTGTTCTGAGGTGGTCTGAGCTCCAGTCTTGTACCATGAATGAAAAGGCACCCATCTGAAGACATGAGATTCCCCCAAACAGAATCACTAATATAGAATTATACTTCAATGTTAATGTAGATATTCATTAACAGCAGATAGAAGAGATGATTATACTACAAATTCTGTATTTTCTGTTGAAGTTCCTATCTCCTATGCTGTTTAGTATCCCCTGTAAATGTCTCCTTTCCTCCATGGTGAATTTCATTTGTAGTGTGATACCTTGGAGAAATATCTCTTGAAGAAATAGAATGCCTCCTTTCATAGAATGAGAATTATGTAACTTCAGAGTTTCCAAAATAGTTTTAAAAGAAAATTATTGTGGAGGATGTTATCATGTAGGAAACGTGAAAAAATCTTTGCCTGTGAAAGTAAATTTGTTTAACAACTGAACCAAGATTCAAAATTTGAACAGGTTCCTTTTAACTGTAGGATGTCCTCGAGACTTAGAGTTGCTGACGTGTATGTACTGTTAGTCTCCAAGATTTAACAGTCATATTTCCTGCTTGCCAGAAGATGTAACCTTCTTGTCAGAACACCATTAAATTTTTGCTAAATAATGAAAGAACTAAAGAAAACCTAAAGAACATGGTTTTGGGTGCTAGGATGAAATTTTTTTGCATTGCTTTTTGACATATCTGCTGAGAAGCACAAAGCTAAATATACCAGTCGATCAGAGTACCCAAAATACCTCTTAAGTTAATATAATTCCTCCATCACATTAACAATTGCAACATTCTTATAATTATCTACTACAATACCTTGGAAGCAAATAATGTATAAATGCACAAAACTTTAAAAACATTTATAGCATTACTGAAAACACTACAAAAAAAGATGCATAGTGAGAGCAGATTTTTTATATCGATTTACTCACCAATGTCACTATCATTTCACTTTATTAAAAATACAAAATACTTCAAGGATGATCCCTTTGTTCAAATGATACAGAGAGCTTAATACATCCTTGAGATGGCCTTGGATTATCAAAACCGAATAAAAATTCCATGCATAATAAAGACAACTTCTGTATTTAAATCAAAGGATTATATTCATTTGAACACTCTTTGCAAAATAATCAGATATTATTACCTACAGTCTTGCAGATTAATTCTATTTCTCCTTGTTTTGTTTTGTTTTAAAATACAGTGTCTGAGTTATCGAAGCCACTGTCCTATTATCAATTTAATACAGCCACACTCGCTTCAGTTCCAAAAAAAAAAAATTCAGATCCCATGCGGGGAGGGGAACATCATTCTCCTTTAATTCAGTTTCTTTACAAATACTTTCTCAAACCTGTGCCCACATAAGTCATCAAAGAGCTATTTTAAATGTAGATTCTCTGGGTCATTTCCCAGAGATTCTGATTCAGTAAGACCATATGAGGTCCTGGAAACGCCATCTTTAATAAGCATCTGAGGTGATTCAGATGATGGTCCATGGTCCAATATTCAAAAATTGCCTTTGAAGAGCATGTTGCCAGGAGAGACCAATTTCAGTCATTTTTTAAACTCAATTTTCCTCCCACTCAAAGGCATAGCCTACAGCATTGGTTGGGAAAGGTCTTCTGGGTCACTCAGGACTTCAGTATAGAAATACCCATGCTTCCTTACTTCAAAAGCCCCTCTGAATCCCATTCCAAACATACTCAAGCATGCTTTGTTCAGCCTGGAAATGTGGGTTTTAGTTCCAGCAATTCTATTAAATAGTTATACATCCCATTTACCAAACCCCATAACTTTACTAAAACCTCATGCTATTCCTAAAGTATGCCAGATTATATTATTCCAAAAAGCATGACCAGCTTCAAAGTTCTGTGAATTAGGTGTAAAACTTGATTTTTCTTTTACTTTTCTCTCCATGCTATCTTATGTAAGCCAGATGCTTTCAAAATGATCTTAAAGGCAGTTTTTTTCTGATAACCTAAACTTGTCTTTTTTCACAATACTACACATTATCTCCATTCTCTTTCAGAGGTAAGACATAAAAGTGTAAAAAATTAGGGAGCATTTATCAAGAACTCAGTATTATTCCTCTTCATCCCACTTGGATTCATGCAAGCCCACCAGGCCAGAAAAAAAAGGTTTACATTCTGAAGCAGGAAACAACAAAGTGATTGACTGGACTTTAAGCCCCCTCCCCACACCCCCACACCTTTTCTCAAATGGGTAAGCTAATTGATTTACTTTAGAGTTTGCAATGATTTAGACTTAATATAAAACTACTGTGAAAAAGACACAAGCCAGTAGGTTTCATTCTTCCTCTCCAAGGATGAAATTTTGATACACACCCTTCTTGGTCTCCAGTGAAGCCCAATGTCAGCTTAGGTGGAAAAGAGAAGTGCATAATGGACGTTTGTTTGGGACGCACTGAAGAATCCGAAGCACATGTCCTTTTCCTTCTACACCAGGTACCAAGGGGGGAAAAAAAAACAGGCTCCTGTGGACTGTGGGATGGAGCCCTGTCCACGGCCACCTTATTTTGATGATAATCCCAGAGCTGGGTTAGAATACAGGGTTCTTCACTGCTGTGTTCTGCCCTTTAAAGAGAAGAAAGAAAAACAGGGGCTACCCTGTGTCCTGGCCAATACAGGTTTGTTCTTGAGATCTGAGATATAACGTTTCTCAGTTCTACTGAAACATTTAGAGCCAAACAATTTAGATATTAAATATATATAACAAAATGTAAATGTTCAATCAGGTAGAGTAACTTCCATTCCGTAAGCCAAGTATTTTATTACTTTGCACTAAAATGGTATGGTTTTAGTTGAAAAGGTAAAAAAATAGCCATAACTTTTTATTAGGAAAGGTGAAATTCTTGGCAACAAAGAATACTTATTGGTCGAGGTTAGTAATTCATAAAATATACAAAATAAGGTGTTTACATTAAGTTAAAGGTCTTTGTTAACATAATCCATCTCCAAACTCCCCTTACAATTTACTTCAGTACAAACAGAATTTTTTTTTTTAAGAAAAGAATTGTGTGTGTTACATACATAGCTAGCTTGTATCACCAGAAATGCTGGTAGTTAGGTATATGCTATTATTCTGCAGTGTAAAGTGATCTACAATATTTAGCCAAATGATATGTTAAGGGATGTGTACTGGAATTAGAGATTCAGAACTAAACCCTAGTGTGACCCAAGGGCACATTTCCTCATTTCTTCAAACCTTTTCACTTCCTTAAGCTTCAACTGTAACAGGCACAATAGTACCAATAGGGACCTTTACATAGTAATGAGTAAATCAGTTTTTTCCACAAGAGAACAATTATTCATAAACGGCATCTTGAAGAGAAGCATAACTGGAATATTCATTCCTCACTGAAGCTGCAGTAAAGGGAAGTTTTCCCAACTAAGGGTATCACTGACTAATGAAGGTGAAGGATGAATAGTCTATTCACTATGTCTGTTTCTGCCATGCTTTAGTGAATACGCCCTTATTGTGTTAGCTCCAGACTTTAAAAAAGCATTGAAATTCTTGAGTTCAAATATTTTGATTAAAAAGATCCATTTTTAAATGAAATAGTTTTAAAAGTAATGGAACTTATGAAAGATCCTAAAAAGACCTCCTTATAGTCTATGTACCTAATATTACATATTTTAATACTTCAGCTTCAACGATTGACAATACTGTTTCCCTCCAAAAAAAAAGTACATGTCCACTCTTGTGCACTACGGATAGGAAAGCAGACTTTCTCATTAAAAACTTTTAACTGTTTTGTTCAGTTCTTACAAGAGGGTTTAGCGCTTCCATTCTAATGCCTCATCTGTGCTTAAGTTTAAACATTATGATTAAATCAGTATTCTTTTCATCTAACCTCTAAGTAGGTGAATATTCCACAATTACAATGTTAAATATATTCTAGAAAATGTTGCTGAATCCTTCCATATAGGGAGACTTTCCTTTTCATTACTTGTCTCTCAGATTACCCGTGAAGATGTGAAACTTTATGGTATTATAAAAACAGCAGTTCACAAATAAACTGCTTTTGGCTTTCTTCCCTTCCATATTGTCCCCGGGATCCATGGAATAATTCTTGGAGATTCCTTTGTGTTGAAATAATTTATGTTTGACTGATATCAATAGCTGGAGAATGGCTTAACATGCACTCAAAAATTCTGGCATTATCTTCATGGAGTCACGGTGGTATGATCAAAATCCATTCAGACTCATGATGATTCAATACACTTCCGAAGACTCCCATTCTCTCTTCCTCCTTAGTGCATCCCCAAAGGAAACGGGATATGTCAACACTCCCTGTGGCAAATGGAATCAGTCATAGCACCACACTGTATCTTCTATCATATGTTACTTCACAATATGACACGCTCAAGTTCTTTTCTGATGATGTAACTCCTAATACAGACTTGGCAATGTCACTTGCTTCTTCCCCTTTCACAGTCATCCCTGTCATTGCTATTAGTCTATTTTTCTGTCTGAATAAAAGCTTGTGTTTCTTCTTGAAATGCAGCATTTTTATAACAGTGTATAAAAGTAAAATGTAAGCAAAAAGATGAAATAGCTCCAGATGTGGTAATTCAGTGACAAGCAGTTGAGCTGTACACTGGTAGGAAGGAAATGCCCATGAAAGATTGAATTTTACTTTATCCTAGAAATGCAGTATAGGGGAAACAACAGGGATCTGGCACTTCTGTTTTAGCTTATGACTCGCTTGTGTGACATGGAGGCAAGTTACTTCTGAAATTAGAGGGAGAGAAGCACTCCCTTCATGAGACTGTGGTGACACTTAGGTAGGATCATGTGTGCAGAATTCTGAGAGCACAGCGCCATGGCACAAATTCGACAGCAACACATTATAGCTGTCTTATTTCCATGCCTTCTGTAGCCGCTAATGCTTCCCTGAGATTTCCCAGGTAGACTGAATGGAAACTTTGGGAACTGAAGCTTATAGATAATGTAAGTCTTTTATGTATTGTCTTTGTATAATTCAGTTATTTGAAATATAAGTCTGTCATAGAAATATGGATTTGTATTATCACTCAGCATGTTATGTAATTATAGTGTCATCTATTTTGTTGTAGAAGACTCAGAATGTAGGCCCATGCTTCTTACCTTCCATTTCCTTGCCCTATATCATGTGGGTGATTATTTAATAAAGGCTGTGTGATGTTGCACGATCTTTTTTATGGTGACCAAATGGCAAGACATGTCAAGAAATACTATGCAAGAACAGAAGGAATTAGTCAGTTGACGAAAAGTACTAAGTCCCTTGCAAGTAATTCAAAAGATGATTTGACTGGTTTTATACTTTGGTAAGGAGAACATAAAGAACAGGCTTAAACTAATCTTCAAGCAAATAAGCAAAAAATCTTCTATGGAAGATTTGCTGTGAGTTTTATGGGTGAGCAATGAAAATCAAGTGTGAAATCTCAATTTCTAAAATATTACACATTCTCATTTCATATGCACATTTTTCTTCACACCATCCCTGTAATCAAAGCGGAGGGAAAAGATTAACACTAATAGAATGTATACTAAGAAGGAAGACGATAGGCACATTATTGGCAAAATACTGGTTCCTAAAAGAGTGCTGGTTTTGAAACAATCCTTAGTGTTAATTTGGTGTGTTATTCAGTCATCTAACCATTGGTCCATCCAGCCACTACTTACCGAGCGCCCCATTAGAGAGCTTCCACCAGCCCAGAGACGTCTCTGCTTGGTGATGCTGGGTTTCTTCCCAATCACTCTTTGTTATAGAGAGGGGTGATATTCAGATTATTTAGCAACTTGTACAGCATAGTAACTAACTATTCAGAAAGGATATTTAAGTGTTTGCTACATGTTAAGCATGACACTAAGTGTTTATGTACATTATCACCATTTATTCCCTTACCCACCATGAGGTAAATACTACTGTTATTCCCATTCCACGTATGAGAACACTGAGGTTTAGAGACTTTGCTTGTTCAAAGTCACATCATTTATAGGCAGAAGGGCCAGAACGAGAATCTAGGCCATTGACTACAGGTCATGCTCCTAATAAACACAGATCTCATGGAGGAAAATCCATAATGTGATAAATCTAGGTACAGTTTAAATGCCTGATGGATGCCCTTATTTTTTTGGCATTTTGCCTCCATGGTTGTTTACTAAATGCACCATATAATTAGGCCTCTCCTACCTGTCCTTCTACCTTCTTTTCAATCACTAGGAAAAGTGATTGCAAAATTTGTTTTCTGAATTTCTGAAAATTGCATCAGCTTAAATGTCTATAAAAAATGCCTTGATGATTAAGAGCCTCATATCCATAGTTATGGTTCCAAAATTATAAGTTTAAATTGTGCCAGGGAGAAAGATCTGGTTTATATGACTAAGAAAAATGAGCCACGGCAGGCATGCAGAGAGCAATTTAGAGCTACAATAGATCTAAGGCTTTACTTGGTCTCAGTCTTATCATTTTACAGATGAGGATGGACGGCCCAGAAGGGTCCATGATTGTTTCCAGGTGCTTGCTGGGTAGAGCTGGGAGTGGACTGCAGCCCCAGGATTCCTAATGTTCTCTTGGAGGCGCCCACAACAGAAAGAAACACTGACCAGTCAAGGGGTCCTGTCCTCTAAATCTGCCACTACATGGTTGCTTTCTCTTCAGGTGCTCATTGATGCTCCCTGGGTGTCTCAGTTTCCTAGTGTGAAAAGAAAGGTTTTTACTTTTTGATTTCTTAGTTTGCTTCTAATTTTAATATTTTATTATCCTGAGTTTCATTACATCATGGTCAATTTGATTGTATCAGAGAGTCAGGGCCACATTGTCAGACCCCGCTGATGTTTCAGCTTCCCACCATTCCGATTCAGAATGCAAATACTGCCCTCATTTGCTCTTCTGAGATGAATAGTTTTCATGCTAAGATCTAAGCTCTGCTTTGGATTTGGTTATACTTTTTAAAAAAATTTATAAGGGTGGCTTAAAAATTCTTCTCTCTATGGGGACTAAATACCTTAATAATGATATGAGAAATATTTGATGATTGGTTTTGGTCATATAATCAGGGGTAAAATCACACGCCCTGAAGATTTTAGAGTAACAACACATTCATGTACTGAAGGCTTGATTAAGACTGCTATTAAGGAATAAGAAATGAGAGATAAAGGCGAGCAATGGAAAATTTCTAGGACTAGAAGGACCCTTAAAAAAAAACAAGCAAACAAAATGTGATCTAGGACTAAAAACATAAAGACTATCTTGCCTGAAAGTCCATGCCACTTTACTGTTCTTTGTCATTTCAACTGGTCTTTCCAAAGGAAAACATTTCAGTGCAGGCTCACTAGTGTCCTTACGGAAGTCAATGCAAGGTCAAATATGTGAATAGATTTTCAAGGTCACCCAATTAGTTAGGGGTAAAGTTTGAATAATTTCTCTTTGATTCTAGCACTGAGAATTTTCACTATAAGAAGAAGATCATAGCAGTAACTAGCATGAAGGTAAAGACTCTAAGAACAAAAAGCTTCCTTACTATATAGGTCTTTCAAACTCTGGGATATGACAGAAATGTTCCACAGTTTTGTCTAAAATACTGGGGAAAAAAAAGTAATTTTAAATAAAACAGCGAGGGTATAATGTAGCACCCAGCTTGGGGACTTGACAGCTCTTCTCCAGTGTGTTCCCAGACCCCCACAGAGGGAAGGCACAACACTGCTTCTCATATATCTGCTCTTATGTGGTCCAAGTCATCCCTAATCTTGAGTCGGGCCACTGTCAGCCTGTATGGCAGCTTGTGTGAGTTTAGGAAAAGGTGGCTCCTCTGTACGGCTGAAGTAAAAAAAAGGCACCTCATCTACGTGATGTGCAGCCCCTCGGCACAAGTTGACTTCGTGCCAAGAAAAATGTACCCCTTTTCTAGGAGGATGCAGATGTTCCCAGAGCATATGGCTTAGAGGACAGACCAGAAGCTCATATTCATCCCTTTCTGCTTTTCTTGGCAGGGTGCCTTTATGCAATACACAAACTGTATGACTCTACGCAGATCTTGCTCTGGGATCTGCTGTCTCATGAGATCCCCTGGAGATTGGAATGAAATGTTGTGGTTGTAGAGTCCTCTCTATAGTGCCTATGAACATGTATGTTTTCTTCTCTCCTTTCTGAGCATGTGTTTTCTTATGCTGTTCAAAGGCAACGTCTTCACCAGTGCCTTCTGTCTCATCTCCTCCCAACTCACTCAAACAGTATATTTTTGCTTATTCATCTTCACCATTCTCTGTATCCTGACTCCTTTCCAATTTTTAGTTATTATAGCTAGCTGTCTACCCAAATGCTTCCTTTTGCCTCCTGGACTTACACATAGACCACATATTCCAGCCTCCCTTGAGTGCTTTATGACTAAGATCCAGCAAATGAAAACAAGTAAGCTGGTTTATATGGGTCTAGTGTACAAAACTTCCTGTACAATCCTCCCTGTTCTCTGTCTTTTCTCCAGTGCAGAAAATCCAGTAGAGGTCTGTGGGCCTTGGGTGACAGTAGAGTCATGAGATCAAAGGAACCTGAGTCCCTGAGCAGTGCAGAGTTGGCCACCTATGACAGCCCTCACTGGATCATCACAGAAGTGAGAATGCTTTCCAGGTGGAGCCACTGAGATTTGGCAGTTGTTTGTTATATATGGTCACCAAGCGCATTGAAACGCACCACTCTGCAGTATTTTCTAGGCTCAAGTGGGGAGTCAACCAACCACTAGAGGCAGCTGCCCTGTATGTGTACAGGAGATTCAGTGACACTATGCCTTCTCACTCTGCTCCCAAATACATCAAGGCTTCAGGATAATGAAAAGCAGCTCTAGTTGGTCAAGATTTGAGAGATCATCATGCAATTCCTACTCTTTCCTGCTGATACTGTAGCACTGACTCAGCTTTCTGGGCTTGAGAGAACTTCCCTATTACTTTAAAAGAACACATGGAGTTTGTAACCACCACAGGCTATTCCTGTAAGAAAGTGGGTTTCAGAGACATAACTGCATTTTAGATCACAAAATCCAGTACACGTGCTTTCAACTCCATGATGTTGCCCCCAGTGCTCAGGCTTTCATATAAAAGTATAATAAATGCAGTTAATTATTTTGTTTAATGTATGCACTATACAGAATTCCTTCATTATCTGAGAACGAACTTGCATATACCATCTGCTTTCTACCACTCTTTGAAGGATAGCCATGCAAAGAGATGGAAGGATGTTTACTTTTGAGATTAGAACTACCTGTTATGATTACTTTTGAGTTGGTGGTAAGATAAGTAGGTTCACAACAAAGTAGAAAGTGGATGGAAATATTACTGTAGAGAATCAAAGATTAGAGTTGAAAATTGAGCCCTGAAGACCAAAAACCTTAAAAAGTATGGAGAATATATCAAAACACAATACAGTTATGGTGTAGCTGTTCATAACTGCAAAGATTAAGAATATAGAGTATTTTTAAAGCTTTTTTCTTTGCAACTACTTCTATTTTTAGAATACCCTAATACAAACACTAAAATGGAAAATGAAATTATGAGCATTTAACAGTAATAATAATTGAGGCTAAAATTAGGTGGGAAGAAGGCATGTCTCCGTAAACTTTTCAAATCATACAGATTCATATTCTCGGACTGTGTAAAATACTTGCCAATTGCTACTTGGGTTGACTGTGAGGGCTAGGAAGCCCGTTTGGCCCCCAGACCATTTGGTGCTGAGAACCGGAACCCTAGTGACTAGAAGGCATTACAGGCAGGAAGAGAAGCTGGTTGCCACCTTCCAGGGACAACACACTAGGGGAGTGGAAGCATGTTTGCTGTGTGTAGCTAAGCACTTTTGCCACTGTCCCCAGGGATGTAGCTGAGAAGAGAACATAGCAAGGGAAAGGAATGATTATTTGCTAATAGGAAGGAATTATCCTATTAATGATTTCAATGGGTAGCTCTCACTCGACAGGGACATCATCCAAGGTATGCCACACTGAGTGAAGAGCTTAGGTTATTTGTGAATTTAAGGCAGCCGGGTGCAGTGCAAAGTCTATGCATGTTATGAAAGCTAGGGTTTAGTTCCAGTTTGCTCTCTTCTGAGATGAGCATTCTAAGAGGGCTATTTGCAGGCACGAAGTTCTTTAATTCTGTTTCTTTTGATGCAAAATAGAGATACTAATATGTGCCTCCCGACTTTGTTAGCTATACACACATACATATATTGTTTTTGTGTGTTTTTGCTGGTTTTAACTATTATAAATAACTTACATTGCTGGTTTTAACTATTATAAATAACTTACATTGATAACAAACATCAATAATTCATTTAATACAATTCTCTAAGTATTTACTGAGATGCTTATGCATTCTCAGTATGGAGTTAGAAGCTATAAGTGATTCTAAGAAGTGGTTGGACCTTGGTCTCTAGGAGGAGATTACAACTATTTGGGGAGTCAAGATACACTCAGGAAGCAATAAATATTTATACAAAATCATGTTATTAAGAGTGAATGTGGGTAGTGGTTGATGAATAATACAAAATGACAGGGAGGCCTTGAACTGTGTGAAATATATTCCTGAACAAGATGTATTAAAAATTATATAAGCAAAAGACAAATTAAAAAAAAAAGAGAGCCCATTCAGGTTAAGTCCTTTTATAGTTATCTTAATCCTAGAAATTTAGTTGGATAGCTTTGACTACGTGTGACTGAAAAACCGAGTATGAGTTGTTTAATTTCTGATTTAAGACAAAAATTTCTCTCTTTATCTCTCTTCCTCCTTCTCCTTCTTTTTCTGCCTCCCTCCCTCCCTAACTTCTTCCTTCCTTCCCGCCCCCCCCCACGTGTGTGTGTGTGTGTGTGTGTGTGTGTGTGTGTGTGTGTAGACAGGCAATCCAGGACTGGCATGGCATCTTCTCAGTGTCAGATCCCAGGTTCCTTCTATCCTGATGTTCCATGGTCTTGACAGCTGCTAGAGCTGCACCCATACCTCTGCACTGCAGACAGCAGAAGGGAAGGAAGAGCTATTCAACCTCTTTTAAGAAGGCATCCTAGAAATAAACTATATTTCCCTTCACGTCTCATTTTTCAGGACTTAGTCCTGTGGCCATACAGAAATGCAGGGCTTCTGAGAACCGGAGTCTAAGCATTTATTAGAGCAAATAGAGTGGGTACTGGGTGGCAGAGTGAGAGGGTTGTATGGATGGTGAGTCCTTCATAAGCTCGACTTCTATTTTGTTTTTCCTTTATCAATCAGAAAACTAAAACATGGGCCTAGAAGACACTGGGGCAGAGAGAACGTGGATCGGGGCTCCTCTTTCGTTTCTCTTCATTTGGGTAAGGTTGTTACATCTCTCCTTCCTTTTCTCAGCTATAAAATGAGAGCTAGATCTTTTAACCGACCTGAAACTCTTTAATTCTATCATGGGTAAAAGTGGACTGATTGAGCTGGACCCAGTAACTTTATAAAAAGGAAAATGTTCAAGAGTTTAACACTTAATAGATTAGATTAAGTCACTGATCTAGAAAAAGGTTTATAGTCCAGAGTCATGAAGGGAGAGGCCTCCTTCCTCAGTGATTTTGGTCCTGGCACACATGGCCAGTGGGAATTGTCATAAGTTGTTGATTCGATACTTCATGAGAAGCAAGCAAGCAGGAAGATTTCTGCAAGCAGAAAAGCTCATGCAGCAATGTCTGCTGGGTCCAATTCTTTCTGGAAGGCAGCCTAAGGAAAGCAGGGAGAGAAGTTGGAGGACCTTGAATCCTGTCTCGGCTTTATCATCACGACCTCTGGGACTTTCACCCAATCATTCAACTTCTTTGAATCTCAGTTTTACTAAATGAAACATTTTTGTAGGTATTGTAACAAAATAATGTAGAGACCCAGAGCTCTCTCTCCCTCCTAGTCAGGAATTTGACAAAGATTTTAATGTGCTGATGTACGAGGTGGGCTGGCCACATGGGAAGTAAAGGAACCCTGAATGATCTGGTGAAACATGTGGCTACTCTCCAGGAGGAAGGTTCCAACAGCAAAAGGCCGGCTAGGGCAGAACAACTGTGGCATTGAGAAGACCAGAGATGTGCAGCAGGGTAGGACTGAGCCAGCACAGCTTCCTAAGCTACTGGGGAATCATTTCCAGTAGTCGGTGGGCCAACATCATGGAGGCTGAGCAGCAGAATCCAAGATGTGAGGCTGCACGCTGCGGAGCAGCCAGTGGCCGCAGTGGGGTGAAGGAGTTTGAAAGACGAGGATCCATCTCGACCTTGAGGAGGCCTGGCTTGAGGCAGAAACACTGGGAAATGACAGCTGTTTTCTGGGGCTAAGAACGCATCAGACTCCTCCAGGCAGGTGTTGTTGGAAGATGCTCGATTGCACCACAGGGGAAGATGTGAGAGGGAGGAAAAGTTCAAGGTAAAAACAATTATAACAGTGTGGAGAGGGATGTTCTATATTAAGCAGGAACCCAACATTGTAAATTGGTGGTACATTTAGATGCCAGAATTATGTGAGAGCTGTATCAGAACTTCTCTTGAATTCCCTTTGTGTAGTGAAGATTAACTTGAACCCAAAGAAAAGTCTGGGCTTTGCTCTTGGGTACTGGGAGGTGATCTCTAGGCCCCCTGTAATATCCTGCCTAAAAGGAGTGTCCTTGTTTTCCTGGGGGCTTTGGTCACTGGACAATCTAACAGTGTGGTATATGATGGGGCTTAGAAACCACCATGTCCATTTTGACATCTGGAGGACTATAAAATAAGAGTATTATCCCTAAATTCCAGGACGGTTGAAGACTAAAGGTCAGCTGTGGAAGCTGTATATGAGCCCCAGTTGAAACTCTGGGCACTGAAGATGAAATTGAGCTTCCATGTTGGCAATGCTCTTTGAGTCACTGAGTCTCAGTGTTGAGTCTTGAATCATAGTTGGGAGGAGGTCATGCCATCCATTACTGCATGGGAGAAGATGGGTACAAACTCTGTGCTTGGACCCCTCCCTAAAATTGCTATGTATCTCTTCCTTCGGCTGGGTCTAACTTACATCCTTTTACTAAAATAAAACTGTAATTTTAACTAGAGCATTTCTTGAGTTCTGTAAGTCACTCTAGTGAATTACTGAACCTGAGGGAGACCATAGTGATTCCAAATTTGTGGCCAGCTGGTCTGAAGTGAGGGTGCCATGAAGACCTCTGAATTGTGACTAGTGTCTGCTCTGCAAGCTGTCCTGTGGTAGACAGTGCCCTCAGACTGGCTGTTTGGCAAGCTCGTTGTAGTTGTTGTCAAATTGAGGCAGGAGGTAACCAGTGGGATAGGTAGAACAGGACATTTTGCCCTGCAGAGATTGGCCAAGTGGGATGATGACATTAGGCATTGTGGTCAGCCAGCCAAGCGGGACACATAGGAAACCACTTCCTGGGATGGCTAGCCTGAGAAACAAGGTGGGTTTCTGATTTCAGCCCGGCTCCAGCAACAAATCCTAAGCAACCATGTGGATATCCTCCTTTCCAGTGCTTATAACCCCCTAGGCACTGCAGCCCAAAAGGCCTCCTCTCTTTGAGCCCCACCTGATTAGCAGGATCTTTTCCCTTTTCACTTCTCATTAAAAGCTTTGCTGGCTGCTCTGTACTCTTGTCTGTTGGCTTCATTCTTTGTTGCCTCCAAGGCACAATCCTGGGAAAAACGGCAACTCAGCTGGTAACAAAATGTCTTCTGCTGACTTGGCAGTCTAGAGACCTGTGCCCTTAACCTTGAGTTTGAATAATTCCAGCTGCCCCTCACCTAAAATCTCTTCCCTTTCTAGAGTCTGCTGGATCCTTGTGGTTGACACTGTTGGTTGGCCATTCAGAATCCATTGTCCTTTTCTTGACCTTTTTAAGGGCATTCAATGAACTTATCTGGGCCAGGAGGTGGATCAAATTTGGGCTAAGTCCTTCATGCCAATACTGTTTTTTCACTCTCCCAGTGTTCCCATGTGACCCAGCTTTGGCCATTGAGCTCTAAACAGATCTCTCCTGGGGATACATGCATTCTGGGACAGTTTCTGCCTTCCTGAGAAGAGAGTACAGATAGCTTTTCTCCTGTCGTTGCTTTGTCTGCCTTGGACCTGACATGACGGCTGGAGGGCACAGCATAAGGCTAGAAGCCTACGAAATTAGGAGAGTTGCATGAGCCTGGGGCACTAATGAAGTTTTTTGAGCCACTGAATTATCCCTGGGCTTTCTATTTCAGAACTTCTTGCTACGTGTAAGAAAAGAAAACTTGCATTTGTTTGTTTTTATTATAAACTGGCAAGTTTATAAGTCAGTATATATCTGCTTCTTTGTTGTTTGTAGCCAAACGCACTTACAATAGGCACAAGTCTCCATAGAAAAGAGGTGAGGCTCCATGTTCAAAGTCATAGGTAGCACAAGACTGTGCCCCCTGTTCTTCTGACTCCCATCCCAACACAACACCCTTCTCAACACTCCTTTTTCTCTATGTTGTCCCTTATCTTATGATGTGGTCTTATGAACGATAATGAGGTTAATGTTGTATATACTATTCTGCATAGTAAATGGAATGTACTTCCAGTTATACAAACGTAAAGTTACATATAGCTTGATGTTCCATTACCAGCTCCTCAAATCAACAACTGAAACTGAATGATCAGTTTGCTTTTTTTCATAAGTTTTATTCTTACGTTTCTTTTGACTTTTACCAACTCCCATCCCATCATTCTCAACGTATATTCATATGTAGTGCATAATAAAGTTATATCCATTCATATTAAAACCACCTTATCCTATCTTAAAGAACTTCAAAAATTTATTAAGCTATTATTAATCTGATTTCAGCTGACTGAAAGCATTTATGTACTCCTTGCTCAATATGAATTTGTTTCTTATTTGATTTACAATAAATATTAAATTTACTGCATTTCTAAGTAATTACTAAATAGACTTCCTTGACTATGTCCTTTTTACTTACCTAAACAGGTACGCCTGTTCTAGAGAAAAATTCCCGTAAATTACAATTTCTCTCTGTTACTGACCCAGCTGAGAACATAATTAGTATATAATTAACATATATTTACTTTCCAAAATGTCCGAAATAAATAACAACTGGTAAATCAATCACTTCTCAGTTTCTCTAATCTCTTAATATTAATTAGGAAACCTCCTATGAGACTATTTTTAGTGAGAAAATATGTTTTCACATCAAGAACTTTAAGCTCCCACTTCAAAATGTTCTGCTCTGGAGTATATAAAAAAATGTTTAACATAAAAGGTAATAGACAGTATACATGTACAAAATATCACTGACAGTTTTAAAATCTATCTGATTTCTTTCATCTTACAAAAGAAAAAGCCTTAATACCAAATCATACACAGATCCGTAAATATTATAGTACTGAAAAGATTTTGCCTCTCTTACATAGTAGCCCATGCATTTCAGAAGCAAAATAGGAGAAGCCGAATTCTACTTTGTGAACTTGTTTTTCCATCAACATCCTCACCACTTCTTTGAGAACAAAGTACATTTATATGAGTAGACCAGTGATTATTAGAGCCATTCCAGATATTCTTCCATTCCTTTGTAAAAGCTTTCTGCTGAATTTATATCTCAGTTTATTGGCATAAAAACAAGTAAAGGCTTCTAAATCACTATCTATAGTTTTGTCTATCAGGAGGAAACTGCCAGGGCTTTTTCCTCCTTCCAAAAATGGAGATTTTCAGGTAGAAAAGACAGACCCTGACTTGCACACATTCTAACAACAAACATACAGCAAGCTCACCATCTGGACTCCACTTTAGACAGTGGTATGTTTTGTGGGATATCTCACAGAAGAATCACTTCTTAAGCCTTATTTTAAATCTTGAAACTTATCTTAGAAAAGAAAATTGAATACAACCAAAGTAAGTTGAAAACACAAAGAGACTATAGATAAATTATGAAAGGGCAGGTCTCCCCCTTTTCTTTTATCAGAGCAAGTAGAAAAATCATCTTACTTCATTTATATAAGATAACATGTAAAACATGTTTGTCTCACATTTTAAAAGGGTATAGAAAAAATGTTAAGAGAGTCAATAAAAGCAGTGGAAAACAGTTAATAGTTTGGATTTATTTAAACACTGATTCATAAGAACTTGTAAAAAAGCATTTAGTGTGTTTTCACAATATCCAGGTTCAGTGTCATTATTAATACTGCCATTAAAAAAAAATGGAGCTCAAGCAGCTCTTCCTAGGGTATCAATAAGAACCCAAACAGCAGATTAAGGATCAAAAGTCTTGTGCTGTGACCACTGAACCCAATTCCGTTTCCACTAGATGATTTGTCTTTTAAGGAATGGGTCATATGAAGGAGATTAACCACTACAGAAATTCAAAGCCTAGGTTAATTAGGAATAATGAATTAAATAAATACAGCCTGATGTAGGCAGGACTAGGAATCTGGTGAACTGGGAGACATTCATGGAGGATGATATAATCATCACATATAAAAATCCAATAGGCCCTCAATAAATGTTCTGCAGGACTGCTGCAGGGATTGTAGAAAAATCTGATTTTCTATGATTTACGGGAAGTAGAGAATTGAGGTGATTTCTAAATAGTTCAATGTCTTCCAAAGCCAAAACTGAAATGTCAAAACTACCCTAAAGAAAACCTGAATTACTTCATATCTCATCTACTTCACTCTGTGTAGATAGTATCAATCCAGTATGATACATCTGCAGATACCTACAACACAAAGCGGTGGAACAAGGAAAGGCCACCATGAAAACTTTTACTATACCAAGTTACCTAAAAAGGGTTTTTTACTTCTTGCCTGATATGCTTATATATAAGTTTGTTGTTATAAAATAAATTACTACTTAAAGATGAGAATAGAAATGAAAGAAGCATGGCTTAGGCAAGCAGCAGCATCAAAATGAGTCAGAAAAGCTAAAAATGACCGTCTATCCTATTGATCATAAAATCAGAGCAAATTCAGAAAGGGAAATAATTGTTTTTCAACCTTAAAGGGAGGAGGGCAGGGTAGCCTGTTTGAAAACTTCAATAAAAAAGCATATGCACGAAGAGATGATTTAAAAAATAAGAACTAGCCATTAATTCTAAAAATGCTACCACTTGGCAAGAACAAATGATTCTGTTTTAAAATAATTTCAGAATCTCACCCAAAGCATGACTAATGCTTTCATTTGGGGCTATTTTAACAATTGATTTATACATGCCAAGATTGAAAAGTGATCACCTCAATGATTTTCTATTAACACCCCTTGTTGTCATTTGGTGGGAGGCCTTATTTGAATGAGGTTACTTCATATTTCTGGGATCTCTGACTCTTCTTTCTCAAGGCTTGATAGAGGTAATAATTAAGTTTCCAGAACTGGATTTAGTGGGGAGTAAGAGAAAAATCTAAAAGTAGATTCAATGGTACTTTAGAAATAATAGACATATGTGAGGTGAAACACACTTGCCCACCAAAGAAAGCCAATGGCGCAAGGACAACAAAACAACCACAAAAAACAGGTAGGTTAGTTTAACACCAACTGACATCTCTAAAATGTAACCGAAAATAAGCATCTGGCTTTTGGCATAATTTGGATCAAAAAAGGCATGATAGTTTCAATACTTAAGTGCTCAGTTACTCTCAAACTTCAGAACAGCACCTCTCACACATTAATGTGCATATGAATCATGGAGAGAGAGTTTGTTAAAATGTAGATTCTAGGTCTGGGGTGAGGCCTGGGGTTTTTGTGTCTCCAACAAGCGTCTAGGGGAGAAGGATGCTGCTGGTCTGCAGACCATTTGGAGAGCATGTTACATGGCATAGGAACACATGAAGGTGCTTTTTTGGCTGATGGGTTGAATGAGTTAATCCAGGACTGAGGCAATCTGGGCAACTTCTGGTCAAAATGGTACTCTTTCTTACCGACATTGCCCTAGGGTGACTGGGCCACCCAGAGGGGAGATGAGTATAGACTAGGCAGTATTATTTTGGAAACAGAAAAAATGACTAGAGTTCTACGGAAAACACAAGACTGGGGAAATGCCCATTTGTAATTGCTTTAGACTAATTTGTTTTAATGGATTCTACTTGTTCTTAATAAACAAAATCTGAATTATATTCTTTCTCTTTTAAGGAATAGAATTGTTTAAAAGAGAAATTCATTTATTGATTTGATTATCAGCCAAGGTCTGGAAAACAAAAAAGAATTAGAGGCTTTCCAAAAGGCTACTTGAATTAAATTAAATTTAAAATTGTATGTGATGATTTCTTCTTTTTGTGTATATTTTGTGTAAACCAAATTACGTTATCTTTGCTTCAGCTTACTTTCTGATCATCTCAAAAGCAAAGCTGTGAGAACCGAATGAAAGATATTTTGGGTTAACTATGAACAGTTACATGAGAAGAGAATGGACATAGCTCTGCAAGTGATTTTACTGTAATTCAATTTCTGCCCCTTTATATGACCTCAAGTTCATGCTGTGATGTTAAGGGATGACCAGTGCTGTCCTCCTGTCTTTTCATGACATACACCGTGAATCATATCAGGTTGAGGCTCAAAATACATCACTTTGTTTTTGCAAAGTAATGAACTGTTCTGGTTTATGTGGAATAATGAATGATTTTTGTTAGTCTTTGCTTGAAGTGTATACTTGCACCATTCTGGGAAATTGCAAATATTTGCATATTTTTATTTTTATTTTTTTGTCCTTGGGGGTCTCTTTTTCCTGCTTTGTATTGATTACAAAGATTGTTCTCACGGATACAGCTGACTCTGGTCTCGTCCAAATCTTTTTTAATAGTAAAGGAATGACTATATTCTACCTAAGCTCTTTTTGAGAATGCGAATCATGTTTATACCATTGGGAAAAGAATAGAGGCTGACATAATTCATATGAGCTTAAGAAGATTAACCTACTTTTGTTGTTCTTATTGTACTGCTTTCATTTGTCATTAATTTTTAGCGCAGTGTCTTTAACAATTAAAAAACAGTATATCTTTTTACCATGTTTTACCTTCAGTATTATAAACTATGTATAATCAGATGTTACCTTTGGATTCTTTTTTTCACTAGTAATAAGGAAATAGTTTGGAGCACAAGAAATATGTCACATAGATTTTGAAGTACGTTAGGACTGCTGTGTAAATTAAATTTTTTAACATTCTTTAGTAGGACGGCAATTGTGACTATCACTCTCTAGAAACAGGTATGTGAAAGCTAAGAAACCTTAGGTATTTTCAAATTCTTGCGAGAACTCTTATTAGTTTCATATCTGATTCAGCAGTTTCTGTGATTTACATAATGTAAGCTACTATTTGGGCTATACAAGGAGGAACTGAAGTTATTTTCTTTTTTAATTTTTCATGTTGCTGAGCCAAGTGAACCCAGTTTGGATAATCATTGAAGCCGTTTTCTTTGAACAGAGTGATAAGATCACCCCTCTACCCAGGGTGACTCAAGGAGAATACGCTCACTAATGTGCTACGTCTTAAGCAGTCAACTCAATTGCAGAGCAGCAAAAGAGTGACAGTATTTACAAAGACAAAAATGACATCTTTCCTGTATTCTCACCAATACTGTGCATGATATATCCTCTACCACCTTACTGCTTGCAAGACTTCAAAAACATACACACACACAAAAACATATATATACACACACACACATATATATAGATACAAACACTTTAAAAACATATACATACACATATGTATGTATATGCCTCCATACATGTGTGTGGTTTACTCAAGAAAACCAAATTTTCTTTATTTACAGTTTTTAAATCTTTTGTTTGTTAGTTGTCTAGTGTGCAGATATAGTCCAAGTCTTAGGATAAGTGAGCTGATGATGATATAGCTCAAAGAAGCATTCACAAAGGCAAGAAGCTGAGAACATAGATGACTCCAGAAAGAACATCAAGGAATTTAAAGAAATATGTTTGGAAAGGGCTTTCTACTCCCAGAGATCACAGATTTTTTACTATGTTAGACCTCCAATAAGAGCAGAAGCAGGGAATCAGATTAGATAGGTGGCAAGAGGAGGTCAGAAAGGTTTTGAGGAAGAGGTGAGAGAACGTGCTGATGCTTAGAAATGGGCTGGGTCTGGGGGACTTGGGGCCTGGGGAGGTAGTGGAATTAGAAAGACTTGGATGTCTTGGCTTCAACCACTGGGTGGATCACTGTTCCATTTAAAGAAATAGGGTGAGGGGAAACTGAAGGGAGATATATATTAATAAACTACCATCTCTTTAGACTTCAAGTCCTTCCCTTGATAGTATCCCTTTCTACTATACATTCACTCAGTTCTCTCGGAGACATAACCTTTCATAGATAAATATCACAATGTTTTTCCTGTCTTCTCGGTCATTATTTGAACCTTCAGTTAACTTGCATCAGTGACCTGGGACTTCTTTCAGGCTTTTAGAAATCCCAGTTTGGCAAAAAGTAGGCAGATCAAATTTAATTTCCAAAGTAGGCTGTTGGAATGTGGAGGTGAAAGGGAAGCTAAAACTTTCACTTTTCTCTGCAGCCTTATTGAGTTAGTTTCCAGTCCCTTAGCCCCTGCAGTTAGGATAACAGGGAGGAAGGCCCTGGGTATATTGCTTTTACAGAACTCTTAACTCTCCTGGAATCTGCAGGGGACAAACCCTGTATAAGAGGAACCAGAAAGGCTTTGTTTTTCTTGCACACTTTCCTTTCTCTTCTCCTTCCTCTCAACACACAAACACATCCTGTCTCCAACACTAAAATTGTTTTCTTGAGGGCTGAAGGATAGAGAGGCAGGAAGGGAAGGGCAATGAGTGAACCTAAGGGGTGTTCACATACAGGTTGGAAGAATTTATAGAACAATGATGTGTAAGATCACATGTATATACATCTATATAGATACACAGATATGTCCTTTTTTGTGTGCACTTAGCACTTTAGGAGAAATTAAAGTTTTGCTGTCTGCCTTACAAAAAATTATGTCTTTCTAAATGACAGCTCAGTTGATACGATGCCATTTAAGAATTCCTTGATTATCATGTCACTCTCTTTTTCTCTTACTCCCTCTTGCCTGCCTCTTTCCCCTTTCCTTCTCTAATTTCTTTCTTTCCTGTTCTCTATTTCTCTGTCCTTCCTTCCTTCCTTCCTTTCCTTCCTAACATTTTAGAAACTGCGTATCTGGCATGAAGTGCGATATCTAATTGTAATGCTGCTACACTGAAGAAATTTTGTCAAACATGACACTTGGAAACTGAATTTTTTAACCTTGTATACTACTTAAATGCAAAATACACTTTCATTCATATTATTACCGTATTTTATAAAATAACATTTATTAGAAGTTATACAAACAGCTTTTTAAAAATTATATAAGAAAAATTCCACAACCTAATTTCTTTGAAAACCCGACTTATGCTAGACATTTATTTCTAAGTAGCATAGCATTGGTTAAATTGGGAGGTGGGGGGTGGTAACAAGGTGTACCACTTCTTCATATCCCTATGCTTTTTGTGTTTTGTTTTTTGCTTTCTTGCCAGACTAAATAAACTCAGAGGACTGAGTCACCTCTTTCTGTAAGACCCAGTCAGTAAATGATGAAGCATTCAATTAACTCCACCAGCTGACCAGACTTGATTTTCCCTGAGATTCAGTATCCCCACCTCTAATGCACTCTTAAAATTACATTGCAGGTTGTACCTAAGAGCTGGAAAGACCAGGTGGCCATGGTTTTCCCTAGTGGGAGCTTCACTGTACAGGTTATAGACTGGAGAACTCAAGGGAGTACTATTTTCATCTTATCCCTAGAGATGTACAGAGTTCAGCTCGTGAGGCCATGCTCTGTAGCCTTGCAGCCACTTCATCCCTACCATAAATGAAAGTCCCCTCTAACAGAAAAAAAGAAAAATCTGTAATTCTATGATTTACTGAATTGATTCTTTATACCCTCTAGCTACTTATTCTAGGATAATATTTTCCCTCCTCCTGCTGTTTCTCTCTGCTGATAACTTGGGATATAGAAACTATGATAAAACAGCATGGTTTTGTTAAAGATCATGGTCTTTGGAATCAGACTTGGGTTTGAATCTGGCTGTGTGAGATTGCTAGCTTTGTATTCATGAGCATCTGTATCTTCAAGTGGAATATCTTCTTTTGTAAAATGAGGAAAACAAAATTTTCACTTCAGGACCATTTAAGGGTTAAGTATATACAATGCCTAATGCAGAACATCATAAATGCTTAATAAATATTGATTTCCTTCTCCCTCATATCTACCAGCCCAGATTTGATTATTGAAATTATAGGAAAGGAATACCAATAACATTTCATAAATCTCCCCAAGATAACCCAACTTAACTATAGCTGTGCCCCCAGAATATAAATGTCTACACACCTATATATTTTCTCTGTGTATTTATATCCATTGGTTGCTTGAAAGAGGTACTGAGGATGCTTAGGGTCGCTCATGAATCAGTTGAATTAATATATTGGGGTCTCTCTTTGATGCATTTCCTAAGATACTCCTTGTATTTTGTATCTTCTCAATTTAGAACAAGATTTTTTGACCTTACCATAGCTTATAAAGATTTTTCCATTAAAAATGCTCATCCAAATATGTGTTTCCAACTAATATAGACAGCATGTAAAAACAAGGCAAGTCCTGAACAAATTCCTTTCCATTAATTCTCTTAAATTTCAGTATCTTCACCTTTACTTCCTCATTCCCCCCCTCAAAAATCACCTTTTCATTTAAAAAAGTAAGATAAATAAATGAATGGGAAATGTGTGTGTGTAGGTGAGAACAGAGTAAATTAAGAAAACATATACAAGTATGGACAGAAAACTATGTTTTATTTGATTTGCAACAAGAAACAAAAAAAATTTATCTTACAAAATAAATCTAGGCAGAATAGTATTGCTTATAAAGAAAATGACTCTTGATATTTAGAAAATATTTGGATGGGACCTAAACAAAGAGTATTTTCCTTACATGCTACATGGTCTTGAATATTTCCTTACCATTCTATACTAAGTAAAACCATCTGGAAAAAACCTGTATTGGATCCAAGACCAGGGAGTCTTGTCCTCATAACAGAAACTTTTTATTGGAAAATGCAAATACTAGGACTCAAATAGATAAACTGACACATTGTATGAACAAGTCCCCAAATAAGAAACACAAATGACTAATAAACATGAAAAAAAGTTCAGCTTCAGTAGTAAATAAAGCTATACAAATTAAAATAACAATGGGATGCAATCATCAATTTACATATTCAAATTAGCAATTTAAAATAAAATTTTGAGAAATGCACAAGACCAAAACATTCACTACTAGTAAGAAGACAAGTTTTCAGATTGTTTGCCTTATATTCTTTTTAAAAAAGAACTTACCCAAAAAACAATTTTAAAGTTTTGTGCAAAATAGTGTAACATTGAATGTGTGAAGTAAATAATAAGTAAATGACTAAGTAAATTAACATACATTGATAAATCATGAAAAGCAATTGTGTGATCATTAAAGTTAGACATTTGTAAGGAACAGACATATATTGCAATATTAATTCAAAGTGGTGATACATAATTATAGAGTATAATTAATACTATACACATTAATATGTTAAAATATTGCATAGAAGGAAAGAAATGCAAAAATATTAACAATGATTCTACATAGATGGTGGCATCATGGTATTTTACTTTCTTTCAAAAAATTCACAATTTTACTTTCTAACAGCTACATATATTATTTTAATTTTAGTGTATTTATTATTTATCAGAAGTAAGCCATGTACTATTTAAAGAAAAAATAATTGCATTAGACTTCCCTATCCTGGCAATAATGCCTTTACAACTGGCTACAGTAATAGTCAAAGGGTATTTGCAAAACAGTCCCCAAAAGATAGCCCTACTCTGACTTTAGCTTAAATCTTCATACCTGATGGCTGATCATTTATTTGGGTTAGTTTTAACATATTATGGGGTTAAAAAAATGACTGAATTATAAAAAGGTCCCACCTTCCCCTTAATCTTTTTTAAGGTAACAAACATAGAAAGTGACCATCAATTTCCAGACATGATCTTTCTTTCTGCTCTGCTCCCCTTCTATATTCTTGCCATTTCCACCCTAACCCATCCACAGATTTACGCTGAGTGTCTCCAGGAGCCATACAGAAGAGCTATTATTTAAAAGTATAATATGACACTGAGATGAACTATTACTTTGCTATGCAAAACCTAGGGATTATTATTTTTAAATTAGTGGGGTTTTATTTGGTATGTGAACTTCTGGTATCTGTTTTATGGTAGGAGAATAAAATAGTATGTGAAGCTGAACAAAAATGAATGAATAAAAATAGATCTCATGATTAAAATCCCTAAAGAACTTGAAATGGTTAAAAAATTCCTTCTTGTTCTTGTGATTCATCTGACAAGATTTAAGCAGTAGCATTCCTATTATGCATCCCTGTACCGAATATGAACACTCTTCTACTGAAGCATTTTGTTTACAGAATTAATTTTCTACTTTCCCAGAAGATCTCTTAAAAAAATAACTTTAACTTTCGTGATCAAATCTGATTTGATTTCAAAAATAGTTGTTCAATTGAAAGAATAATTAAATATTGGAAAAGATTTCCCATCAAGGTTGTAAAATGCTGGAAAAGTTGTAAAAAACGAGACAAACATTCAATAAAGATGGATGGTTGCCTGAGTGCTTATATAAGCTAGTAGTTGGTCGCTGATCTGGAGGAGTTTCTGGGTTCTCTTCCAACCTTGATTCTTAAAATTTTTTAGTGACTGTTTCATAGCCTTACTTAAAAATAACATCAAATATCAAAAAAAAAATAGCTCATTCAGTCTAATCCGAGAAAAAAATTATAATTTTATTTAAGGAATTATAGCAGCATCTATATAACACATCTGTATAGAGGCCATTCATTATTTCATCCTTTCCTTTAGAAGATGTTTAATGGGCACCAAGAACTGATCCAGTAGATGAGAAGTCACAGAAAGCACATGTTTTCATGAAATGCACATTCTACCACAAACGAAAGTCTCGAGGTAACAAACAAAAAAAGAGGAAATAGACAAAAAAAAGAGATTAACAAAAATTCATCATATATCAGGTATTGTACGTATAATGACCAAAAATGAATCCTGGTAAGAGAGAAACACGAGCACTGTTTTGTTAGCACTGGGTGGTGGAGCGTTAATACCTGTCTGAGAAGATGATATTTGAGCAGAGAGCTGCATAAAATGAGGGCGCAAGCTACGCAGATATCTCAGGGGAGACCATTCCAAGCAGAGACGATCAAGATCAGCATCACAAAGACTGGAAGGTCATTCATGTTTAAGGAAGGAATGGACAGGGGAGACCGGAAGAAGTAAACAGGGGCTACATCAAATGAAGTCTCATGGGCCATAGTACAAATTTTGGATATTATTTGGAATATAATGGGACTCCACTAGAAAGCTGAGAGAAGAAGACTGACAACACAACCTGGTGTATGGTCAGAAAGAACTGCTTTGGCCACCCTATGAAGAACAGACTTGGGGATAAGGGTGGAGATAGACCGTACAAGAGGCTATGAAGAAATCCAGGTGAGAAACAGTGGTGACTCACACCAGAGTGATAGCAACACAATAGTGAGAGTCGTAGCCACAAAGCAGCATGAGAAGTATGTGGGTTCTAGGTACGTTTTAAGATATGAACAACAGAATTTATGGAAGAATCAGATTAGTAAAAGAGAGGCACCAAGGATGACTCCAAGCACTTTGGCTTGAGCTACAAGAAGGATGGAGTTGCTGCCACCTGGATGGGGCAGCTATTTGTCATGCTCGCTTGGGAGGAGAGTGAGATCGGGAACTAGGTTTTGAATATGTTGAATGTGAGGCTCTTATTGGATGTCTACTAGAGATGTCAAGGAAGAAAACGTTCAGAACGTGGCATCACTGTAGAGGTTTCGGTTGGAAGTTGCCAATGTATAGACAGCAGTTTAACATACATGACCAGTAAATCACCTAGCAAGTGACTGTAAATATAGATAGAATCAAAAGTTTCCCCTTGATAAGTGCCAGCATTTAGAATTAGGGAGATGATGAGAAAGCAGTAATAAAAACAGAAGGAAGGCATAGCCAGTGAAATAGGAGGAAAGCCAGGAAGGTATGTGTCTTGGGGGGCTAGGGAAAGGATTTGTTCAATAAGGATCAGGTGATCAATGTGCAAATCCTGCTAACAGGTTAAGTACTGTGACACCTGAAAAATGACATGGGTTTCAATGAGGTGGAGTTCACAGAGGAGACTGATTAAATGGAGTGGTAGGAAAGGAAAAATCCAACCGAAATAGGGTCAAGATACACAGGGAGATGTCAGGGAGGGTAGACAACCCTTTGAAAGTTGTAGTATAAAAGGGGTCAGAGGAGAGAGAAGCAGATTAAAGAGGCAAAGCTGGGAAACAGGAGACCGAGGACTCTGAGGACTTTTATTTAGAAAACACAACAAAGGCAACTGCAGCAATCTTGGAACAGAGTGGAGGCCAGCTCAGAGGGCTTGAAGAACAGTGAAAGGGCAGTGAGTGCGACAGATGGGGTTACAGAGGCAGGCAGGGGCTAGATCAGGTTTGGCCTTAGGGACCAGAGTGGTAGGGTGGCTTGTAATGTAAGCACAGATGAGAGATCATGTTTACTTTTGGTGCTGGCCGCTCCTAAGCTAAACCAGTATGTATGACCAGTCTGTCAATGTTATCTAGTATTTTTGTATGACCCATTTGTCAATGGTTAGCTAGTATTTTGCAACATGTTTTTTTTCTTGTAACCTCCTATCTGACTTAATGTTACCTTTCATACTTACCCAATTTCCTCCTTAACCAAAATCAAAAAAGAACAATTTCTCAAATGGCTTTCTTTTAAAAAACAATTCTGGGAAAAACTTAACACAAACAAGTATCTTTAAAAGTATTATTTTCTTCTCAATCACAATGTAAGTTGGTCACAGGGATAGCAGTACAGCATGGAGAATATAGCCCATGATTCTGTAACATCCTCCTATGTTGACAGACAGTAACTGCACTAGCGGGGGTTAGGATTTAATAATAGGGGTAACTGTTGAATCACTGTGTCGTATACTTGAAATCACTGTAAGATTGTATAGCAATGATACTTCAATTAAAGAAAAAGCATAGTTAGAGTGGGCACGCTTCAGATTCTGAATGTGGTATTGACACTAAGAAGGCTGCTAATTCTGAAAGGCACTTGACCTTATAATGCCTTGATTTCTTCAATTCTTAGAAATGAAAAGCATAAGGCTGTATGGGGATAGGATAGGATTATGAATGAAAAATATTTAAAAAATTGTATACAAATGTACTCTATTATAATTAGTATTGTGCTGTGAAGTATCACGAAATATAGGAGTCAAGCTTGAGTTTTTTTGATGAATACATTTGTGTTTGGAAATAAAGTTCTCTTATTTGTGTTTTGTAAAAAGGAAGTCAATTAATTTACTAGTCAAACTCATCCAAATAAGTTAATCTTTTATAACTAAATGACAAAATATGATCTTCAGTTTTAGCCTGGGAAGTGATCATTAATTTATTAGCCTTTTTCCACTATTGAGCACAGTAACTTCACATTTTCCCCCAAAGAAACCAGAAATGGGTAAAAAAAAAGTGGAAGGAATGTAAATATCACATCAAGGATATGATTAAATAAATTATGATAAATTCATAAGATGTAGTAAAATCCAAATATTAAATATATTAGAAGAAATTACAGTAATATTCTTTATAAATCATTTAGAAATACTATGTGCAACTGTATATATAGTTAGAGGCAAATTTTAAATATGATAAAATGCATCAAAATATATATTCATAGAAAAAATTTTGGAAGGAAATGCAACAAATTGTTAATAATGATTATGTACATGGTAGATAAATTGGTAATCTGGATTTTCCTTGTTTTCTAAAATATTGACAAAGGGCCATGAATGGTTTTCATAGTCAGTAAAAAAAAGAACACAATGATAAAATATGAAATGAAGTAATGCAGCCACAGTATTCGAAGTTTCAAGATCTAAACTGGCCACACTGTAGTCCTTTATTGAAAGAGCCATAAAGATAAAAATGCAAATGTTTGCATGTGCACGCATGTGTGCCTGAATTCTTGGGTACTCATGTCTACAAGCCAGACACGCTCTGTGTGTGACACAGTGATCCATTATGACACAACATACTTATAGGGACTCAACAACAGCTTAATTATTTTTTATAAACATGAGTATCTCAACTTCTGTTTACTGAGTTTGTCTAATAGCTTTATACTGGGTTGGTAAACTACAACTCATAGGCTAAATGAGGCCCTTGGCTTCTTTATATATTGTGTATGTCCGCTTTCATACTAAAACAGCAAGGTTGAGCTAATGTGAAAGACTTTATAGCCTTCAAATCTCAAAATATTTACTACCCAGTCCTTTAGAGAAAATGTTTTTTGATCCCTAACAGTCTAACAGGTCTGAATATATCCCTCAAATAAAAATGAATGGTATCCAATTAGTTGAAACTACATTTTCAGATGATTTATATTTTATTCCCATTAAAATAAAGTTAGGCATATTTATAATATGATAAATATTAAAATATTGTTTAAAAAACCAGTACGAAGTTGTGTATATAAAATCAAAAGATAACAATAACCTTATGAATAGAAAAGACTGAAATAAAATACAAAAAAATATTAATAGTGGTGATTTTTAAGAGGTGAGAAAATAAGGGATTTCCCTCACTTTTTTTCTAAGCTTAGTGTGTTTTCCTCAAATTTGTCATAATGGATATGTTTTGCTTTTATAATGGAGAAAATGTTAAATGAAATCATTATAAAAATAAAATTCAATATATAAGCATCAAAAACATCCATTTTGGACCATATCCATACATTTAAAAAGCCAAGCTAATTTTTAGAAATTAAACAACAAACCAAGAAATGAAATAGCTGAGTACTAAATAATTAGAAAATTAAATGAGTTCATGTTAGCTAGTTTATTCATATTTTATTTTTTAGGAGAAATAGAGAAATTTAAGCTAAGTGTGTCTACACTGGAACCCTTTAGGACTGTGTATTGTACAAGTTCATGTTTAAAAAAGTCAAGGGGAAGAAAGATAATAGATAATTAATGACCACTAGTTAACCTTCTAATTATTTGTCTGTGATGCACAGTTCAGTATTTAGGCCTTAAATGAACACTTCAGAGAAGCATAACTTGGTTGCCTAAGGTAGGAGAACCTTTATGCTTCTTGTACAGGAGTAGAGATTTATTTTGGGAATACTAAACATAGAAGATATCTATAATATTAAGATACTTGTCAAATGAGAAATCTCCCAATGGTTCACCACAGCTTAGTCCTGCTGTAATAAAAATTTAATGCCATAACAGGCATAGAACCTATACTGTAAAGTATAGTAACTGCAGTATGTGATAGAGGAGCAACTAATCTGCAGAAGATACTGCGGCTGGTCCTGAGAATTAAGTAATTAGATATAGAAGAAAATTTTGCAAATGAAGACTGTCAGATGATTTCCCCCTAGAAATGAAACCATCACATTATGTTTTGAGTTAGGTCAGTTATAATGTGGTTTGAATGTTTCCTTAAAAGAGTTTTGCAGTAATTTATACTCTTACTCGGGTATATTCTGCTAGGAACAGAGTCAATAAAAAACAAAATATAAATCAGGCAAACACCAGTTCTCACATAAGTGGGATTTTTGGCCATGTACTTAAAAAATATAAGATTTGGGTATATAAAATAAATGACATTGCCCTTTTATATTATTTGGTTTGAAAAAATATTATATGTAGCTGTTTTGCTCAACCATTTAGAGGATTGTGTATAAACTTGTCCTCCAAGTGGAAAAAAAAGGTCGTTAAAAAGTTTTTTCCAGAAGGCATAACTTGAATTTTGAAAAATTATCATTTTAAAAACTGAAAACCCCAGCACAGTCTCTCTAAAAATGCAATTTATTTCATAAATTAAAGTTCTATTATTCTGCTAAAAAGTTAAACTAAGTAGACATTTTATGTAACATTTAGAGGTTCTAACAGCCTTACTAATTAATGGTCTATGAAATGGATTAATTTAGCAGTTTATAATCATTGGGAAAAGAATTATTTACCCTGGAGAAAAAAATGTTGAGGCAATATTTTCCTGTTATGAAGAAGTCATATAAATAGTGGTTACCCTGGTAGGCATAGATCTGGATCTTTAAATGTAAGATATAATTTTTGCTTCTCATTGGCAAAAATCAAAATATTTGATGTGCTCAGTTGGTGGAGGTAAAGACAAACTTTGATTAGAAATCTATTGGTACAATCTCTATGGAGGGCAACTTGGCATTATATAGTAAAAATTTTTAAATATTCACATCCTATGATAAATAAAATCTTACACATATACAAGAGCAGTCATTACAGTACTGCTTATAAGAGTTTGAGACACCTTAAATACCCAATAAAAGTGACTGATTAAATAAATGGTGTTGCATCCATCCAATGGACAGTGAAGCCATAAAAATGAACGAGGCAGTTTTATATGTAATAAAATTTAAAAATTGGGATATTGTTATATTTTAAAATAACAAAGTATAGAATTCTGTGGATATACTGGTCTCATTTGTGTAAAATAATACAAGGAATTCACATAAATGCTTACAAATGAATAGAGTATTTCTGGAAGGATACACAAGAAACTTGTAATAGTGGTTGTTCTAGAGGTGGGAAACTGAATGACTGGGGGACATGAGTGGGATAATGACTTTTCACTTACGCATCCTTTTGTACTTGGTATGATTTGAAGCATTGGTCCAAAATATTTCTTTGACTATGAGATTATAATTCCCACCACAGAAGTCATTCTTTTATGATTAAGATGTGCTTTCTAAAAATCTAAGACAATTTCAGTTTTAGTAGCATGGAAGTATGAGTGAGCTTAAATTGTGATAGGAATAAGCCTGGTAGGGAAATAGAAGAGGTATGGTGTATGGGTATTCGTGGGACAGCAGGTGATTTTGTTGGGGAATTGTGGGTATTCAGTAGCATCTAAAGGAAGGAAGGGCCAAGGATTCACCAACTTGAATACCCCTGGTTTACTGGTATGCTCTGGGCTAATCATACACTGAAATTCTCTCTAAAGTACTTGTAGATTTCTTTCCTACTTAACAGTACTTTCCTACTTACTATACAATCTTGAAGGACTTTGGTGACTTCCATTCTTGGTAAAGAAAACTCATTCTTTAATTTGAAAAACTATGGAAGCCATAACAAATCTTACATTAGTAACTATTGATGGAAGCATTCCATTTTGAACTCAGGGTGATCAGGTAAAGACTTAATCTGTTCTTCTCAATGTACACTATGATTTTCTCTTTCAGATTCTTAAAAACTGTTTAGGTTTAATTTTCATTTTAATTTGTGAATTTAACACACAAGAAACACTGGAAAACATATTACTGGGTAATCTTTCTTCCTTCTGATTAAATATGTCTTTGGTGAAAAATTATCTCAACATTGAAAACTTAGCTCAACATAGAACTTTCCAGAGAAATCTGGAAAATTCTAGAGGAATTTAATTAAGCATTTTTAATGGTGTATGCTGTTAACCACAAATGAACAAACCTGGGAAAAAAGGCAAGCCTGAGCAGCATGTTTGTGATGGCAAACCTTCACAGGGGAAGAACTTATCCATTGAGTTTGCCCCCTCAGATAATAGAGTTCTCAAACCTGTCCTCAAAAGGCAGAGTACTTAATGTATTTAGTGACTCTAATATTTAGTGAAAATACCAAAATCTTATCTCATAAATGTTAGATTGTCATTTCCTTTCTAGAAATCTAATGGCAGATTAAATGACACTACAGTCTGTCTTTATTTGTGGTGCAATGGCCAAATTAATAAACTTAATATATTTTGGTCAATATTTAAATAATTTTAAATTTATATAGATAAATACGTAGCTATCTTATGTTGATAATTCGTATTCATCAATTTACAAAAAACTAATGTTAATTTGTGGCTAGAATAGGTCTTTCTAAATAATATCTGCATGATTTTGGTGTAATGAAATAAATACACATGAATTAGATGTCTTTTAAAACACAGCCTAGAAATAAAGGGGGTTGCAGAAAGGAAATTCTAGAAATTACATAAAATTTTAACAATTATGATTTTTTTAAAGTGACAATAATAATGTGGTGATACTATGAACAAGTGAGTGCCTTGTTTTCTGATGGTGGTTGGATATATTAGGGCAATTTGTGGAGAAGAGATTTGGCAATTTGTGATCAAATACTTGAAAATATTTAAACCTTTCTACCCAACAACCTTGGTCCTAAGACAATACAAAAAACCAAGGTAGGCAATCATGTGTACAAAGTGGACAGATTTGGAGACAAAGATGTTCACAGCAGCATTATTTCTAATAATGAAAAAAAAAACGCGTAAATTCTAAGATTGGATAATACGTAAACAAATTACAATATATGCCTAAAACAGGATATATACAGTTACTAAAGCAGTATTCTAAAGAGCAACTGATAGGAAAGTGGGGGAAAAAAATAGTCTACAATTTTGAATATATATATTTGATTCTATTTTTCATGTTAATTCATTTTTCTTATAAAAGGAAAATAAACATAAAAGAAAATACAAAGCATGATTATTGGCTGGAATTATGAGTGCTTCATATGTTCATTGCATTTGAACTCTTACATGTTTTCCAAATTCCCTATGATGACCATATTTTTCTGTTAAAATAAAACTCTAGTTTTTAATTAAAAAAATCAAATAAATGAAAACTAATTTAATATAAGCAGCAAACCTAAAATGAGATTGAGTCTTTCCATTTTACTTTTAATATCCTAACAGCTAACATGCAGAAAACATGGCACATATAAAATATACTAGCAATATCCATGTTGATTAGCTAAAATTTGCCATATTGGAAACAAACAGGGTAAAATTACCCTTAATATAATTTCTTATCTTAGAAGATGTATCTAATAAAAATATGAATATTTTTCAAGTTTATATTACTCAGTTTGATGGTACACTTACAGTAATTAAATCATATTCTTAATAATTGCTCTACCAGGGGTAATTTCTCGATTATTCTTTGCATTCTGCAGCTCTGATCTGGGCTTGGTATTCCCAGGGATTCTATTTCCAATGGAACAGAACTAAAGTACAAAGGAGCTGAGTCACTGACGTGAGCATTTAAATGGTGATATGTAGCCTTATATAAGATGGCCAATTGACAAGCTACCCACCCTAAACTAAAAATTTTTGCATCTGCTCTTTTTTTTCACCCAAGGAAGAAAGATTTGCCACGAGCCCTTTACAATTCACATCCTAGTCCTCCTTTCATAAGAATTTCATTGGGAATCAAAATTATGGCTTTTGAAAAGCTTTCTTCCACATAAGACTAATTACCCTATATGGGAGTCAAACCTGCAATTTTAATCTCATTAGCACCATATTCTAACCAATTTAGCTGACTCCTATTTATTCAAAAACCAGCAAATGGAAAATTATTTTTCTTCAGCTTAATGTAAAATCACACCTCATTTTATTCTTTCCAGGAAAAGGCTTACAATAATGAAAGATCCTGAAGTTACTAGGCCCTTTTGCATGGAGTTGTACAAGAAATTAATGGAAAAATTGATTTAAAGAAAGATGAATAAGAAAGAAAAATACTAGGAAATTAGGGTAAAATGTGAAGGAGCTAAAACATACATACTGAATATTGAATATTTGTTCTATCTAGGTAATAGAAAGTAGATAACTGGTAAGAATTCAGCATTTAGTAGCTGATATCAACATCAACTCGGAATTGTTTTCACAATGTTTTATCTCTGTTAGAATGATAGGTGTCTGTTATACTAAGATGAAAATCTAGAACGAAATCTCATCATTTAGTCAGTCCGTCAGTCAACTTCTCAGTTCCCACTTGTTAGGATTTCCCAACCATGCCAACTTGCTACAGTGCACTTGAGGGAACTGAGTTAATGCCTGGTCTTTTCTTACAGCCTTAGCCTTTTTCCTTGCCCCAGAACCTTATCTTTTCCCAGAAAGCTACTTAAATCAAAGTTCTATTGATGGAAGCACATTGCATTCTCTGGCTATGAACCCCTGGGGTAAGGTGAGTTTACAGATGCTTGGATCAAATGAGATTATGTTGGTATACTAAAATAGTTTTTACAGACTTGAGTACCACACAATCAGAGGTATGGTTCATAAAATTAGAGAGAACGATTTTTGTCCTACGATTGTTTGGGACTAAGTAGCAGACTAACATTTGGAAACACCTGCTTTCCTTATGGAAATCCAGTGTTATGCTGTCTGTGGAATTATTCAGAAGCCCCTGTAAAGGCACGTAGCATGAGGTAATGATGGCACATGGCAGGAGCTTATTCCCACTACAAAGCTAGTTTAAAGTTTCATTTTTAGTTTGTCTGGTGACTGTTGGATCTTTAGAGAGATTTTCAGGTCACCTTAATTAAATTAGATAATGTAATTCATGGGTTGTTTCTGGACCACTGCTCTTCTCACTGTAACGGAAATCAATGAAAAAGTAAGAGGCTTACTTATAAAATAGGAAATAGTGCTTTTAAAATTTCAGAAAAGCAGTTCTTGATTATATGGGCAGTATACTAACTGGCTAGAATTGGTTAACAGTATAAATAACTTCAGTTTAATATTTGCAATATTTTTAACTCTTTCTGGACTGAAGACTATTTTGCTTTGAGAAGATAACTTCTATAAATAAATAGCATTCCCATTAGAAAATACAAAGGCTTGTCAATGACCTGGTGTTGATGCTACTAATCTGTTAGTAGCAGGAAAGGCAGCTTCTGTGTGTTGGGTTATTTTCTCTTTAAATGTACAGAAAAAAAACATCAATAATAATAGCATCCTAGTGTTGGAGATGGTAATTTCCTTCATTCTTTTTATTAAAGTATCATGGATATACAGTCTTATGTTGGTTTCAAATATACAATACAGTGGTTCAACAGTTGCCCATATTATTAAATCCTCACCCCATCTGGTAGGATTACTATCCATCTCCTTTATGTTTTAATAGAGAATAAAATCCATTTGAAGAGAACCTTCCTCTCTGCCTCTTTTTCACTTTTTTGCAAAAACAATTAATTATTCAATTATTTATCAGGCAACTAATATATGGTGACCTCTGTTTTGTTAGAGGTACACAGATTAAAAAAAAATCCCAAACAACGGATTCCTGCCTTTAAACGACTATAATTTTGTAGGGAAGACAGTCAAGAAGGTTAACTTTTATAGGTATAAAGAAGTACGTGGGTGGCATCTAGGACAAGCAGGTAACCTATACGGGGGGTGGTCACAAAACTGAAAACTGAAATAGATCTTGGAGAGCAAGTAGGACTTACAGGTATGATCAAATCATTCTGGCGGCAGCATGACATGTTTGTAATGGCCTTGACAGGGCAGTAGAGGAAAAAATAATAGTGAAAACAAAGTAATAACAGATGAAATTACATAGTTTCTACTTTGTGCCAGGCACTGCTCTAAACATTTTACATATGTGAACTCATTTAATACACCTTTCTCAGTAACAGTACTATTATTTCTAACATTTTACAGCTGAGAAAATTGAGGCCCACAGAGATTAAGTGACTTGCCAGAAGTGACCCAGATAACAAATGATTGAACTGAAATTTAAGCTTACTCTGACACTTTGGTTAGAGCTCAAGATGAGAGTGGTAAGCACAGTACATCACAGTAACGTCAGGAATGAATTCTGATGGTGATAGGGAACCACTGAAACAATTTGAGTCAAAAAAATAGTTTGGATTTATAAGGCAGAATTGTTGAGGATGGCTTGGAGGGAAGCAAGACCCCAGAAAGACAAGCATTCAAGTTCTGGAAACAGTCCACAAAAGAAGTAATAAGCGCTTCAAGAAGGCAGAGGGGAGATGTCAAATACTCCTTGGCAGACAAAAAAAAAAATTCAGTTGAATTTTTCAGCATATTGAACAGAAACTTCTAGCTTATGTATAGTATCACAGGGTTAAATAGGGGGTCTAAAAATATGCTAGAAGCGCAAATGGGGAGAATCCTGTGGGCAAATATGATTAATGTCCATCCTGTCTAATATTTACTTCACAATAAGTATTGCTAGAATACACTGAGTACATAAAGAGGCCTGAAAATTCATGTAGTTTATCTTGTGACCTAATAAAGTTAGTTTTTACTAGAATAATTGTTTTACTAGACTATTCTTTAACCATATGACATAAGTCACTGTAATAAAAATATCCTGATTGTCCTGTAAGGTGGAGGAGAGTCATTAGATGAATATGCCCTGAAGAGGTCCAAAATTTAAGTCAATTGCATCATGCATTTTATAATAAAATTTTTAGGTGAACTTGCTTTATGATGGGTTTGATTTCCTTGGGAAATCAAAGTAATTGAAGACAGTGAAATCAGAAGCAAAGCCAACATAAACATTGCACCCTATTAAACAATAATGAGGTGGCTTTACATTCACTGTAAGACAAAACAATGAACAGCTGCATGTCCTCCCTGAGACAATCATCTGCTCACAGAGGCACTTCTCAGCATTTTGATTTATGCTTCACTATAATATGATGGTTTCTCAGCTGATGCTTAAAGTTAACTTAATATTAACTAACCTATTGCATGGTACACAGGTTAGAATTCTTTTGTAAACTCCAAAATAAATATGAGGACATTTAAAGTGAGCATCCCCCATCCCAAATGTGTTTCTGAGGGTTGCTTGATTGGCCTTAAACATACTGAATGAAATAATACTTGAAGTAGATGTACATCCGATCTAGAGGTACCTAACTAAAATCTGTGTATCTGCTTCCCTGCAGAGCAAAATCTCTTATGTATCTCTGGATTTTCCAAGCTCCATTACGTTAGCTCAGGCTGAAGACATTATTTTCATTCCTTAGTAATATTCTGATGATTAAAGGCAATATATTAAAGGTTATCACCTGTAAAGTGAATGTATGAATGATAAGATTAAAAATAGTCAAATGAGTTACTAATTATCAAAATATTCATGCTTTTGATTTTTTAAACTAAACTTTGGGTGTATTTTTACATTAAAAATACAAATCGCAATGATGATCAAAATAGCAAGATGATTATAAAAGTGGTACAGGAGTTCACAATTATTAATCAGGTATTATGTGATCGGGCTACTCACGTTGCTTCACTGTTTCTTCACCACAACCTTAGAAAGTAGGTATGATTATTATTCCCATGTAGTGCATGAAGAGATTGTGGCTTGCAGAGAGCCAGTAATTTACCCAGATGCGAGTCAGGATGTAGCTGCTTTCTAAGTCTATGTTATTAGTCATTATTCTATATAATTTACATTATTTGAGGAGAAACAAAACAATAGTACTAGATAAAACTTCAGTGCATAAAAGAACAGATACCCTGCTTGGCAGTGATTATTATTACAGTCCCAAATTTACTCAGATGCGGTGAAGCTGGGTTTGGATATCGGAACTTTATTTCTCCTTTGCCACATGATTTCTAATTAGAATCTTTCAATAAAGAGGGATAGTAGTCAAAAAAAAAAGAGAGAGAGAGAGAGAGATTGTAAAGCAGGAAGAAGAGAGAGAAAGGACAATCTCTGTTCCTATTTTCTGCAGGGAATTGTTACTGGTTGATGACGATCATCTCATGTTCAAAAATAAGTATTTAAAAAACTGCCATGATTTTGCTCAATCAGTTTTAAACATTTATTTTTTTCTATTACAAGATGGGATAATTGATATTTGCTTTAAAATGTGCTTAAAATGTCATTTAAAAGTAGCTAGTAAAATATGTATCAATTCTCAACATCTTCTCAAAGTTAAAATAAACTTGCATAGAAAGGAAGAAGGTAAATTAGCTTATGGCAACAGCAGAATTAATACTGTAGCAAAGACTACATTTGTAAGCTAACAATACCTTTGTATTCTATTTTATATAAAAAATTTAACTCTTTACAACAGACATTTTCAATATGTACAAAAATGAAACAGAAGAGTACACTGAACCTATACATAATCTAGTTTTAACAAATCTTGTAATTTTGTTTCATCTATTCCACTCCCGCTTTTTATTTTACTTTTTCTCTGAAGTTTTTTCAATCCCCCAAATCATATCATTTCACTTGAAATCCTTGAATATATATCTCTAGAAGACAATTTTTTTAAACTACAGTACCTTTAATATGTGTAATAAAATTAATCACAATTTCTTAATATCTCCTACTATCGCTTATGTTCGTTTCCACATTGTCTCAAAATGTCTTCTTCTGATGATTTGTTCAAATTAAAACCCAAATGTCTATGCTTGCATTTGTAACAACTAGTCCTTTCATTTCTCTCTATTTTTAGCAGGGGGTAGAAAGTACAATTTGAAATAGAAGCTGTGATAGCAAGATTTCAATTTTCACCATTTAATTTGATGAAGAAAACAGGTCATTTAGCCTGCAAAACTTCTGTTATTTATACTGGGCTGATCACTTCTTCATGTGTCATTAAACTTGTTTCTAACTCCTCTAGATGTTCTGTGAACAGATAGCTAGAACTAGAGGTCTGGATAGATTCCACTTTAATTTTTTTTTACGGGGGGGGCAAGACTACTTTATAAATGGTGCTATGAATTCTTCAAACATTTAAGGAAGAAATAATAGCAATTGAACTCAATATTTTCCCACCAAATATATTTTAAAATTAAAATATAAGCATGTGTATTTATATAAATGACACAGAGATTTACATGAATATAAAAATAAATATGCATTTATAAGTATACATAGTTACATAAGTTTATGTAATAAATATAAACCAAAGTGAGTTTAATGCAGGAATACTGTGTTTCAGACTTAACATCTGAAAATTGTTTAATGTATTTCACCACATAGACAGAATAAAGAAGAAAAATGTTAGCTCAATAAATACATACAAAAGAATTTAATAAAATTCGAAATTTATTCACGGTAACAACTCAGAACACTACAAATATAAGGGATACTCTATAACCACTACAAAGTTTCTACAAAAATATCTGCAGCAAACATCATATGTAATAGTTGCAATATTAACATATCTTTTCACCTAAAGTGGGTAATGAGAAACGGTGCTTTTTGGTAACAGCTTCTATTTCAAATAGTGCTTTTAATTCAAAGTGCGTCATCAATGTAACAACTAGCACTGTGCCTTGCTTCATTTGTCTCCATAGGGTCTATCGCTTCCCAAGATACTGTATGTTTATTTATTTATTATATTTATTTTCTTTTCACTTTTTAAAAATTTCCCTATTATTAATGTACAATTACATGAGCAATATTATGGTTACAAGACTCCCCCTATTATCAAGTCCCCACCATATACCCCATTACAGTCACTGTCCATCAGCGTAGAATCACTACTTGTTTTCTCTGTGTTATACTGCCTTCCCCGTATGCTCCCCCCCAGCTATATTATGTATGCTAACAGTAATACTCCCTTTTTCCCCCTTATCCCTCCCTTCCCACCCAGCCTCCCCAGTCCCTTTCCCTTTGGTAACTGTGACTCCATTCTTGGGTTCTGTGACTCTGCTGCCATTTTGTTCCTTCAGTTTTTTCTTTGTTCTTATACTCCACAGATGAGTGAAATCATTTGATACTTGTCTTTCTCCACCTGGCTTATTTCACTGAGCATAATACCCTCTAGCTCCATCCATGTTGTAGCAAATGGTAGGATTTAATTTCTTCTTATGGCTGAATAATATTCCATTGTGTATATGTATCACATCTTCTTTATCCATTCATCTACTGACGGACACTTAAGTTGCTTCCATTTCTTGGCTATACTAAATAGTTCTGTGATAAAAATAGGGGTGCATATGTCTTTTTCAAACTGGGTTGCTGCATTCTTAGGGTAAATTCCTAGGAGTGCAATTCCTGGGTCAAATGGTATTTCTGTTTTGAGTTTTATGAGAAACCTCCATACTGCTATCCACAATGGTTGAACTAATTTACATTCCCACCAGCACTGTAGGAGGGTTCCCCTTTCTCCACATCCTTGCCAACATTTGTTGTTTTTTGTCTTTTGGATGGTAGCCATCCTTACTGGTGTGAGGTGATATCTCATTGTGGTTTTAATTTGCATTTCTCTGATGATTAGCGACGTGGAGCATCTTTTCATGGGCCTGTTGGCCATCTGAATTTCTTCTTAGGAGAAGTGTCTGTTCAGCTCCTCTGCCCATTTTTAAATTGGCTTATTCGCTTTTTGTTTGTTGAGGTGTGTGAGCTCTTTATATAATTTGGATGTCAACCCCTTATCGGATATGTCATTTATGAATATATTCTCCCATACAGTAGGATGTCTTTTTGTTCTATTGATGGTGTCCTTTGCTGTACAGAAGCTTTTTAGTTTGATATAGTCCCACTTGGTCATTTTTGCTTTTGCTTCCCTTGTCCAGGGAGATATGTTCATGAAGAAGTCGCTTTTATTTATGTCCAAGAGATTTTTGCCTAAGTTTTTTTCTAAGAGTTTTATGGTTTCATGACTTACATTCAGGTCTTTGATCCATTTTGAGTTTACTTTTGTGTATGGGGTTAGACAGTAATCCAGTTTCATTCTCTTACATGTAGCTGTCCAGTTTTGCCAACAAAAGCTGTTGAAGAGGCTGTCATTTCCCCATTGTATATCCATGGATCCTTTATCGTATATTAATTGAACACACATGCTTGGGTTTATATCTGGGCTCTCTATTCTGTTCCATTGGTCTATGGCTCTGTTCTTGTGCCAGTACCAAATTGTCTTGATTACTGTGGCTTTGTAGTAGAGCTTGAAGTCAAGAAGGGTAATTCCCCCGACTTTATTCTTCCTTCTCAGGATTGCTTTGACTATCTGGGGTCTTTTATGGCTCCATATGAATTTTAGAATGATTTTCTCTAGTTCATTGAAGAATGCTGTTGGTATTTTGACAGGGATTGCATTGAATCTGTAGATTGCTTTAGGGAGGATGGCCATTTTGACAATATTAATTCTTCCTATCCATGAGCATGGGATGTGTTCCCATTTATTGGTATATTCTTTAATTTCTCTCATGAGTGTCTTGTAGTTTTCAGAGTATAAGTCTTTCACTTCCTTGGTTAGGTTTATTCCCAGGCATTTTATTCTTTTGGATGCAATTGTGAATGGAATTATTTTCCTGATTTCTCTTTCTACTAGTTCACCCTTAGTGTATAGAAATGCAACAGATTCCTGTGTATTAATTTTGTATCCTGCAACTTTACTGAATTCAGATATTAGATCTAGTAGTTTTGGAGTAGATTCTTCAGGGTTTTTATGTACAATATCATGTCATCTCCAAACAGGGACAGTTTGATTTCTACCTTACCAGTCTGGATGCCTTCCATTTCTTTGTGTTGTCTGACTGCCGTGGGTAGGACCTCTAGAAGTATGTTGAATAAAAGTGGGGAGAGTGGGCTTCCTTGTCTTGTTCCCGATCTTAAAGGAAAAGCTTTCAGCTTCTTGCTGTTAAGTATAATGTTGGCTGTGGGTTTTTGTCATATATGGCCTTTATTATGTTGAGGCACTTGCCCTCTATACCCATTTTGTTGAGATTTTTTATCATGAATGGATGTTGAATTTTGTTGAATGCATTTTTAGCATCTATGGAGATTATTATGTGGTTTTTGTCCTTTTTTTTGTTGATGTAGTGGATGATGTTGATGGATTTTCAAATGTTGTACCATCCTTGCATCCCTGGGATGATTCTCACTTGATCATGATGGATGATCCTTATGATGTATTTTTGAATTCGGTTTGCTGATATTTTGTTGAGTATTTTTACATCTATGTTCATCAGGGATATTGGTCTGTAATTTTCTTTTTTTGTGGTGTCTTTGCCTGGTTTTGGTATTAGAGTGATGTTGGCCTTGTAGAATAAGTTTGGGAGTATTCCCTACTCTTCTACTTTTTGGAAAACTTTAAGGAGGATGGATATTAGGTCTTAAGCAAATGTTTGATAAAATTCAGCAGTGAAACCATCTGGGAAAGGTATTTTGATTTTAGGTAGTTTTTTGATTACCAATTCAATTTCTTTGCTGGTAATTGGTCTATTCAGATTTTCTGCTTCGTCCTGGGTCAGGCTTGGAAGGTTGTATTTTTCTAGAAAGTTGTCCATTTCTTTAAGGTTATCCAGTTTGTTAGCATATAATTTTTCATAGAATTCTCTCATAATTCTTTGTATTTCTGTGGTGTCCGTAGTGATTTTTCCTTTCTGATTTCTGATTTTATGTGTGTAGACTCTCTTTTTTTCTTGATAAATGTGGCTAGGGGTTTATCTATTTTATTTATTTTCTTGAAGAACCAGCTCCTGTTTCCATTGATTCTTTCTATTGTTTTATTCTTCTCAATTTTATTTATTCCGCTTTAATCTTTATTATGTCCCTCCTTCTACTGACTTTGGGCCTCATTTGTTCTTCCTTTTCTAGTTTCATTAATTGTGATTCTAGACTGTTCATTTGGGATTGTTCTTCTTTACTTTGGTAGGCCTGTATTGCAATATATATCCTTAGCATGGATGGCCTTCACTGCGTCCCACAGATTTTATGGTGTTGAATTATTGTTGTCATTTGTCTCCATATATTGCTTGATCTCTGTTTTATTTGGTCATTGATCCATTGATTATTAAGGAGCATGTTATTAAGCCTCCATGTGTTTGTGGGCCTTTTCATTTTCTTTGAGTAATTTATTTCTAGTTTCATACCTTTGTGATCTGAGAAGCTGGTTGGTACAATTGATAATCTTTTTGAATTTACTGCAGTTGTTTTTGTAGCCTAGTATATGATCTATTCCTGAAAATGTTCAATGTGCATTTGAGAAGAATGTGTATCCTGTTGCTTTTGGATGGAGTGTTCTGTAGCTGTCCGTTAGGTCCATCTGTTCTAATGCATTGTTCAGTGCCTCTGTCCCTTTATTTATTTTCTCTCTTGTTGATCTGTCCTTTGGAGTGAGTGGTGTGTTGAAGTCTCCCAAAATGAATCCATTGTATTCTATTTCCCTCTTTAATTCTGTTAGTATCTGTTTCCATATGTAGGTGATCCTGTGTTGGGTGCATAGATATTTATAATAGTTATATCCTCTTGTTGGACTGACCCCTTTATCATTATGTAATATACTTCTTTGTCCTTTGTGACTTTCTTTGTTTTGAAGTCTATTTTGTTTGATACAAATATTGCAACTCCTACTTTTTTCTCCCTATTACTTGCATGAAATATCTTTTTCTATCCCTGTACTTTCAGTCTGTGTATGTCTTAGGGTTTGAAGTGAGTCTCTTGTAGGCAGCATATACATGGGTCTTGTTTTTCAATCCATTCAGTGACTCTACATCTTTTGATTGGTGCATTCAGACCATTTACCTTTAGGGTGGTTATCGATAGGTATGTACTTATGGCCATTGCAGGCTTTAGATTTGTGGTTACCAAAGGGTCAAGGGTAATTCCCTTACTATCCAACAGTCTATACTCACTTCGTATGCTATTACAAACACAACCTAAAGCTTCTTTTATTTTTCCTCCTTTTTCTTCCTCCTCCATTCTTTGTATGTTATGAATCATATTCTGTACTCTTTATCTATCCCTTCAGTGACATCTATTTAGTCTTAGGAATACTTCCATCTATAGGAGTCCCTCCAAAATGCATTGTGTTGGTGGTTTGTGGGAGGTAAATTCTCTCGGCTTTTGCTAATCTGAAAATTGTTAAATTCCTCCTTCAAATTGAAATGATAACTTGCCAGGTAGGGTATTCTTGGTTCAAGGCCCTTCTGCTTAATTGCATTAAATATATCATGCTACTCTCTTCTGGCCTGTAATGTTTCTGTTGAGAAATTTGATGATAGCTTGATGGGTTTTCCTTTGTATGTGATCTTTTTTCTCTCTCTAGCTGCTTTTAAAAGTCTGTCTTTATCCTTGATCTTTACCATTTTAATTATATGTCTTGATGTTGTCTTCCTTGGGTCCCTTGTGTTGGGAGATCTGTGCATCTCCATGGCTTGAGAGAGTATCTCCTTCCCGAGATTGGGGAAGTTTTCAGCAATTACCTTCTCAATGACACTTTCTATCCCTTTTTCTCTCTCTTCTTCTTCCGGTACACCTCTTATGTGAATATTGTTCTGTTTGGATTGGTCACACAGTTCTCTCAATATTCTTTCATTCTTAGAGATTCTTTTTTCTCTCTGTGCCTCAGCTTCCTTGTATGCCTCTTCTCTAATTTCTGTTCCATTTACCATCTCTTCTATTACATCTAATCTGCTTTTAAATCCCTCCATTGTATGTTTCATTTCAGATATGGACTTTCTTATGGATTGAATCTCCAACTTAAATTCATTCCTGAGTTCTTGAATATTTTTCTGTACCTCCATAAGCATGTTTATTATTTTTATTTTGCACTCTCTTTCACGAAGATTGGTGAGTTCAGTTTCATTTGGCTCTTTTTCTGGGGTTTGTGAGACTTTGGTTTCTACCATGTTCTTCTGACATTTCATATTTCTGTGTGGTGCCCTCTATTGCCCCAAAGCTCCAGTCTCTGGAGCAGCTAAGCCCCTAGAGTGAGGTTGTGGGTCGTTGGGGAGCAGAGCTGGTACCTGGGGGAAGGAAAGTTTCCTGACTCCCGTCTGCCCTGCCTGTCTCCAGTTTCACAGCCAGTGGGCCAAGCACACAGGTGTAAGCCTCTGTGCTTGGCGTCTCGAGCTGTTGTCAGTGAGGCCTCTCTGGCTGGCCTGATGCCAGAGCAGTGACTGCTGGTTTTTGAGCTGGTGCTGTCAGGCAGGAGGAAATCTCAGCAGGCTGCATATCACAGTGGGGCGCCTCGGAGCTGAGTAGCCAGCCAGTGGGATGGAGCACCTGAAGCTCCCCAAAGTTCCCAATCTGCTGGGCAGAGCACGCCCAGACAACCTTTTTTCCCCTATCCCTTCTCCTGCACAGCAAGCTCTGTGCAAACCCCGCACCTTCAGCAGTCCTCATGCTGCTAGGAAGCCTCTCAGACCGCCTGGCTTTCCCTTGTCTCAGAGCAGCTGGGTGTGGATCCTGTCCTCCACAAATGGCCGGAGTCTGTTCCTCAAGCACTCTGCCTGTCCCAGCTCCCTATCCTCCAGAGCACCACACAATGTAGATTTCTGCTTGCAAAGCAGATCTCCAGGGCTAGGTGTTCAGCAGTCCCAGGTTTCCACCCCCTCCCCTGCTCCATTTTTCTTCCTCCTGCCGGTGAGCTGGGGTGGAGGAAGGGTTCAGGTCCTGCTGGATGAAGGCTTTCGGACGTTACCCTGTTTTGTGAGGTCTGCTTTGTTCGTGAAGTCTGTATGCAGTCTGGTGTAGCCTTCTTTCCTGTTGCTCTTTTAGGGTTAGTTGTATTAACTATATTTTCACACTATCTATGGTTTTGGGAGGAGTTCTCTGTCTCACCTCTCACACTGCCACCTTGAATCCTATATGTTTATTTTTATGTCTCTTGGTGTCAGAAAGTGAGCTTCAAAAGGAAGGGACTTATTTGTGCATACTGCTGTATCCCTGTGCTGGGCTGTGGGGTGTTCAATGATTGCCCTTTGAATGAGTGAAAATAGTAAGTTAAAAAATGTTATTAAAATTCAAGCCCACCTTACTAGTTGTCTTTACATTTTTCATAGAATTAATTGTTCCCTTGGTTTCAGAACACTGTTTTTTTCTGAATATATAATTTATTTAGAAAATTTAGAAAATACAGAAAAGTAGAAAAGGGAAAACCTTCCATTCAATAATAATTATTTGCTAAATTTGGAAGACTCTCCTCATTAAAAAAAAAAACTCCATGCCAAATTTTATTTTCTGGTCTATCTAAAAATCACATAGATTCTTGCTCTATTTTACTTATTTTTATTTTCCATATATTTGTCCATTATTTTTAATGAATGAATGAATAAAATAGTTAACTATTTTTTATCATTTGTTATTTTTAATGTCTTCTCATTAAAATAACACTACAATAAATATACTTCTACATTTCTATGATTATCCTACAGGGTAAATTACTCAAATGAAAATTTCTGAATCTCATTTTTTTTAATAGTTAAGTCACATGATCAAAAATGTTTTAAAAATTCAAACTGTAAGCAGTGATGAATTTCCCTCACATTTTTTCATTTTAATCATCTCCCCTCTCCTCCAAAGTCATCGGTATAATCAGACCTTACATAATCTTCCTGATATATCCTATGTATGTATTCGGATATATCTTCTATATGTGTAGATTTACCCATATTCCTTTTTATTTATATTTATACAGAGTAGCATATCATGCATACTGATCTGCATCTTGCTTGTCACTTCACATATTTTGGAGATCTTTCTGTATCAGTATATAGAGAAATAATGTATTTCTTCTTTTTTATGGCTTTATGAATTATATCGCACAGATGAACCTTAATTTACTCAACCAGCCATCAATGGAAATTGAACAACTTTCTGATAAGTCATTTTCTTTTTATTTTTTTCTTTACTCCTAGTTTAAGAGAAAAGAAGTAACTGTATCTAGCAAATAGTCATATAAGTTGCCTTCCCATGAAAACCAATCACAATGAAAACAAAAAAAAGTAGACCTTTAAATTCAGCATGATTTATTTTGAGATCCTTAAAACTGACCAATGCTTATTTTCTAAGCTCACATATACTTGCATACAATATGGAATTTTGAGCTACTTATACCTACTACTGGGATATAGACTCTAGGCTAGAATTGTATTCATTCCAACTCAATGTTCTACACAGTCTCAGGAAATGATTACCCCTAAATAAATAAGGCCAGCTAAATAATAGTAGACATTCAATCTATGGTCTTGGCACAGAACTAAGAAACTTTATTATGATTCAAGTACACCTTCTAAATTCTGAGATTATTTTAACTTCTTTACGATTGGAAGCAATTAATCTGTTATGGAATTGTGCCCACTGCATAATAATCCAGGGAGCCAGAAAGTTCTGGCGATGATGCAGCATTTCTTTTGCTTGGTGATGGTTATTAAGTCTCTGTTCTTTTTCATCAAACCAGCAACACGCATTTATTGGACAGTGAATATGGGAAAGTACCCTGACTTTCAGTTAAAACACCCTGGTTTAAGTATAAACTAGAAATTTGAATTTGAAACATAAAAAGGATACCTAGAATATAGGACAACAGAAATCTGTTCTGCAAATGGAACGTAGGCACAAAAGGAGGATAAGAAAGTGCACATGAAATTTAACACAAGAAAAGCAATCACACTTTTGCAACTGCTATCAAGCAGATGGGCATCCAGGAATACAGAATGGTATTAAAGAACTTGTGTGATTTCTAAAATTGGAATTCAGATAAAAAAGCACTCCAGTGAGGTGACCAGAGATGATATTATGAAGACTGAGTTAGGCAGGCTTTTGAAGAAGAGAAATTGCAGAGGCACTTTACCTGGAGGGATGGAATTTCTTGGAAGTGAGATAACTTCAAGTACATTAGAAGAAAAGTACATGAACTGCTTTGGCCAATGCATAAAATTTGTGTTGGGAAGTAATAGGTGACATGCTGGAAATGCAGGCTGGAGATCGCATTGACTGTAAAGAGTTTTTACTGCCAAGCTCCTATATTTTGACATTATCACATGAAATACATCAGCTATTGGAAGCATTAAAAAGTCTATGATGATAAAAAACTTAACAGTAAGCTCTTCTATTTTTTGCAGGTGTTCAGGACCCAGGAGTAGCCTGTGTGATTCTGACATGAAGGCAAACACAGCAAGCAGATAATTGGCAGATCTTGATTTGAAGTATTCCCACCCCTGAAATTTTCATGAATGATTAGCTCACAAACATCCATCAGGTCTATTCCCTGCTTGTAAACACTTTTGCAATAGTTGAGTCAATCCGTGAGATTGGGTAGGAAGAAGGATTATGAAAAGAAATTTAAGAAGTTTTAGTATGTCCATAACCTTAACTTTAAAAGTATCATGAAATAATCTACATAAATTAAGATCCTTTACAATTACATTTGTGGTCCTATAATTTCGTTCAGGAAACATCCTAAAGAATAAATCCCAAGAACTTTCTGGTTGCTTTCCCTGGGATGTTCCCCTTCCCTTCACCTGTCTTTCTCCTAGAGCTTCCCACCCCTCTGATAGTGCTAAGGCATTCTGTAATATTTGTTCCCTTTATGGCACTTTTCATAATTGTACCTATGGAAAGATTGGTGAAATATTTATCTGTTTATCCACTACTAAAATACAGATATAAAACAAATTTATTTCACTGCGACACTTAAAGCTTCAAAGGAATTAACACTTTAAGAATGTAGAGTGGAAATGAGACTCTAGAGTCTTTCCATAAATGTCACATGTAATTCATTCATGTACTTGTCTCAAACTCAACGCTATTCTGAAGGCTAAATGCCAAGAAATAAGCAAGCACTTCAAGGTAAAGTCCAAGGTACTTAATTACTGCAAGAGTAGCACAGTAGTGGCTCAACTTCATTGACATTCTTTGGCTGCTACAGATGAGTTAACCTCAGAATTACTATTTCTGAGAGCTGTCTTTAAGGACAAAAAAGTTTCCAAATTTGGGAAAGATCTAATTGATTTTATATTTACATGGCAACTAAGAAGCAACTGGAAAGTGTTTCATAACATTTAAAACATTGGTTTTGTTTTGTAAATGCTCTGGTGTTTTAATTTTGGTGTACTAGTGTCTAAATTTGAACTGCAAACTAAATCAGGAAATTTTAAAAAACTTATTAAAAGCTTAAGTGGAAAAAACTGAAAACTTGAGATATGAAAACTAGAAATAGTTATTGGCTATCTTTTCTATTAGTATTATTGAAACATAATAATTATAAAGTAATATGAATGTATTTTTGAGTTAATAAACATATTTTTATTTGCTGTCACTTATTATGTAGTAGATTTAAAAAAAATGAATTCATCAAAATATCCACTTTAAGGTATTCTCTAGTGTTATAAATCAAAGGCCATTCCATTTGCTTCCACTATACACTATCTTATAAAGTCTGTTAAAAAGAAAATAGTTCTATAGTTGCTGTACTTTATTACAACATATCATTAAATTTTTTACCTAATTGGCTCCTTAAGTGTCAATTTTAAAGCATATCCTATTATTTTCCTATAGGAATTTAGCAGCAAACCAATGAATTAATCTAATTATTCAATTTACAGTTAGTAGTTCCACTATCCCAGATAATATGATAGACCTACTATCAGTAAAGGATTGTGGTTCAAACAACCAATCATTATTAAACAGCCTATAATTACCTCTTTGGGATCAATCTCTTCCTATGAATCATTCTTCAAAAGAATTTTCTACTCTCAGCCAAGAATAAGTTAGAATCAAACTGAAAGTTCCAATAACATTAGCCAAGAGATGGTCAGCCATGTTTGCCTTGAGATCTATGTACTAGCAATGTATTCAAGAATTGCTGATGATCACAAAAAATGAAGCTGTGGGCAAACACTCTTGTCTTTATAACAAGGGGGAATTCCACCCCCCCACCCTTTTCCCTAAGTCAAGTTCTACCTGGGGTCCTAGTGTGGCACAGAGCCTCTTAGATGCTTGCAGTTACCATAGTAATGGATAAGTCGTATTATCCAGATATGGTCAAATCAAGGGAGGAACCCACAACACATAAAATGAATGTACAGGAAGAGAATTTTCTTCAAAGATTTTATCAGTGTCACACCATGAACATTTTTCCTGATTAGTTAGTGTTTAAAGTAATGAAATATAACTGGGCATATTGAAGCCATATTTTAGAAGTGCCATTGAAGAAGGTCCACTTGTAATTTTCTGGTCATTACATAGCTAGCATTCTAACAGTTTCTAAAGAATTATTCTTGCCTTCTACTCTCTACAATTGATGGTTTGATAACAAACCCATCAACTTCTCAATGTTAAATTAAGATTGATAGAGGCTGAGAACACCTTTGCAAAACTACATCTTCCATTCTGAGAGTTCTTAAAGGCTTTTAGCAGAAACTATTAAATTGTTCCTGTGAGGCTATTGTGACATTTAGTGGATGTTTTTCTCAAAAAAATTCAGATGCAAGGAAGTGATATGATGTTTCCAAAGCAACAAAAGCCATTGTGAGTGTCAAACCATAAACTTGAAAGATAATCAAATATCTCCTTCTGTTTGGAACTCAAATTCTTCCGAGTTTGTTTTCTGTGTCTACCTCTTAGATCGTCTCTCTGACAACCCCTGCACACACACACACTCTCTCTCTTTCTCCTTACCCCTTCCCCCCTTCTACAAAATTTACTCAAAATCTACTAAGATTGTACTTAGTAGTAGAGCAGATAATTAATTTAACTATGGAATGTCTAGGTTCTAGCTCAGTCATACATTCTCACTTGATTTGTGTATTTCCTCCATCCAAATTGCCCTTTTTTTGCTGCTCTTTGCTGGAGAAGGGAAGAAAATTCTTTCATCTTTTAATGCAGTTTTGAGATGCTTTGATAAAATGTTATTTTTTCTCTTACACTTGTTAAAATCAAAACAAGTGAAACTGCGAGCAGACAAAACCAGTTTAATCATACAAGAAAAGCTTAATTTAGCTTATTTTGCAAGACTAACCTGACCTGGGTCATTTCTTGCTTATGTCTCTGGAAATCACAAGCAAAACTTAATGTGTTTTCTAAGGTGGATATGAGGTAACCACTGACCAATTCCCTATCACTTAAGAAATTTCTAAAACATAATCAATTGTGAAGAATAAACAGTCCCTGAACCTCATTCCATGTCTCGGTCTGAGTGCTCCCAGTTGACAAATTGTCTTTTTGGTGTGTGCACAATAAACTTTTACTAATTACTACTTAGGTGATTCATTGGTTTTACTTCTGTTATTTCTGAATGTTTGACATTTCATGGTATCAGAAGTAAGATTCAAACAAGACCCCCTCAGTGATTCTGAGGCTGAACAGGTGCTGGTCCCCACGGAGCCCGCTGAGCTCACTACTTTCTTGTTGACCCTGGCATTTGAGAGTAAGTCTGTCCTGGATCTGAGCTCTGCTCTCTTTGCATTTTGAGCTCTCCAACTTTATTGTGCATAACCATATTTTGTTTAGTGAAGCTTATTGGTAAGTCACCCTACTCTGTTCAAAAAAGGTGGGAGGCAATACACGATACCCTGTGTTTTGGAAACTAGAAAAACAAGGCCCTTTGTAGTTAGGATGTTATAGGGCATCTACAGGAAAAAATGGTTTCTGCCTGGTCTATGGCCCAGGATCTTGTGCCTTTTGGAAAAATGGATGAACTTTTGGAATTGTAGTGGTCACTTTGGGGAGCCTTTAACTTAGTAAGTTCACCTTATGGGATACCTTAAAAGAGAGGGTCCCCAACTTCTCAGAGACAATGGAATACATTCTTTGGTATGAAGAAGTTTCTTACGACAAATGACTCCAAAACAGCTCTAAAAGGATCCTTACAGCATGTGAAGATAAAAAAATCTTTAGTAAAAACTCTTTGGCCATCTGAGCAGGAAACCTTAACTTAGTCCATCTGATTTATGTTACAGATATGTGATTTTTTTTACTTCCAATGGTATTGCCAAAATTACTTTGTAAAGAGCTCTCTTTAATTGGCTTAAAGAAAAACAAGCCCTTATATAAATTAGATATTCCTAAAGCTCTTGGAAATACAGAAACTAACCCAAATGTCTTTCAAATTCACATGATCTGAGACAATCTTTGATGTGTAATAGCTAGTTTAAATTTTTTGGTTCAATAAAAACAGGCATGTCTTCAGAATTATCAATATTAAATGTAATGAAAACAGACAACTTTTTCTAGGTGGGTTTACCAATCAAATAAGCTGCATGCTATCTCCAATGTCTTCAAAATTTGTCAACAAGGAACTTAAGATGATGATTAAGTGTTTAATGTCTAATCCAAGCATAACTGTTAAAAACATGTTATTTATTTATTTTATTAAGGTATCATTGATATACAATCTTATGAAGGTTTCACGTGAGCAACATTGTGGTTACTACATTCACCCATATTATCAACACCCCCCACACCCCATTGCAGTCACTGTCCATCAGCATAGGAAGATGCTATAGAGTCACTACCTGTCTTCTTCAAACAGCAAGTAATTTAAATAAATATAAATAAGATACAGTTTATACTAAGTCAAACTAAATAATGGATATTCATTGAATATCTAAAATCATTTCCAAGATAAACACTAAATGCTAAACATAAGTTTATCTATTTTGCCTTTCAAATTTTTTTACCAAGAGACAAAAGATATTGGGGTCTATTAATAAATGTTTGTGCAACATTGAAAATTTACTACAAAGATGAATATACTCAAGAAATTATAAATTTGCCATTCCACACTTGGCTTACTTATTAAGTTTTCATTGGAAATTAAGGATTCTAAGGGTTAAGAATTCTAATTAATATATGTAACTAAAACTACTAGAAATAATAAGGGTGAAAGAAAATGTATATGAAAAGTGAGGAAAATAGAAATTTTTTTGGATAAGAAAAGGTATGAAGGACTTTTTTTGTTTGTTTTTGTTTTATTGTTTCCTTTGTTTTTGGCAAGGAAAAAAGGAAAGTAATTTTGTTCTAAAGTAAAATGATTGCTCTAGAATAAGAAAGGAAAAAAGACAAAATCTAAAAAAATATAAAAAGTTGTAGAAGGTTTATGAAAAGGAATTTTGAAAAGAAATTTTATACATGGTCATGCTAAGATTGGAATAGATTTATTTAAGTTAAAAAGAAAAAAGGAGTTTTGTATCAAAAGTACAGTGCAAGATTAGAATTTTGTTCTCTGTGTTAAAAGGACAAAGTTTTCCTATATTATTTGTTTGCCCTTAATCAGTAATTATAAACAAATGTTTTTCTTTATCTTTAATATAATCTGCTTAAGAAACAAAGATTCTAGGTCTTATGAAAATAATTTCCTGTACGTCACATTGTCTTATCAGGTCTTTGATTGTTTCAAACAGACAAACTGGTTTTACTCTATTAAAAGAGCTAAGGGTTTTTTACAAGTATATAACTTTCTGTACTTGCCTTTGAAATCTTTTAACTGTCATTTCGTTAAACAGCTAACAAAGCATTATTTCACAGATCCAATTTGTTCAAGTATTTAAATCTTCTGACATCTTAAACAAACTTCCCTAAATCAAATTCTGAATAAGTAAAAAAACAAATACTATTTAGGTATGATATACTGAATTGCATGAGAAACATTATCAAAGGTAATTATTAACCACCTTAGATCATATTTATATGGTACATATATCATTAAATAAGTAATTCAGAAATTATATGAAATTTTAAAAACTCTGATATATCCTGGTATAATGTTACCAGTCATAATTCCAGCTATTACTGTGAAATATTTTATTTCACAAAAATAACCAAATTGACTTTTCAATTGCATCATTTTTTTGTGTGTGTATATGTGAATTCCCACCAGATCTTTAACCATGGCTATTTTTAAGTCTTCTGTCACTCACTAAGTTTCTGTTTTACTCTTGATTCTTCTCTGAAAGCATTTACAATCAACTATAGGGAAAAGTGCTTCAACTTCAAGGTGATTCATGGAAAAGACCCTTACAAAAACTCTGAAGTGTAGATTTCTGGTAACATAAAGCTTATAATACTGAACAGGTAAGAATTTCTAGATTTCTAATGGAAAACTTATTGATTCATGAAGCTACTAACACAAGAAGGAAAACAAGAATACATAATACTGAATGAAGTGATGAAGATGATTATAATTTTTAGGACTTCTTTTAAAATATTGCTCATTCTTAATTGTTTTGTTTTCCAGATTTAAAGGACCCCTTTTCTTTCTCTCTTTGAAGCTATTTATAAGCTATTCACAGCAATTTGGTAAAGCATATCTGTGTTACAAAGGCTGACACTTTTAATCTTTTTCTCCTTTCTGATCCCTCCAGAACTCAGAGACTCTCATTAATTTTTCATGATAATACATATATTTGTATACGTTCAATGCAACTTCGTAACAGGACACAATTGGACAAGTCCTTTTGAGGTACAGCAGTGACATGGGACAAGCACCATGATTAATTTTTCCTGCCTATGATGAAAAATGCCAAGATATAAATAGTGTAGTAAGAACAGGAGGGACTTCATCTTAAGGCTAAAATTCCATTTGAAAAAGCAGGGAATTAGGAGGTAATATTCCTAACATATTTTATGGTAATCAGCCAGTAACCTACCCTATATGAAGGCAGGGCAAGCCATCCTAAATGATATGTTCCCATTGCTTAAGGAAAACCACTATCTTGGAGAAGAACAGGATCAATAAATTCCTTGTGTTGTTTATTTTACAGACTATCTAGAGGACAGACTATGGATGGTGACATAATGTCTCTCACTGGAGACAGACATCATTAGACTTTATGTCATGCCTATGCTCCCATGGTCCTTCACCCCATTCTTGAAATCCTTAAAAGACACGAATCCTAAGACTTTAAGTACACCTCCTTTCTGAGGCTGTCCACACTCTCCTTTCCTTGAGTGTGCACTTTGCCTTAAATAAAGCCTTGCTGCTAAACTTACTGCATTTTGTCTCTGTGCTCTCTCAAGCCTTTGGGGAGGTTAAGTGAAACCCCTTTCCCAGTGGTAACATCTTTGTTACTTCACTATTTCATTTAATTTTCTAGACTTAAGCACTAGTCTTCAATCTCTCTGTTCTACTTCAGACAAGTACGGAAGGGCTACTGAGAGCTCTGATTTGGGCTTGCAAGTTCCCGTCGCTTGGGTGACCCGGATGAGACTACAGCTGTACCATCATGCTCTTTGGTAGTCTGCCTGAAAATCTCCTTTCTTTGCTTTTGGGAAGTTCTCAAAGCATAATCTCACTCCACCCAGTGCTCTGTGACTCCCCCAATTCTGGGGTGGTTAGGGACTTAGTTCCCATACCATGCAGATTCAAACATACACTGGATGCCAGGTGACCCTGGCTTCAGGAGTTGGCAAAAGATTTGCCCTCTCTGAACAGGAGTTCAGTGAACTTTCCTCTCCTCCCTCTGTTCTTCTTTGCTCTCTACTGCCTGCATGGCTACTGCCATTCACTGCTACTGTCGCTTTAATGAATTCCTTCCTTACCTACAACTGTCTGACCTGTTTGAGAATTCTTTCTCAATCAGAGTCAAGAGCCCTCCCCTGTCCAGGTTGAGGCTAAACTAGGGCGGAGGGAGAGACCTCCCCAGACACAGCTGCCTGGCAACACTTTGCTTCTCTTCCTAGCCTTGAGAGACTTTTGAAAGTCCAATCTGAAATTCCTTTTGAAGAGCTTCAGCAAGGCAGGTTTAAAAGTCATGGTCAATTGTGGTCAGTCACTAAATGGTCAATTACTATTCTTGCTTCATTTATGTAAATATTCAGGCCAAGTTCCTTGAACCTAAACTTAATGTACAAAGGTAATTAGTCTTACTGTGGTTACATTTGATAGAAATGGGGATGATCATGGAGAGGAAATTTATGAAAAATAAATCTAGTGCTTTAACTGTCTTTGGGGTTTTGCTTTCTACCTGTAAACTGGACTGGATCCTGAGTTCTAGTTTCTTCCAGTATTTGGCTAGAATGATCCAAACTAACATTTCCAATTTTCTGCCAACTCTTTCGACCGGGAATCACTATGAAACTAAAACTGCCCTTTTTCCTGAAGCCATGCAAACTAAAGCTGAGCAACTTGATACAAACTTCAGAGAAATCACCACAACAGTCCATGTGTGGACAGCCTTCATATCTGTGGCCATGTGGCCACTCAAAAAGATCACCAGAGACATTCATACCACAAACGAGGAAAACCTGTCAGATGGCCACTGCTTGCCCTCGATGCTTAGAACCAACATCTACAAATTTCAATGAACTTATAATCTGCTCAAACTTCTAATGTTTTTCTTTTGTTTCCATAGAAAAGTCTCTCATTAAATTACCTGATTGCTCACACCAAATAGAGGTCTAATTTAGACAGAAATTCACTTCCAATACCATCTCCTAAAATAAAACATCCTCATATTCATCCTAAGTAGTAATGAGGATATTTGCTAATACAGTATGTTGTGCCTATGTAAATAACTTTTACAAATTATAACCCTTTTGAGTTATTTAACTGGCTAAATCTTGACTCCTAGGAATCTGTGCTCCAGAGAAGTTTTCAATTATTGGCTATTGTTCTCCTTTTAGTCATCATATTAACCTCTCCAGTGGGTTGTATACTTTCGAGGGTTTTAAATACCTGTTGGCAGCCACTCACACACCAAATGGTATGTATCAGCATCAGACAACTGGATGAAATCAACAATAATCACATAGAAGATGAAGATGGTGACTACATGACCCTCCAGCCTGATGATTCAAATGGATGAAAACACCCAGTGTGTGATTCTATGGCCTGACTGCATCAACAGAGGTTAGCAAGAATGATGCTACACTGGTTGATCGTACACAGCCTCCAGGAAGAAAGACCAAAAGCGGGGAGTTGTTAAAGTCAAAAAACAAATGGAGACTGGCTTTGAAAAATCCCCTGAGTAGACAAAACCAGTTTAGTCATAGAAGCAAAGTTAATTTAGCTCATTTGCAAGACCAACTTGACCTGGGTCATTTTTTGCGTATGCCCTTATGCCTCTGGAAACCACTGACCAGTTCCCTACCACTAAAGGGAATTCTAAGGTTATAACCAATCGTTGTGAAGAATAAGCGGTCACTGCTTTCTCACTACGTAAGCTGCTTTCTAACGTTACACTCCGGAGCCTCATTCCATGGTTGGGTTTGTGTGCTCCCAGTTTATAAACTCATTTTGGTGAGCACGATAAACTTTTACTAATTACTCCCTAGGTGATTCATTGATTTTTCTTCTGTTGTTTCTGAACTTTTAACACTCTGTTTCTATAAAATATATGTCTTGTGTATTTCTGGATATTGAATTTTAAAAAATGCGCACTTCCGTGCTTATAAAAATTAAGAATTCTGTTATTGGTGCAATTACAATGACTAAATCAAATAAAAAGCTTTAAGAAAGGCTTTAAGTAACCACTCCTAGCACTGCCAGATTCACAAATACAACTCTCTTCCTCTGAGCAAAACATGCGTATTTTTTCTTCAGTAAGATTTCTTGTTACTGCTAAATTCTGGGGTATCATAATACCACATACACTAGATGACTATCTTACCACTCTGATGAATGGTCTTCCCCTTCCAAGAAATGAAATCAATAGTGCTGCCTTTCAAAAAATCTCTGAGACACTGCCTTCAAGGAAAAAGTGGTGATTTTTATCACAGAATAAAATCTAGACTTTAATATTTTTCTCATTTGAAACATAATGATGGACACATCAAATAATAAATAGTAATGGCAACATGCAACTACTGCAGCTATAGTTTTCCATTTGGTTGAATTAATTGTGGAGTTAAGAAAGAAAAAGTCACGTTCATTAAAAGTAAGACAAATCTCATCATGCTGCAATTATGGGAACTACACAAGTCTCTTTAATATAAAATAGTTATCAAAAAATAAACGTAAATGTGTATCCACCAAGTCAAAATACAACCCCTAAAATTCCTGACATTTTACATACAGACTGAGCAGGCTGATTTGTAATTATTTTAAATGGAGACACAACCTTCCTTTCCTGTTTGAAATGTAAATACACTTGAGAGAAGTAACACATGGATTTAAATTCATATGCAGTTATAAAAGACTGCCAGCAGATCCATTCCCAAGCACAGGTTTTAATAGGGATAGGATGATGGGAATCTGGGAAGAAGAGGAAAGAGAATAAGGGGCAAAGGATTGACCTTAAACATTAATCCAATCTCCTTCAGAAAGTTCTTGCAAGCAGTCCTGAAATCCCACCATCGATCACCTCGACTTTAATACCCTTTCCCTATTTGTATTCCAGAATAACAAGCTCATTCTTTTTATTCTATTAAGATGTTTTTCCATTCTTTAAATGTCTAACCTCTCACTGCTTTCAAATAATTTTTTTGATAGCTCACTACATAACAAAAAGATATTTTAAAAAATGGATTCTAGGTCATAGCAAAGGGAGCAGGAACCACAGGTGACAGTACTAATTTTATAAATCCCTGACTTCTGCACAACTCTGTATTGACATCCTGACAAATGTAATGAGTCATTATTTATTGTTATATTTTAATTCTTGCAGATTTTAAAAGAAATCCAATAAGGGAGCGAATGAACAATGATATTGATAGAATTCACTCTTACTCCTGTGATAACCATGTGTTTCTGCTGGCTTTTTGAAACCAGAAGATCACTGTATTCTAGAAAAAGGCCTGATGCATTAATAAAATACAAGCTTTGCTGATGACCTGAAGAAAACTATACAGTTGACCCTTGAAAAACACGAGAGCTAGAGGTGCTGGACACCCCCTGCCCCTGAACCCATGCAGTAGAAAATTTCATGTAACTTTAGACTCCCCTAAAACTTTACTAAAGACCTATTGATCTTTTCACCACATTTTGCACCCAGGAGCCTCCTTTTTTAGCTAAGCCCTCTTTATATAATTTTATGAATAGATTCCTTTTTTTTTTTTTTTTCCTGACTGCTCCAGTCTCCTATGCTTTCTCTAAGTGACTTTAACTCTGGGCAGGGCCCAAGGCTGACTCTTCTTTTTCCCATCTCTTTCGTCCTTCAGGAATTTAATCCAATTTGACCTGAAGCAGAACTACAAAGAAAGAAGATTCTTTCCAGCAGCAAAATCCTCTATCTCAATAGTTGGTGACTGCCATAACTGAGCATCTTGCCTTGAGATAGATTTTAAGCTCAACATGTGGCTATTCTTGAAATACCCTCAGCACACTCCCAATTTAGGGTCTTTTCACTTCCTTTCCCTTCTGTCAGGAATGTTCTTCCCTTGAGGTACTGGATCAGTCTTTCAGCCTTCTCAGTGAGGCCTCCCTGACCACCCTATGTAATGTTGCAAACTGCTGTCCCCTCACTCCCCTTGGTTCCCCTTACTTGGTCAGATTTGTAGTTTTTTTTAATAACATTTCCAACTTTCAACATGTTATGTCGTAGTTCTGGGAGGAGGGAGTTCCCCGCCCGGGGCAAGTTCTCTATAAACTTCAACGAGACTGAAGAAAGGTAGGGCAAAAAGTTGCGGGAAAAGGAGGTACCACTTTTACTCTCACGGTAGTCGCAGGCAGCTCAGTACACACTGCTGGCTCAAATGCACTCCCCAGGCCAGCTCCAGGTTCTGATCCCCAGCACGAGTTTAATCCTCTAGGCAGCAGACCTTGGCATCTCCTGGCTCCCTGCCCTCCAAGCTCCCTGCTTCCAAGCTCCGGTTCAATTCTCCAGGAGCACTGGGTCTCCACATCTCTCTCTCTCTCTCCCTCTGGCCCCCAGCTCCCTGCTCACACACTCCAGGAACAACTTTGTGGGTGGGTCCTTGGTGATCAGCAGATGCCTGACCAATTACATACCAGGAACATGGGCAGAGGATAGAATCGGTGTTTCCTCTCTACCCCTTCCCTGGGCAGGTACTCCTGTGACTGAACAATGGCTCTGTTGCTGGTAAACATCCCATGAAGATGCAAATGTGGTCCTATTATATACACAGTGGGTGCTATTAAGGCCAGGTGGGAATCCTGGTCAGAAAGTTCCATTTTCCCCACAGATGTATATTATTTATTATATTTATTCCTGGTCTTTGTGTCTATTTTCCCCTGATAGAATATATTTTCTATTTTTTTCACTGATGTCCCAGTGGTCTAGAATGGTGATTGATACTTAGTGGGTGATTAATCAATATTACTCTAATTGAGTTGAAAATATCCCCTAAATTATCCACTACCTTCTTTTTCTTTTCACTGCCAACAGCCTCATCCAGGTTTCCTCTCATGGTAATTAGCTAATTAGCATGCTAATTGCATTTCTGCTCCCCCCTCTCTTTAATCCTCTCCTTTACTGTTGGCTGATTTTCTTCCTCAAAACCCACATTTATCTTCTCATTATGCTTTTCAGAAACCTTCACAGTAAGGCCAAGTCAAAGTTCCTTACTCTGGGACTTGAGACCCTGCTCAGTATAACTGCCAATCACATCCAGCCTCATCTATGCTCAGTCCTCAACTGACTCTAGCCAAGCTAGTACCGGCTTTTTTCATTTAAGAAATATTTGTCGACCTTCTTTGTCCTAGGTCCTATGTGGCATAAAACTAATTTACTGTCAGTTTAGGCAACATGTGCAAGAGGAATGCAAATTTAAACATTTGTATTAAGAAGAAACTGAGTCCACTGAAGAGAGACATTTGGCAGGCTTAGATATATGTGATGTGGTCCCATCACTGAAATGCCTCTCGCATCTCCACCTTTCATGCTCTAGGAAAGTAAATCATACCTATTTGTAAAGGTTCAAGCTCAGCCTTACTCTGTGATTGATTTTCTGCCTTTTAAAGGATGTAATTCCTTTTAATAAACATAAAAAATAAATGTTTTGTCCTTCCACAAATATTCTGATGTGCTTTTCTCATCTTCTTTTCCTTACTTTAAGAAACACTGATTTCTACACTACACATGCCTCCCTTCCCCAAAGCACCGAGGAGCCTCTTCTCCCAGGAGTCATCCTTTGCTCAAAGGCAGGATTCATCTCGGGAGTTTAGGGACCAAGGGCAGGCCACCCCCCACCCCCCCAGATCTACCATGTGACACGCAGATTATTTCAGAGTTGAGAACAATCAAGGCCCAAAAGACTTGGAAAGAAACTGTGACCTCCCACTCTTCAACTGTATAAAAAGAATTTAGATGGGCACTTGCTCCAGGAAGAGAGCTATCACCATCAATAGCTATATAATAACATAAACTAGGTGTGGCAGACAGGGAAGGACATGGTTAAGTCTGTTAAAATTCCTCTTGATGCCCCCTAATTGTTTCTATGTGGCCTAGAATATTTAATTATCAAATAGTTACTCTTTTCATATTGCTGTGAGTTGCTTTCCTATTCCTTCCAAGTCTCAGAGACCCACCCCCTTCTCCTTGGTTCAGGATGACATATAGACCTCATTCTCCTAAACTATCTTTGGAACCCATATCTATAGTTTCCCTATACGTATGTAATAAAACTCTGGTTGTAATTAAACTTTGTTTTTTATTTTTTCTCCTGTTAATCTGTCTCATGTCAATTTGACTCTTAGACCAGCTAGAAGAACCTTGAGGGGTAGAGGAAATTTCTTCCTCCCCAACAGGAGCCAAACCCTGAGAACTGACCTGGGAACTCTGGAAAGGGGGGTACCCAGGGCTTACACTTTGGACTGATGAGGAAGCCGGCATTCCAAAAGGGTGCCACTCTTCTCCTGCCATCTCTGTGTTTCACAGTCTCCCCACTCCTTATCTTAACAGGAAGGCTGTTAAGATGATGGCACTTTTGGTGGCTGTGGCATTAGCCTACCTCCGCTACCAATGCTCTTGATGCCAGGGTTCTTGTTTGCGGAGTCGAAGAAGGAACTTAGCAAACAGCCAGGGTAGAGGATTTTATTTAGAAATAAAGTGAGAGGAAAGAGCTCAGGCCAGGAGGGGACAAGAGAGCCCAGGGTGGTGCGTTGTCTAGGGGATTTATAGGCAATGGAGGATTTTGGGGGACATGAAGAAAAGGCTTAGGGGTGTGGACTTGTACCACTTGTCCTACCCTCAAGGTGGGCTGGGCTGTTGTCTCTTTGCTAGGACTGTTTACATTGAAGTCACAATTATGCTGAGATACCCTTGCGGAACACTCAAAACATTCCAGGCAAAGTTGCTCCTGGCCTTTTGACCTTTACCTGATCTCACTGAAGATGTCTATCACCATCTTCTGACATAACATTATGTTAGATATTTCCTAAATTTCATTTCTAATATTTCAAAGCATGAAAATGATACTCAGTTGGGATGGGGGTGCTAATTAACTTCATCATTTCCCCACTTTTGGACTTTGGGTATTTATCACAAACAATTGATATAATTATATTTTATCATAAACAACTAAATATTGATATAACTACAATGATATATTTTACCTATTTAGAAAATATTTATTCTATATTCCTAGTCTGGTATCTTTACCCTAGAGAGTTAGTGTGACCTTGACTTTGCACAATGCTGAACACAGAATTTCGATAGGGACTTTACATTGTTACATTCCCTTGACTGTAAATATCCTGTCTTGCTTTTTTTTCCGGAGGCCCTCACCCTACTCTGACTACACCCACAGTCCTGTCTCACTTACGAGGTTTAGTCATGGATGGCCCTCTTTACTTCTCATACTAGTCTTCCCCTCCTCTGAACTTCTACTTTATTTACTGTTATATTCATTAAACATTCTAGAATTTGACATTATTTTGCCTTGTATTTTTTTGTTTTGTCATGTATTGATCACCGCAGAAACTCCTGAGGTATAAACTTTCTTCTCCACAACAGTGGTTGCCACACTTTGCTAGCCAATACCACCATCAGTAGAGTATTTGCAACTGCAGATTCCAGGGCCCAAACTCAGATCTCCAGAAACAGAATCACTGATCTAGGGTCTAAGGAATCCATATTTTCAAAAAGTGCCCCAAATGATGTGACAATTGGCCAGATGTTGGTTTCACTGTTTTTGATAGTTTACTTGGGGCTCGATATAGCATAATCTCAAAATACCTTTTGACTTAAACACCTTTAACTTTTAACTATTAATAACTCATGGCCAAGGCTTCTGATTCTGGATATTATTGATTGACTTCAGTTACACTTTAGACTCTAGCATTTGATTTTGTGAGCACCACATATTATGTAAGAAAATTGTAGAATATAAAACAACCAAAATTTCACCACATATACATATGTATTTTATACGGAAGCAGACACATCAAACATACATTTGTGGATTCTCATTCTTCTTCTGATGTAACATTATGTTAGATATTTCCTAAATTTCATTTCTAATATTTCAAAGCATGAAAATAATACTCAGGTGGGATGGGCGTGCTAATTAACTTCATCATTTCCCCACTTTTGGACTTGGGTATTTATCACAAACAATTGATATAATTATATTTTATCATAAACAATTAAATATTGCTACAATTGTAATGATATATTTTACCTATTTAGAAAATATTTATTCTATTTAGAAAATATGCATTTTATTCTTTTAAAAATATTCTAATATTGGACACAATTTTTGTGCTGGTCCCTCCAATTAGACTGTTTTCTCATTTTTAGACTTTTAGGACAATCCTCTATCAACACACCACTGTGCATGGCCATGAAGTTACTTAATCTTGTTGGCACATTCTCGTTTCCTATATTTGGGCCTGATCTCCCTATCACCCTGCAGTCAAGGGGTACTTTCTAACACCAATCATACTACAAGGAGGAAAACTGTAAATAATACAGATCAGTGTTTTTTAAAAGCATGGTCTGCGGATCCCCTATGCTTGTAGAATAACCTGATCTGCTTGTTAAAACTGTAGAATCATGGACCCTTCAAGGTATAGATATTAAGAGAGTGAAATTTAAACATCATTCAAGGTAATTTTTATGCACACTTATGTTTGAAATACTGGTCTTACATTTCCCACAATATCAATGAATTTGTAACTAAGATTTAAGATTGTCCAATCCCAATACAGCTGTTCTACTTCTCTATACAATCTGTGAACATCTATATATAATCTGATCACTAACACACTGACACAACACACATTTCTTTCTCCTGTCATCCACATCCCTCCTCCACTGCAGTGCATCTTTTTTAGAGAGAACATGTCTATTTTATCTTTGCATTTCTCTTACTGCTGAGATTCTATTTTGCACAAAGAATCAACTGATTAGTTTAATTTTGAGCCAGATCCATGCTCTATCAAATAGGTTAGTCTCAAATATTACATAAAATTTATTTACATAATTCAAGTGATTTCCCTCTTTTCTCCATAAATTATATTGTTTGTTTGGTATCTTTAGGACTTTCTTCATAGGTTTCTATAGTATGTGATGTAGAGCTCTCTATATAATAACACAATTTGTGCTCATTGAAATTCTACGTGTCAGGTGACAAAGACTTGGCCACATCTGGGTCAGATGCCTCGGAACCCTCTTCTCAGTGAGACTCTAACCTTGGGTTCTCATCTTGATCTTGCTTAGTCCAGTTTTGGCAAGAATTTTGCTGAGTCAGTTTGCCAAAAGTCCTCTTCCCCTGGTATTTTATCATCCTTGATATTAGATCAAATTCCTCATCCTCCACCCTGCATATTTTATCACCTTGGCCTGCCTTCAGCAAGAATCTTGTTGAGTCAGATTAGTAAGAATTCCCCTAGCCTCAGTAATTTTCCTTCCACTGATCCTCACCCTGATCCTCAGCTACACATCTCCACTTGTTCATGTCATATTTATTGCTGAGTGCAATTTCCCTTCCCTACTGCAAAACTTCATTGCAGTAGTCCGTCTTGAAAGTCTTCCTTGCTGTCTTTAACAAGTGTCATGAAATTTTTTTCTTTGTTTTAAAGACAGAAATATGAAAGTAGTCCTTACACTGGAGAAAGTAACCCTCTAGCATGGAAGTTTACCTTCAGAAATATTTACAAAGTAATCAAATCTAAAGTAGAAACATACAGCAAGCATACAGAAAAATTACTATTTTAAAAGGCCTGTGAAGAATCTCTTCCTATGGCTACATCTGCATGGCTGAATTTAACTGAATACAAAAATTAGGACTGACAAATTTGGTGTGGCTTATATATAACACTGTTATTCACACCAGAAGGCTAGCTTTAAATAACATCAAGCATGGCCTGTTTTAACATCAGGATCTATAAAATACTCATATATCATTTTTTGAAACAAAAATATCTGCATATTTTAATTGTATATTATTAGCAAAGTCCTTGCCTATTGTGAGTTCTTCCTGTAATAGAGAATAGTAGGTATACATAGACACATGTACATACACACTTAGGTGTACACACACACACTCATCTCATAAAAATGCATGACCAGAGTGGATATTGCCAGGGTAAGCACAGCTTCTTAATCGATGTCATTACACTACAAGTAAATACTGAAGAAATTTCTAGTGGCTAAGTGTCCAGAGTCTTGTGGGAATTCATAATCCCTTTTGTAATTAATTATACTAAAAACCTAAGACAATGAGAAAACACTTACTTATTAGAATAGCTAAATTCAAAATATTGACAACACCAAATGCTGGAAAGGGTATGGAGCAACAGCGAGTCTCATTCATTAGGCGCGCAAACAGTATGGCTACTTCCGAAGACAATTTGGAGGTTTCTTATAAAACTAAACATACTCATACTGCATCACACTTTAGTATACACCCAAATGAGTTGAAAACTTATGTCCACACAAAAGTCTGCAGGGAAATGTTTACAGCGGCTATTTTCATAACCGGCAAACTTTAAAGCAACCAAGATGTCCTTTAATAAGCAAATGTATCAGCAAACAATGGTACAGCCGTACAATGTAATATTATTCAGCAATAAAAAGTAATGAGCTATCTAGTCACAGAAAGACATAGAGGACCCTGAAAAACATACACTGCTCAGTGAAAGAAGCCAGTCTGAAAAGGCTATATCCTGTATGAGTCCAGTTACATGACACTCTTGAAAAGGCAAAACTCTGGAGGATCAGAGGTTGCCAGGGTTTCAGTGAGGGAAGGGAAAGGAGGAAGGGAAGGGCAAGTAGAGGAAGCACACGGGAGTTTTAGGGCAGTGAAAATACTCTGTATGATATAGTAACAATGAAAATAGGTCACTAGATATTTTCAAATCCCATGGAATGTACAGTACTAAAAGTGAACACTTACTTAATAATAATGTATCAATATTAGTTCATCAATTGTAACAAATGTACTGTGCTAATACAAGATGTTAATAATAGGGGAAATTAAGTGTGTTTGCAGGGAGGGTATGTAGGAACTCTTCGTAGTTTTCAATTAAAAACTTAGGTGTTTTTTTTTCTGTAAACTCTAAATTGCTCTAAAAAAAAACCTGTTAATTAAAGAAAAAATTTAAAAAGCTAAACCCAAGACTCAGAGGTTATAAAACCAAATCAAAATAAAACAAAACTCCTGGTAAGGTAAGTCAACTTCTAGAATTGTGCCCAATGGTGTTTCGTGCCAGACCTTCATGGAGACACCACTGCGCACCCAGTTGCTCCCACTTATTCTTGAGGTGGTAACTGCGGTGGGACCTGAGACAATATTGGAATAAGGCACAGAAGAAAAATACCAGAGAGTATCCAGGTCCTATTAGCCTGAAACCTATGATTCTGCAATTTAGTCTGGATTTGAGACAGGCCTCAAATCTGTTGAAACCTTAACCAATTTTTGAATGATGCCTAAAACAGGTCTTACCCAGACTAGAACAAATATTGAAGTGAGCTCTTCGAAAGTTACACAATTACTTCAGACTATGGGGAGTCCTTGTGACTCTTGGGGCAGATTTTGTCAGATGTAAATTTCCCCAGAGCCCTAGGACAACAAGGAGTCTTAAGATAACCGAGATGCTCCCCTGGATTCTCTAAGGAAAGGTTTTTTTTTTTTTTTAATCATTGTGCTGATGAGAAGAAGGAAAACATCAAGTTCAAGTTTCTTGATACAAAACTCAGGGAAACTAATCAAACTTTAGGTATAAAATTAACTTCATGTGAAAATTTAGCACCCAAAATATCATTTCTTTTTCTCTAAGAACAACTGTAAACCTGGACTCCAATCATTCAGATACCTAAAAAGCAGGGAATATGTGAGGATTTTCAAATTGGAAAGCAGAGCTCCCCAAACAGTGGTTGACAGATGTTCTCAGCTCAATCCCTTCAACCCTGGAGCTGCTCTGGAGCTGACTGCCAGGGCCAGGTGTCTCTGGTACTGAGCAGCCTCTGTAGTGTGTCATAGGAATATTAATATTTCCTATGAGGGCATGACAAGAAAAAAATCTGAGAAGCACCTCTGAGAGAATCTCTGCTAATGATATTTTAATCCAGAATGGCCATATAGGTGCCTTACAAACCCCATGGTTTCTCCATATCATCCTATGTCAAACATGGGTAATAGCTGCCCAGGAATTATTTCTGAACATATTTCACATGAAAAGTATAAAGCATGTATAAGTATTTACTACAAAGCTATAAACAAATTCAGAGCATCCTTCATACTTCTGGTAATATTGCCTAATTCTGCATCACAATTTCGTTAATTTTCCAACGCTACAAAACCAAAAAGAAGACTCAGCAATTACCTTATAATGACAACTTCTGCACTCATCTCAGGGTAGAGCATCTGTGTCATCACACGGTCCCTCCATGCTGGGGCTGCGCAGTTCTTCAAGCATCTTTACTGGGTCTAAGGGGAAAGAAAATATGTATCTCCTTGGTGTGCTGCAGCTGACAGTGACACTCTTGTTTTAAGTTGTTCAGATTCTCTTTTTTGCCATTTCATGAAATTTCTACAAATCTAACATCAAACTATCTTGTACAAAATAATCAGCATTAGAGCACTTAAGGGGAAATTTTCCTTCCTTTAAATCACTTATAATCTCTCCTTATCCATCTTCGAATGAATGGTGTCTTTGCCTGTTATAACATCATATTAACTATCTTCCATGATTATTTACGAACTTGCTCTAGATCACAGTTTTATTCTTTGGTCTTGTTAGCAACAGTAAATGTTTCTGCAAGAGAAGCTGAAAATTGTTGGGCTTGGACAGTCCTGTCTGTGGCTTTGCTAGACCATTTTACTGCTTTACCCTGCCAGGAAACAAATGGACACATTTTGGATCCTAATCTCCTGTGCTCAATTTTTTTTCTAACCTAAAAATCACTACTAGAGCCCTAAGCACCCCATCAAGTCCATAGTAATACTGACCTGAGCAGAGAAAAAGTGTGCTCTGCCAGCATGCTCTAAAAGATAGACTTCCATCTCCACAAAGTCTCAGGCATTCTTTTTTGGAACTCCCAAGAAAATAAGCTGGCTTTGGCAGTCAATCATGGACTGCTCTAATTTGATGAATCCATTTTCTGCAGGCTTTATTTGGCAAGACTCTTTCCACTGCCAGCAAACTGACTACAGTTCTTTGCAAACTTCCTTTGCAATTCTACCCAAACACCACTCTCTACACCCCAGAGTTGTGTTACTGGAAATATAATTTTAAAAAGACTTTTAATGGAGATACTTCATTTTGGAGCTCTTCCATTAACATCTACAACCTGTTATACAGATTGTTTACCCACAGAATGATCTCAAGGATAAGGAAAGCCAATGGTGTGGTGCTGTGCAAAGCTCAGTGAAGTCAGGAAGGCGAGCTGTATGCCTGGCTTTAGGATGGACCGCTCTTTATCACTATGGTTTTTCCAATGATCTGTTTATGGGGGCCTTACAGTACAATGACGTAAGTTTGATGGTGCTTTTGACCTCTGCTTCTAGGTATCTTATTCTGTATATCTTTGGAATTCTTATGAGCACATGGTTGGGCCAATAAATCCTCCAAGGAGAGGCATATAGTAGTTATTTAAATAACATGGTCCTTCCTTATTAATCTTATTTCAAACAAAAGAAAAGTATAAACTTTATGGTCACATTTATATGAAGTTCTAAAAAGGGAAAAAAAGGCTATGGTCAGAACAGTAGTTAAGAGAGATGAACAAGAAGTGACATAAGAGAACTTTCTGGAATAGTGGAAAAATTCTGTATCTTGAGTGTAGTAGTGGTTAATGCATAGATTACACTTGAAAAAACCCCAAGGAACTGTATCCACAAAATCTACATTTTATTTTAAGTAAATTATAGCTCAGTTAAAAACAAACAATGGGACTCAAAGTGATCAGTCTTGAATGACTTTGAATCATGCAGTCTGTATGAAGGAGTCTTCACCTCCTTCCCAGTCAGTGAAACACAATGATTCATTCTTTCACTCATGCAACCACGTAACAAAGATTTATTAAGCACAAATATATCCAGAGTTAACACAGTGACAGTGTGCTAGAGAAAATAATGGTTAGCAAAATAGATGCAGCCTCTATTACAGAGCTTAGAGTATGTTAGGGGAAAATAGATCACGAAAATGGATGAAAACGAAGATTTATGACTGCAGTATTGAGAGAAGACCCAGGTTTTAACTAAGGGCTTGCATCAAAACAGAATGAACTATTTTATGCCAACTCCCAAGATAATCTGAGCTGAAAATATTGGTGTTCTCTGAGTCATTAAAAGCTGTTAGAGGGATCAGACCAAAGCAAACCAAAAAAAGTTTTTCCATTAAACATTCTCTCAATCGACTGAATCAAAAACATCAGAATTCTTTTCATGTCAAATTTCATTTGTACACTGAAGTCTTTTTTTTTTTAAACCGTAATTTAGGTCTTCTACACCCTAGGGCAGCTTATATATACAGCTGTCCATAAGAATAACATGGTGTTAAATGACCCTCTTTCTCATGAGCAAATCCCAGCTGGAAAGACAGGTGCATCTACTCCTGGTGACTCTGCTGCCAATGAGGGATTTGCAGCCTCTCAGCAACAAGCATTCTGTATACTCAGGATAAATCCAAGCTTGTGACAGGTGCAGTATTTGATACACAAACAAAGTATAACCATGAAGAGGCCAGCATTCCAATATGAAATACTTTCAAGTAAATACATCTCCCTCACCGCTCCACCACTTTCAAATGAAGTCTCTCTGTGGGCAATCCAATTCCTAAAGCCCATGAAAATTTTCCTTAGCCTGACTAGCATAAAAAAACATCTTACTACTCTGTATGTCTTTCTAACCTATTCAAAATTCTTTCCAAAATGGGAGGAGCTGCTTATGAGGTTAAAAAGATGAAAGACTATAATTGAAAAGCAAATAAATAAAACATGAACCATGTAATTATTGAATTTCCAAGCCTTCTAAGGAAGACTAGTTTACTGTTTACTTTGGGAAACTATCTAGAAGAAAACCAACTTGATTTTTTAAAGATTGTTCTAAGAGTAAAGAGTATGCAATGCCAGAAAGAGTCAGTCATTCAAAAAGTAGTTTTGTAATGAGAAGCTTACTTTATACCAAGGCCATAATGGATAATCAACCAAACATATACAACATCACCTGTTACTGGTCTGTCCTGTCCTTCCCAGTCTCTGACCAGACAGCTTAAGGTTTTAGTTGCTGGCTGGACAAAGAATGGTCACCAAACCTCTGAAGTCACTGAAACTCCAGGTAAGTCTCTCAAACATGACAACCATTCCATATAGCTATAGAGAATTCTGCCAGATTGCAATCCGAAGTGTAAAATGACACTTTCATTACTTTCTTACTCTGCTCAGTGATAAATTCAAAAGAAATCCACTTTTGCTGATTAGGAACTACAGTTCCTGTTTGTATATGCTGAACATATTTAAGATTTAAGAAATGTGCACAATTTTGACCAATTAAAAAAAAATCCTATGTTTTACTTTTATTCTTCAAAGAATTGATGATTGGAATAGTTAACACAATGGAATATTTTTATAGGTTTAATGTAATTTTCCTTCCTTTCCAATTTTTATTCCCCCAGTCTCTTTAGTTTTGGTTTCTAGTCTTTTTGCCAATGTGAATATCAGCTGTGTTCCCAATTCTTCCTGTCATTCTTTGAAATTCACTGGTATTTTAAGAAATTTTTTAACGAAAAAAGGTGCTGAGTTTGTGAGATTTGAAGAACCTTGTAAGTACTGGCATATCAGAATTTCTCAGTCTCAATCCACTGGTTGCACAATCGTGGTGCAAAATTCTAGACGATTTCTAATGGTTTCTGCATCACCACAGCTTTCTTCCTCAACCGCTTTCAAAGATGTCACATCATGACACTCAGTCTGCAGGCTTGCATCCAATGAGACAAACCTTTCCCATTGTGTCCCTAGAGCACAGTTTAAGCAGATCCAAACTTAATAAATCTGTTAAACAATAAAATCTTCCTATGAGCATTGAAACATTTTGAAAGAGGAAATGAAATATTTGGAACTAGTGATTTAGGACTGAATTTTTCATGGTGGGGTGGGGCTCAATTTTAGAAATTAACTTTACCATGTATACACACTTTAGATAAGTTCAAAAGTATATATTTAGCACCTAGAACACGCCGGTCAATGTGCAAGGAAGGCACTGTGGGCACTTGAATTAAAAAACACGGCCCTTTCTCTAACTCATATCAGCCAAGGAAGGTAAGGAGACATAAACACATAAAAGAGGTGACTTAATGTAATGCCATTTGGCAAGTGCTATGACAAATGTATACATGGGCTATAAAAACAAGGTAGGTTGGCCGGGCACTTAATTTCTCAGATGAGGTGGGAAGGACTAGGATATGTTCCATAAATTATTGACTGAGAATCTAATTTCGGACGTGTGTCATCTGAACCAGTCCTTAAGACACTGTCCTGCTTATAGGTTGCAGATTTCATTAAATACTTCCAACACTTGGTTTTGCCCTGTTTTTCGTTCAATAATCTTTTCTTTAATATTTACCATGTGGTTAGTTCAGACAAAATTTTCTCACCTATAAAATGCAAAAGCGTATAGGGTTATCGTGATACTCAACGAAATCATACAGGTAAAAAGACTAAACGCAGTACCTGCTGGGGCTCCGGGGGAAGCGTGTTCCCAGCCCTGGGTGAACGAACTAGTGAAAACGGTGAAGCCAAAACAAGTCGAGGGAAAGGATAGAGTGCCAGAAACCCGTTTATGGCTAAGAAGAGGCCGGGCTCGTTCCTCCCTCCCCGGCAGCCACTCCCCTCTCCCGTCCATCCCCGCATGTGCTCGCCTCTCCCAGCCTCTTGGGGAAACGCCACAGGCAGATCCCCAGGGACTGATGAGCGCCAGGCCAATCACGCAGCAGAGGCGGGGAGAGAACAGGCCCCCTCCCTCAGGCTGCGGCAACACCTGTAAGTGGGCTAAGGCCAGGCGGGCCTTTGGAAATCCTGCAGTTTTACCCCACACCTGCTATGTGGTATTGCCTTTCCCCTAAAAAAAAGAAGTAGAAGAAGGAAAAAAGCTCAATCATCCCTACTAAATATTTGATTTATTATAACTCTCTGCCCATGGACAAAAGTTTTCATGTATAAAAGATCTGGGCTTATCACAGTTTTTCCCACACAAGTCACCCAACTCATCCGAACAGGTTGCTTGGTGTTGCCTGGTGTTTATATCTGAAGGGAGAGCTACATAGTCCTCTAAGACGAAGGGCTCACGTGGATGATCCTCTGTAGTCAGGGGTCAGTTCTGGAGAGAGATGACTGAGCTGAGGACATCTTTAAGGTTTCCATACAGATCCATGGATAGGTTCAGTGGCATCTGAATATTCCTTTTAAATATACTGGAAAATTGTGAAAGACTTTGAAATGGACCAAAAGAAGACCATCTTTTTTTTTTAATTATCATTGATATTACACTCTTATGAAGGTTTCACATGAAAAACAATGTGGTCACTACATTCACCCATATTATCAAGTCCCCCTCACACCCCATGGCAGTCTCTGTCCATCAGCATAGTAAGATGCCACAGAGTCACTACTTGGAAGACTGAGTAACTTTACTGGAAAGGAGACCTTATCTGACAGTCTTCTTGATTATCTGATTCTTTGAAGGGCAATTTGAGCTATTTTACAAAGCTCTAAATTATAGACAACTGATAGCTGTTAAAATTCCTTTATGAACATACAAATTCCTTCTATAGAGGGAAAACTGATTTCCCTCCCATTACAACTCTAGGGAAAAATCCAGTTTTGAATTTATTTGTAGATTCATTTCAACATTCCTGAATCAACTATGTATGTTTGGTATTTTGAATTCCCTGAGCCAGCTGATAACATCTTATTAGTTTTCTCATTAATAATGAAATAAAATTTTTGATAGTTTTTTTTCATATTTGTATAACAATCTTAAGTGTGCCCCTTTAAAAACTACCCTTTAATAATTTGTTTTTTAAATATTTGTTTTGATTTCCCATGATTTAAAAAATAATTTAAGTGATTTATGGGTCTTACAGGCTACTATCTTATAATCACACAGTCTCATATGAACCCAGTGTTCATGTTTGTAAATACAATTATTTTGGCATCAAGAGGTATTAGTAAGAACAGAGACAGAAAAAGGCCAGCATGATTTTGTACAAAGAGAGTTTCCACAAACAAATATTAGAACTGTCACAATACTGCACATTGTATTGACATACTGGATATAAGAATCTGTATATAGCAAGCCAATGCCGTATTCACAAGGTGAACAGATATTTCACTTCAGCAAAACATCTCTTGCTACATTAAAACCCAATACTGTGAAACTGAATTTTTCAGATTTGTAGATTTGTTTGTATTTTCTTTGCAATTATGTTCTATAACAGGTATAAGCATAAGGCAATTATGCCTGATTTTCTGTTTGCATATTTTTAAGTAACATTATAATAAAAATGACTTACTACTGGGGTTTAAAGAGGAGATTTTTGTCCTTGTTTTTGTTTTTCCCTTTAAAAGACTACATATTATATAGACTTGAGAAACACTGACCCAAAAGATTGTGGACAATGTATATTTCAAATTTCACATGTGTGGAATTTAGTATCTAAGAGATAGAGATCTGGTGTACAGAAAGAGTTAATTTATTTCAATCCCATGATCATCTTTAATTTATCCTGACTTCCCTATCAGATCATGTACTATAAAAATAAAGAAGGCTCAAAATAAATGTCATTGTTTTTAAAAAAAAGTCCTAATGGAGCTTTGAAAGCTCCCCTGTGTAGCTGTAAAATATCATTCATTTGTTCAGATTTTGATATATTATTAATTTCATTTTAGAAACATTAGAATCAGACTATGAGATTATTTTATTAGCAAAGGACTGCAAGGAGAGATGGATTTATGATGTATTCATTTGTAACATCTTTGACACCAAATGCCATGGTGTATTTCTTCCCGATGTATATGTATAACAGTAACAATATTATATAGAGCAGTAAAAGTAGTGTAACTTCATTCAGGTACCCATACCTGATTCCAATGTGTGTAAGGATGTGGGAGGGAGTCTCCCCACACATATTTACACCAATCAATTCTCGAACACCAGAAGGGTATTGGAGAACTCAACTCAATTCCAATGCTATCTGCCCGGAGACAGCACCAGATTCCCCAGGTTAAGGGCTACGTCCTACAAGACTGCCCTCTACCCCCAATTCCAGATGCCAGTTGCAAGTCCCAGGCAGTTCTCTTTGCTTCTGACTTAGCCACTACAGAGGGTCTACCTCCCCCTTGGGTTTGATTAATTTGTTAGACTGGCTCACAGAACTCAAGAAAACACTTAACATTTACCAGTTTAATAAAAGATACCATAAAGGATACAAGTTAACAGCCAGATGAAGAGAGACATAGGGCAAGGCCCCAAATAAAGGAGCTTCTATCCTCGTGGAGTTTTGGGCCTGGCTGGGTGGCACATGGAGGCGTTCTGGTTCCCCCAGCATAGAAGCTCTCCCCAACTGACGAACAAGACCCAACTGATCAGAGCAGGTAGAGATAGATAAGCTCCTCTCAACAGTTTGAGGGCTTCACTGCATAGGCATGATTGACTAAAATTATTGGCCATTACATTGGCTGATTCAGCCTCCAGCCCCTGCCCTTGGGTTGGGGGTCTAAAAGTTTCTCATTAACATGACAAAACACCTGTTTCATCTGTAAGACTCTGCAGTGTTTTCAGGAACTGTGGATGAAGACCAGAATACCTGGGAAATATGTATTTCTTATAACTTATTATATCACACCATTTTAAGCCCAAGAAGAAAGGAAATAAACCAAATTTGTGTTGTTTAAACTGAGAGTCATTTTCTACTCTTCTAAAACCAGTTGCATCATGGGAAATGATAGCTGTTAGTTGAGAAATATGTTTTAGTTATTTAAAACATGCATTGCTTTCTGTGTATTATTCACTTAAAAGAGCCTTTTTCAGAATTCAGCCTTTAACTCTTTAGGGGATCGAAGGGAGTACTCTTTGTAGTGGTGGAAAAGGAAACAACAAATACACAGTTACCTCTACCACCAGACAGAACAAGGGAAGATTAAAGGTGTGGCTTTGAACTTCATATAAAGGTAGGTTTTGGGAGGTTCTGTTGTGTGGAATGTAAGCTTGAGGAATTTTGATGTTCAGGGAATTCTCAGCATTTAGTAGATTTAGGGACATGTCTGTTGTTCTTTTTCACTTATTTATCCCTAGTTCCTGATATATAGTAGACATTCAATAAATGAATCAATGGTATTTATAGCTGGAAGGGTTCAACCCAGGACAGCATGCTTATGTTAAAGATTTTGAAAAACAGACTTAGTGATAACATGTGAAGCTCTATTATAGCAAAGACATTTTAGCATTAATTGTTTTAATTGGAGAACATTATTCAAGTTAGAATATAAAGACATATAACTGGCACATTTATTGCTTTGTGTTTTTAGCTTAGAAAGGCAAATAGATATATGTACAATACACCTATCATTTTATTCCATTGTGAATTTCCTTCTGTGGTGGGGCATTTTGTTATTAAAGTAAGTGTCGGTTTTTTCAATTTCTTTTAGTTCTATTTTTCTACTATAAGTAGCAAAGAGGACTTTCTCTATGCCTCAGGGTATGGTTGATTCAGAGAGAACAAAGAACCACATTTTTGGCCTTTAAGCAATTAATTTGACCTTTGTAAGTCAACAGTGCAGACAATAGTCTTTAAAACCATGGCTTTGAATTGCAAGTACCAGCAGCTTAAAAGGAAAAAAAATTCCAAAAGCTTGGATTTAAATATCAAGAGACAAATCCTGGAGGATTTAGAGCAAAGGTTTTGGCTATAGAGAAGCTGGAAAAAAATAAGTGATGCCATAGGAACAGTTTTCCTACAAAACAGAGAAGTGATAAAAATAAAAATCCTCTCTGGACTAGAAAAGGAAAGGGAGACAGGGATAGGAGAATAAAAAGTATAGATAGTATGGGTGGCCTTATTCTCTGAACCTACTTTGGGGTTGGAAGTCTGGAGAGCTGGGAGACAGAAACTCCCTAAAACATTTAGTAACTCTTGCATTGGTGATTCACCTCACATCTACTCTGGAACTTGAGAAGAAAATAACCTTGCCATTTATCTTTCATCAAACTTGTCAGCTACAGAATAGGCATGTCACTCAGGCAGATTAGGTAAGGAAGGGGCCTGAAATAGACCCCTATCCTACCCAAATTTTCTTCAGCTCTCGTTAAGCATGGAGGGAATAATGGAAGTCCTCCAGACCATGACTAAGGAAGAAGAGAGTTGAGTTCAGGATCAGTGAGCCTAAGGGGTGCTCTAGCTGGATGTGAGCAGACCCCATAGCTGATGGACAGCTCTACCAGGGAGTCAGATGGAGGGGGCTGGTAAATCCCAGGGAACCACCATGTCAGCAAAAGCCAAACAGGGGCCTGGGTTGGCAGTGGCAGAACTCCATGATCCCACAGAGCAACTTCCATGTTATCAATGCCAATGGGACAGAAGTCAAATGACAACCAAGACTGCAGATGACCGAGATGCAACCGCAGGTCAGATGCTTTGATTCTAGGACAGTACACAGAGCCCACCAGAAGGGATAATGCAGTGAGGTAGGGAAGGGAATGACAGGGTGAAGCAGACAGAACGTCTGAGCTAGCTTGACTAACCTGATGTGGGAACAATGAGAAGAGGGCCTGAGACTGATAAGCAAGTTGGATGGCACTGGCTGGAAATAGATTGAACCAAGATGGCATCCGATTTGACTGGGAATAGCCCTTTAACTTCATTAAAATAAAATTTGCATAGTAAAAGTCATGCTCATCTGTGTCATGACAGTTTCAATTGTCATGACAACCCTCTGGAAGAGACCTAATAAGGAAAAGACCCCTTTTACTAAGAATCTTCCCAGAGTAGTCATGACTATTCCACTGCCCACTTTATATACTCCTTGTATTTCCAACAAGAGGGAACAAGCCCCCAGGGAGGGGCTGTCCTGCCTATGGAGTAGTCCCTTCCGCTTTGCTCTCTAAGCTATACCTTTAATACATTTGCTTCACACTGTACCTAGCTTTCATTTGATTTCCATCCTGTGCATAGTCGAGAACACTCCACTGTAATGGAGGCCCAAGGGCTAGGGCCTCCCGCTTTCTCCCACTACAGCAAGGGATAGAAAAAAGTGGTGGTAGAAAGTCCTGCATTGAACAAAATGTGAATGAACAGAAGACAAGAAGTGATCAAGTTACCTTCAACTAACAAGATCAGATTTCCTGCTAGCAATCAAAGAAGGACCAGAAACTTGATTTACACTTAGTAGATAAATGAAAGTTATTTTTTTACACACTTGCATCTGAGACTTGCTACATTTTTTTCTTAGTCATACATATGTTTTTAAAACAGAAGTTAATACACACAAAGTATATGCTCTCGCAGGAACACATAATGATCAGGATTTAAATAATCAAACAGTAGCCAAAAGGGAGGAGAAGAAATAGTTCTGCAACTACTGGATCCCCAGCATTTAGGATGATGCTAAAATACACAGTAGTGACATAAAATACACATTAATATTTTGAATAAGTAAGCGACGGACAAATTAATCATTGCCATTATGCTAGAGGGTATTATGTTCAGTGAAATAAGCCAGGAGGAAAAAGACAAATACGATATGACTTCACTTTGTGCAATATAAAAATAAAACAAAACAAAATGAACAAAATATCAGTAGACTCAAGAGACACTGAGAAGTGACTGGTGGTTTCTACGGGAGAGGGCTTGGAGTGGATAGGTAGGAAAAGTGAGAGGGATAAAGAGGCACAAAAATTCTCAGAAAGAACAAAGCTGGGGGTATTATACTCCTTGATTTCAAGCTATACTACAAACCTACAGTTATCAAAACCGCATGGTACTAGCACAAGAACAGACCAGGCTTGTGCTTATGTTGAAGAGATTCTTGCCTATGTTTTCTTCTAAGAGTTTTATGGTTTCATGTGTTACATTTAGGTCTTTGATCTATGTCAAGTTTACTTTTGTGTATGGAGTTAGACGGAAATCCAGTTTTACTCTCTTGCATGTAGCAGTCCAGTTTTCCTAACACCAATTACTGAAGAGACTGTCTTTTCCCGATTGTATATTCATGGCTCCTTTATCCTATATTAATTGACCATATATGCATGGGTTTATAACTGGGCTCTCTATTCTGTTCCATTGATCTACGGATCTGTTCTAGCTGGGAGTCAGATGGAGGGTGCTGCTAAATCCCAGAGAACCATCTCTCCTTGCAGCCCTTTGCTAATAAAATAATCTCATAGCTTGATTCTAATGTTTCTAAAATGAAGTTAATAATATTTCAAAATGTGAACAGGTGAATGATACTTTACAGTTATACAGGGGAGCTTTCAAAGCTCCATTAGGACCAGTTTTTTTTTTAAACAATGACATTTATTTTGAGCCTTCTTTATTCTTATAATATATGATCTGATGGGAAGTCAGGATAAATTAAAGATGATTATGGGATTCACATAAATTAACTTCATTAAAATCAAATTTACAAAGTAACAATCATGCCCATCCATGTCATGACAGTTTACAATTATACTTCCCCTGATGATTAGCAATTTGAACCATCTTTTCATGTGCCTGTTGGCCGTCTGTATTTCTTCTTTGGAGAAATATCTGTTCATGTCCTCCACCCATTTTGTAATTAGGTTATTTGTCTTTTTTGGTGTTAAGGCATATGAGTACTTTATTTATTTTGGATGTTAACCCCTTATTGGATAAATCATTTATGAATATTCTCTCTCATATGGTAGGTTGCCTCTTTGAAGAAGACATAGACAAAAATTTCTTGAATATAAACACAAGCAATTTTTTTTCCTGGACACACCTCCTCGGGCATGGGAAACAAAATAAAAAATGAGAAAGTGGGAATACATCAAACTAAAAGGCTTCTGTACAGCAAAGGACACCATCAGCAGAACAAAAGCTCACGCAACCAACTTGTCTTATGATTGAGAATTTTTGTTCTTTCTCAGGATTGCTTTGGGTATTCAGGGCCTTTTGTGGTTCCATATGAATTTTAGGAGCATTTGCTCTAGTTCATTGAAAAATATCATTCATATTGTGATAGAGATTGATTGCATTCAATCTGTAAATTGTTTTGGACAGGATGGCCATTTTGATAATATTAATTCTTCCATTTACTTGTGTCTTCATGAGTGTCTTACAGTTTTCAGAGTACAGGTCTTTCACCTCCTTGGTTAGGTTTATTCCTAGGTATTTTATTCTTTTTGATGCAACTGTAGATTATAAGTTGTTTCCCTGATTTCTTTTTCTGCTAGTTTGTTAGTATACAGGAATGCAACAGAGTTTTGTGTATTAATTTTGTATCCTGTAACTTTGCTGAATCAAGTTAGTTCTGTTAGTTTTTTGGTGGAGTCTTTAGGGTTTTCTACATATAATATCATGTCCTTTGCAAATAGTGACAGTTTTACTTCTTCTTTACTAATTCGGGCGCCTTCTATCTCTTCATCTTGTCTGATTGCTGTGGCTAGGACCTCCAGTACTATGCTGAATAAAAGTGGTGAGAGTGGGCATCCTTGCCTTGTTCCTGATCTTAGAGAAAAGCTTCCAGCTTTTTGCCATTGAATATGACATTCACTATGGGTTTGTCATATTTGGCCTTTATTATGTTGAGTACTCCCCCTCTTTACCCTTTTTGTTGAGAGCTTTTATATCATGAATGGATGTTGAATTTTGTCAAATGCTTTTTCAGCATATACTGAGTTGATCTGTGGTTTTTATCCTTCTTTTTGTAGTGTGGTGTATGATGTTGATTGATTTACAAATATTGTACCATCTTTGCATCCCTGGAATAAATTTCACTTGGTTGTGGTGGATGATTCTTTTGATGCAATTTTGAATTCAGTTTGCTTGTATTTTGTTGAGGATTTTTGCATCTGTGTTCATCAGTGCTATTGATCTAAAATTTTCTTTCTTTGTTGTGTCTTTGTCTGGTTTGGGTATTAGAATAATGCTGGCCTCATAGAATGAGTTTGGAAGTACTCCCTCCTCTTCTACCTTCTGGAATACTTTAAGAAGGATGGGTATTAGCTCTTCCTGAAATGTTTGTTAGAATTCCATGCTGGTCTTAATTTTAAAAAGCTGTTTTCAAATATTTGAAGCAATTTTGGGAACCTGGTTCTATACTGCCATTTGATTTTATTTGTTGTTTACAGTTTTTATTTTAGTGCCGTCACTCAGCATCATAACATTGTAGATGGGGGGTGGGTTTATAGATCAGGTGGTTCAGTCCTCTGTTTAACAACTGACGGAATTGATTCATTCAAGGGTACAGAGCAGACTAGTAGTTCTTCCTTTAGTAAAAAAAAAACCCTGTTGCTCTTTTTCCCTTCAGGTTTTTTCTCTTTTTTCCTCACTCATTTTAATAATTGTTAAAAAGAGTCAGAAAGGTAAAGAGTAGTGGCATTTAGGATTATAAAGAACTGGGAACACAAGATCAGTCAATGCGGATGAAGATAGAATTAGTAAGGCAAATCCCTTTGTATAAATGTAGTAGTATAAACTATACCTAAGCTATGCTTCCAAAGAGCTTGCTAAGTCTATCCATTATAGAGAAAATCTTTATAATGGCATGAATACTACTATCTCAGACCTTTAAGTAATTTTATCACAAAGCAGATTTTCCTATTTTGAAGATCCATTTTATATGTATCTCCATATTCTGGGTCAACTTGCAAAATACCCAAATGTTATAAAATATCAGTTCTGTTTGAAACAATAAATAGATCTTCCAAATGCTATTCCCACATTGTTAATATTTCCTAGTCTGTCATTGAAAATGTGTTTAGTTTACTTCTCAGTCAACTTACTGAAAAGGTATCGGTGGACAAACAGTGAACTCAAAACTGATGATTCAATGGAAAGTGTATGAGGAGAAATAATATCCTTAAACTGTCAAATAGTGTTCACAACCATCCATTCTTTAAAGCTATTAGACACCAAGCATACATTGACAAATGGATCTAATAGTTTTTCTGCAGTGGTCATCACAGAAGAATTGGTAATGCACTCTATTATTTTGTTAGACTTGTACCTCTAGTGACATTATAGTGCCCATAAAATGGTCTGATAACTTACAATCGGGATAAAACTAAAGTAATATATTACAGACTTCATAAAAATGTTTCTTGAGAACTCCCTTTCAAATTATTATAGGATCTCACTGTACCATTCTTCCTCTTTCTTCTGTCTAATCATCTCATTCCATTCTTCTTATGATCCTTAGACTGTTCTTGCAGCTAGTTTTTGTTTAAAGGCTCAGGCACTATTATACATATGGTCAATCACTGCTTGGCCTGGAGTAACAAATGTACAGCCAGACCAAGGATGTGGGCACATGGGGACAGCCTGACAGTGGGTCATTTCTTCCTGCACCTCTAGCTTTACTTGCTGACATGGCTTTTTAAGCAGGTTTAATTTATGCCGTTCCTCCCCTTTTTCCAAAAGGTTAAACTGCCAACCTCCTTCCCATGTACAGGGTTTAAATCAGCCCAACATTCAAAAGCACATACATTCCTAAGTAGGAGAAATTTTAAACATAAAAGGCATTTGCCAATGTCTTAGCTTTTGCTCCTCCTTTTGAGTTATGCATTAGGATTCTTTGATGACTCCTAAAGCTGGATTTATTAATGAAAACTTGGATGTGATCAAAAAGCTTGAAAGTAATTGGCCAATCTGTTCCTTTTATCTTCTGCAGACAGAAATTATTTACAGAACTACAATACTTACTTAAGAGAAGCTTTCTGAAAATTCAAAAAGAAGGTCTTTTCTCTTTTTCTCTTTTCTTCTCATTTGGTCATCCCCTTTTTCTATTTTTTGCCCTTCCTTTCTTAATTTCTTTCTTCTTAGTTATTCCATTTCATTAATTAAAATTAAATATAGATTGCAGGTGATGAAATAAATTGCTCAACTTAGCTCAGAAATTTAAGGAAGTCATTATCTCAGTGAGAGGCAAATAGGATGGAATTTCAAAATTTTATTTTGAATGGGTACTTATATTTTTACATGAGGGAGCAGACTTTTGCTTAGAATGTTTCATTAAGATACTGAGACCCTGAAAACAGTTGACAGAATTTGAAAACTGTCAACAGTCTCCCCCACCCTGCTTAACGGGGAAAACCCAAGAAGCTGTCAAGGTTTAATAGGACAGGAAGGGACATGTTTTGTATCTTTCAACATCAGCTGCTTTGGTAAAGCTGCAGGCCCTAGAACTGAAATGGGACTGGAGGCTACGACCTAGTGGGCGAGAGATGATATTTTTGAACTCCAGACTATAAAAATAATAAATACTTATAACTGGGACTTCCGGGAAGATGGCGGTGTGAGCAGGGCGGCAGAAATCTCCTCCCAATACTATATTTATCTACGAAAACACAGAAAATACATCTATTCCTAAAAGAGAGACGAGAATACACAGGAAAGCGCACAGCGTGCAGCTACACCCGAGAGGACTCGGCACCCCAAGAGGCGGGTAAGATACGGAGCTGCGACCCGGCGGGACCCGAGCCCTCCCCCACCCCAGCGCACCGGCGGGAGGAGAGGATTCAGAGCCGGGAGGGAGTGGAAGTGCACCCCGCGAAGTAGCCAGCCCCGGTGATCTGCGCGGGGAGCGCTGACCCACATTGCGCAGTGCAGCGGAGACTGGAGAGACAGAGGGGCAGGATCTGAGCGGGGAACGCGCCAGGGTGCTTGCAGCCGGCTCCCGGGAAGGAAAAAAAAAAGCGCGCGCTTTCTTCAGCGGTCTTAAAGAGACAGGAGCCCAGCGGAGGAGCCGGATCGCCCCAGCACACTCAGCCCAGCAGGCTGGGAGTCCTGGGGAGTTTCAGACGCCTTAGCTGGCGACTGAGGAAGCGTAGCCATACTTAACACTTCTCACTGAGATCAACAGCCTCCTATTTGTTCCCACCCCTGCCAGAGCGATAAAGGGCCCTGCAGAGAGGCACAGTCACAGCTGTGGAATAGTGGGGCAACAGCGCCACCTAGAGCATTCCCACAGAATCTACGTCCGGTGGGCATTTTTTTTTGTTTTTTTTGTTTTGTTTTTGTTTTTTCTTTTCTTTCTTTTTTTCTTTTTTCTTTTTTTTTTTCTTTTTTTTCTTTTTTTCTCTTTTTTTTCTCTCTTTTTTTTTCTTCTCCTTTTAAAGTCTTAAAGAGCCCAGCTGACATACGTGGCAACTATCAGTGACCAAATTATACAGCCATGAAAAGACAGAGGAATATGGTTCAGACTAAAATCAACCAGACAACCCCAGAGAGGGAGTCTGAAGGGATGGAAATGCACAGCCTCCCTGAAAAAGAATTTAGAATAAAAGTCATAACCATGCTGATGGACCTACAGAGAAATGTGCAAGAACTGAGGGAGGAAGTGAGGGAACTGAGGAAAGACAATACAGAAATCAGACAAGCGATCGACGGGCTTAACAGCAGAAAGGATGAGATGCGAGAGACTGTTAATGGAATAGAAAACAGAGAACAGGAGCACAGAGCAGCTGAGGCAGAGAGAGATAAAAGGATTTCTAGGAATGAAAGAATATTAAGAGAACTGTGTGACCAATCCAAACGGAACAATATTCGCATTATAGGAGTACCAGAGGAAAAGAGAGAGAAAAAGGGATAGAAAGTGTCTTTGAAGAAATAATTGCTGAAAACTTTCCCTCACTGGGGAAGGAAGTAGTCTCGCAGTCCACCGAAGCTCATAGATGTCCCAACACAAGGGACCCAAGGAAGACAACACCAAGACACATAATAATTAAGATGGCAAAGATCAAAGATAAAGACAGGGTATTAAAGGCAGCTAGAGAGAGAAAAAGATCACCTACAAAGGAAAACCCATCAGACTATCATCAGACTTCTCAACAGAAACCTTACAGGCCAGAAGAGAATGGCATGATATATTTAACGTTATGAAACAGAAGGGCCTCGAACCAAGAATATTGTATCCAGCACGATTATCATTTAAATATGATAGAGGGATTAAACAATTTCCAGATAAACGAAAGTTAAGAGAGTTTGCCTCTCATAAACCACCACTACAGGATATCTTAAATGGACTGCTCTAGATGGAAGCACACCTCAGGCTAAAAAGATGTCACTAGAGAAAAAAAAAATCATAGCAAAGAAAGCAGACCATCCAAATACCAACTAAAGGCAAAGAATAAAACACCTATAATAGAAAAAATGGAGGAGGAGGAATAAGAAGGGAGAGAAAGAAAGAAACATCAGACTGTGTTTACAATAACTTAACAAGAAAGTTAAGTTAGATTGTTAGATAGTAAAGAAGCAACCCTTGAACCCTTGGTAACCACGAATCTAAAGCCAGCAATGGCAATAAGTACATACCTATCAATAATCACCCTAAATGTAAATGGACTGAATGCAGCAATCAAAAGACACAGAGTAACAGAATGGATAAAAAAGCAAGACCCATCTATATGCTGCCTACAAGAAACTCACCTCAAATCCAAAGATATACACAGACTAAAAGTGAAGGGATGGAAAAAGATATTTCATGCAAACAACAAAGAGAAAAAAGCAGGTGTTGCAGTACTTGTATCAGACAAAATAGACTTCAAAACGAAGAAAGTAGCAAAAGATAAAGAAGGACATTACATAATGATAAAGGGGTCAGTCCAACAAGAAGATATAACCATTATAAATATATATGCACCCAACACAGGAGCGCCAGCATATGTGAGACAAATACTAGCAGAGTTGAAGGAGGAAATAGACAGCAATGCATTCATCTTAGGAGACTTCAACACACCACTCACTCCAGAGGACAGATCAACCAGACAGAAAATAAGTAAAGACACAGAGGCACTGAACAACACACTAGAACAGATGGACCTAACAGACATCTACAGAACTCTACACCCAAAAGCAACAGGATACACATTCTTCTCAAGTGCACATGGAACATTTTCCAGAATAGACCACATACTAGGCCACAAAAAGAACCTCAGTAATTTCAAAAATATTGAAATCCTACCAGCCAACTTCTCAGATCACCAAGGTATAAAACTAGAAATAAATTTTAGAAAGAAATCAAAAAGGCTCACAAATACATGGAGACTTAACAACACTCTCCTAATTAATCAATGGGTTAACGACCAAATCAAAACAGAAATCAAAGAATATATGGAGACTAATGACAACAACAACACAAAGCCACAACTTCTGTGGGACGCAGCAAAGGCAGTTCTAAGAGGAAAGTATATTGCAATCCAGGCCTATTTAAAGAAGGAAGAACATTCCCAAATGAATAGTCTAAAGACACAATTACTGAAATTGGAAAAAGAAGAACAAATGAGGCCCAAAGTCACCAGAAGGAGGGACATAATAAAGATTAGAGAAGAAATAAATAAAATTGAGAAGAATAAAACAATAGAAAAAATCAATAAAACCAAGAGCTGGTTCTTTGAAAAAATAAACAAAATAGATAAACCCCTAGCCAGACTCATTAAGAGAAAAAGAGAATCTACACACATAAACACAATCAGAAATGAGAAAGGAAAAATCACGACGGACCCCACAGAAATACAAAGAATCATAAGAGAATATTATGAGAATCTATATGCTAACAAGCTGGAAAACATAGAAGAAACGGACAACTTCTTAGAAAAATACAACCTTCCAAGACTGACCAAGCAAGAAACAGAAAAACTAAACAGACCAATCACCAGTGACGAAATCGAATTGGTAATCAAAAAACTACCAAGAACAAAACCCCTGGGCCTGACGGATTCACCGCTGAATTCTACCAGACATATAGAGAAGAAATAACACTGATTCTCCTTAAAGTTTTCCAAAAAATAGAAGAGGAGGGAATACTTCCAAACTCATTCTATGAAGCCAGCATCACTCTAATACCAAAACCGGGCAAAGACCTCACCAAAAAAGAAAATTACAGACCAATATCCCTGATGAACGTAGATGCAAAAATACTCAACAAAATATTAGCAAACCGAATTCAAAAATACATCAAGAGGATCATACACCATGATCAAGTGGGATTCATCCCAGGGATGCAAGGATGGTACAACATTCGAAAATCCATCAACATCATCCACCACATCAACAAAAAGAAGAACAAAAACCACATGATCATCTCCATAGATGCTGAAAAAGCATTTGACAAAATTCAGCATCCATTCCTGATTAAAACTCTCAACAAAATGGGTATAGACGGCAAGTACCTCAACATCATAAAGGCTATATATGACAAACCCACAGCTAACATCATACTTAACGGCGAGACGCTGAAAGCTTTTCATCTAAGATCGGGAACAAGACAAGGATGCCCACTCTCTCCACTGTTATTCAACATAGTACTGGAGGTCCTAGCCACAGCAATCAGACAAAACAAAGACATACAAGGCATCCAGATTGGTAAAGAAGAAGTCAAATTGTCACTATTTGCAGATGACATGATACTGTACATAAAAAACCCTAAAGATTCCATTCCAAAACTACTAGAACTAATATCTGAATTCAGCAAAGTTGCAGGATACAAAATTAACACACAGAAATCTGTTGCTTTCCTATACACTAATGATGAACTAACAGAAAGAGAAATCAGAAAAACAATTCCATTCACAATTGCATCAAAAAGAATAAAATACCTAGGAATAAACCTAACGAAGGAAGTGAAAGACCTGTACTCTGAAAACTACAAGACACTCCTAAGAGAAATTAAAGAGGACACTAACAAATGGAAATGCATCCCATGCTCTTGGCTAGGAAGAATAAATATTGTCAAAATGGCTATACTACCTAAAGCAATCTACAGATTCAATGCAATCCCTATCAAACTACCAACAGCTTTCTTCAATGAACTGTAACAAATAATTCTAAAATTCATATGGAACCACAAAAGACCCCGAATAGCCAAAGCAATCCTGAGAAGGAGGAATAAAACAGGGGGAATTACACTCCCTGACTTCAAGCTCTACTACAAAGCCACAGTAATCAAGACAATTTGGTATTGGCACAAAAACAGACCCACAGACCAGTGGAACAGAATAGAAAATCCAAACATTAACCCAAACATATACAGTCAGTTAATATTTGATAAAAGTGCCTTGGATATACAATGGGGAGATGACAGCCTCTTCAGCAGCTGGTGTTGGAAAAACTGGACAGCTACATGTAAGAGAATGAAACTGGACTACTGTCTAGCCCCATACACAAAGGTAAACTCAAGGTGGATCAAAGACTTGAATGTAAGTCATGAAACCATAAAACTCTTAGAAAAAAACATAGGCAAAAATCTCTTGGACATAAACATGAGCAACTTCTTCATGAACATATCTCCCCGGGCAAGGGAAACAAAAGCAAAAATGAACAAGTGGGACTATATCAAGCTGAAAAGCTTCTGTACAGCAAAGGACACCATCAGTAGAACAAAAAGACATCCTACAGTATGGGAGAATATATTCATAAAAAACGTATCTGATAAAGGGTTGACATCCAAAATATATAAAGAACTCATGCACCTTAACAAACAGAAAGCAAATAATCCAATTAAGAAATGGGCAGAGGACATGTATAGACACTTCTCCAAAGAAGAAATTCAGATGGCCAACAGGCACATGAAAAGATGCTCCACATCGCTAATCATCAGAGAAATGCAGATTAAAACCACAATGAGATATCACCTCACACCAGTGAGGATGGCCAACATCCAAAACACAAACAACAACAAATGTTGGCGAGGATGTGGAGAAAAGGGAACCCTCCTACACTGCTGGTGGGACTGCAAATTAGTTCAACCATTGTGGAAAGCAGTATGGAGGTTCCTCAAAAAACTCAAAATAGAAATACCATTTGACCCAGGAATTCCACTCCTAGGAATTTACCCTAAGAATGCAGCAACCCAATTTGAAAAAGACAGATGCACCCCTATGTTTATTGCAGCACTATTTACAATAGCCAAGAAATGGAAGCAACCTAAGTGTCCATCAGTAGATGAATGGATAAAGAAGATGTGGTACATATACACAATGGAATATTATTCAGCCATAAGAAGAAAACAAATCCTACCATTTGCAACAACATGGATGGAGCTAGAGGGTATTATGCTCAGTGAAATAAGCCAAGCCGAAAAAGACAAGTATCAAATGATTTCACTCATATGTGGAGTATAAGAACAAAGAAAAAAACTGAAGGAACAAAACAGCAGCAGACTTACAGAACCCAAGAACGGACTAATAGTTACCAAAGGGAAAGGGACTGGGGAAAATGGGTGGGAAGGGAGGGATAAGAGGGAAAAAGGGCATTACGATTAGCAGTTGTAATGTTGGGGGGGCACGGGGAGGGCAGTACAACTCAGAGAAGACAAGTAGTGATTCTATAGCATCTCACTATGCTGATGGACAGTGACTGTAATGGGGTTGGTGGGGGGGACCTGATGAAGGGGTAGTTTAATAATCGTAATATTGCACATGTAATTGTAAATTAATGATAATAAAATAAATTATATTAAAAAAATAAATTAAAAAAAATAAATAAATACTTATAACTAAGTCCACCAACATTAAAAAAAATGGTCAGTACTTTTAGCTGTCCTGACTCTGGCTGGGCCTATTCAAGATAAAAACCTAGCACTGCTGACTTTAATTCTAAGCACCGTCCGCAATAGAAGCAAGCCAATGGCATGAATGTCGTAGTGTCCTTTCTGCTCCATTTACTATCATGAATTGTGAAGGGTTGAATTGCATTCCCTCAGAATTTGTATTTTGAAGTCCTAACTCTCAGTACCTCAGAATGTGATCTTATTGGGAAATAGGGATGGTATCCCGGTAGTTAGTTAAGGTAAGATCATAGTGGAGTAGCATAGGCCTGATCTGACCGGTGTCCTTGTAAAATGGGTGAAGTTTGGACACAGACACATACCCAGGGAGAATGCCATGTGAAGACGAAGGCAGACAGGATGAAGCAGCAGAAGCCAAGGAACAGTCAAGATACCAGTGAACGCCCAGAAGCTGGGAGAGGAGAATGTAACCGCCCTGCCACTCCCTTCACCTCACACTGCTATCCCCCAGAACTGTGAGACAACACATGCTTTCGTCTGAGCTACCCATTTTGTGGTTCTTTGTCACGGCAGCCCTAGCAAATTAATACAGTTGTTCAGGAAGAAGATGTCTAATTTAAGATGTGATATTTACAATGCAGAGCATGTGTATTTATTTGTTATTATGAGGAGATAAGATCTTCAATCAACCAGCAATTATATCTGAATTGGCAATTCAAAATTCTAGAATCATTTTAGAACCACATTTATGTACTCCCTCTGGAGAGCAAACCACATGTGGAATAATTTACATTTTAACGTCTGGGTCAACATCACATCAACCTTTAGGAGGCTACCAGACAGTGTTACTAAGAACCTACAGATAAGAACCGATCCACGTGCTACTGACAGCTATCTCCACTTGTACCTCCTGATTTGTATCTGAGATAACTGCGGGTCTTATGAGGCCTGAATCTTATGTAACTTTGGGATCCCTGTTGAAGAGAAAAAGAGAATGTTATAGGTCAAAAGTTAGATTCCTATGACATGGGCCCATGTAAGTGATAGGTTCTGAAGTCTTCTAGACATACGACAATGACGACAGAGCCCAGAGACAATACAACCAATTTCACGGATGAGGCGATGCTTAGAGCAACACAATTTTGCTAGATGATAACTGTGCAATACACAGAAGTAGGGACACAAGAGAAAAGAGAGATGATGATGCCAAAAGATATCGCAAATGTTCTAGACAAATCGATCTAGTCTGATTTCATGCCAGCATTTTGAGAAGTCAGACCAATTAGCTGGCCAGTCTGGCAATCTAGTGCCAACAGTAAGTCGAAACAGTTGTTGAAGTATGAGCCAACTGAGTGACTGTAAATTTTCCGTATTTCAGTGGTACATCCCACAGACGTAACTACATATACTAACATCTCCACTCTGCTACTTTCCTTTTCCCTGTGTACAATATTCAGTACGAAGCCTTTTGGAGTTAGCTCAAGAACCTACACTGTTTCATGTATTTATGCCTCTGTCCATTCTGTTTCTCTGTTTGGATGTCATCTCTCTTTGTCTTCTCAGTAAATGTTTACCTGTCTGTGTTCCACATGATTTGGTCCCAGACCTTGGAATAGTGGGTTGAGAATCCATTGCTTTACTCTCCATTGCTCCAGGAGAGTTATGCTCATGAACCCATAAATATGACACATAGTCTAAGAAGAGCCATACTTTAAAAACTTCCACCTTCTTTCCTGTTTATTGTCCTCATTTATAACAGCAACCCCTACTCATATTCCTTCTAAATTATCTCCAAACCTCTCCTCCAGTCCTGATTCATTCATGTTTTCCCCTTCCTCATTTTCTTGACTTGATAATCAAGAACTGAGCAGCCAAAGGCAGAACCTTTCTAGGAGAGCAGTGGACAGAAAGAAAATAAGAAAACCACCATTAGCTCCAGGAAAAAGGGAAAGACAGAACACTATGTTGATGATACGTGTTCCTTCTCTTTTCAAAATTCAAATACTCTCAGAAACTCCAGGAAAACTTCCCTAATGACACACTTCCACCTCTCTCATTATTAACTGATGACTTCCCCTTCCTTTTTTTTATTTTTACCACCTCTGTACTTTTAAAATGTTTATTATACTTATGACAATACACTGAATTTAAATCTATTCCTGCCAAAGAATGTGAACTTCTTAAGTCAGGAGCTCTATATTCCTAATGCCTCATGCTGTCATGGGTACATAATACATTCTCAGGTAATGTTTGCAAGAAAGCGAAATATCTTTACAAGTTATTTCCTGTGCATCTATTCCTGTGGATCATGTTTCTTTAGAATGATAATTGGAAATGTGTATGCTTTTAGAGTCACTGGCATATAGTAGTTGCCCATTAAATGTTTATTAATGGAAGAATGAATTTATAAGATTTGATTTTGTGAATAATTAGCCTCTGGAAATAGACTTTAAGATCCTAAGTAAAACTCACTGCAGATTTCTGAATACAGAATATGCCGAATACAGATTTCTTAATTATATAATTAATATCAAATCCAGGATAAATTTGCCTTTGGCAATTTTAATGTTCCACAAAGAAAATGCCTTAATATTCCTTTCCTTTTTTCACAAGAAACACAAAGGGCATTTAGATCTCTCCCTTGCCATGGAGATGACAAATTTGTCACAAATAATTCCAAACAAATGGACACGTGGACATCCCTGCAGGTGGCTACCATGTTTCACCATGTTTCACTTAACATTTGACAGCTCTGCCCCTTTGATGCTGCCAAGCAAAGACTCCACTTCAGTTGTAAAAATGAAGTGTGAGGAAAAAAATGAGGAGTGAGGAAGAACAGGCAGTGAGCAGAGAGAAGAACAAGGGAAAGGCTTTGAACTGGGAGGACCTTAGAAAAATTCAGAGAAGAGAAAGGATACCTGGGCATGTCCTAGATAATAGTGGGAGTGTGGTGGACAGGGTTAAACTAGCATAGAATATTTCAGCCCATGATCAGAGGTTTGAACTTTATCCTAAAGTTTAATGGGAAGTCATTGAAGGTTCAGCAGGAGATGAGTCACCAACCTGGATCGACTGGACACAAGGGGTGGAAATGACAGTGAGACTACATTTTATGGGATATACTAGATTAGATCCATGAATGAGGAGGGTGCTGAGATAGGTTGGAAAGGTTCCAAATACTTGGGGGCTACAATCTTTGGCAAAGAGATTCCTGTTCATTCTCATCAACATCTCCCACCTCCACTTTTACTCCACACACTTCCAAGCACACACACTGATAGAGCAGGACTAACTGAAAAGGTGGATGTCTGAATTCTGACTTGAAACTCCATGGCAGCACCTTATCAGTATCAACAGATAAATATTGCCTAATTTGTATGTCTTGTAAAACCTACACCCAGATGTGCAGGAAGAGCAGAGTCAAATATGCACTAATTATATTAACATGCTGAAAACATATGGAAACACCCACAGAAATACTGAATATGCTGAAATTTGCTAGTTTGTTCATAGTCGATCACAGCAAGGAAGGAAACAGCAAAACTACTAATGAGAACCAATTACAGAAAGGGAGTTCCTTATACAGAGTACAAGAACCCTGAGCTTCCATGGTCTGTGAGCCCTTTTTCCTACTACAGTGGTTCATACTGTCTCTCTGCTCTGTTAACACCTGGTTGAAGGCTCTGGGCCTCTCACTGAGAGCCCTCGACCTGGATGTTATCCACAGGCTTGGCCTAGATAGCCACCATGAAAAAAAGACCATCCATAGCTTTATGGTGACTAATGAAACACATAAGTCACCCACCAAGAGTTGAAAGTACTGTGAACTTTTTACACCTGCTTCAAAAGGAGTAGTGTGGTGTATATATTAATAGGAGTATTGATTCTAGATGTATTGAATACTACTACACTGGACAGCCTTTAGTAATGTTGAGTAATCCTCTAAGTATTTGGAAAGGCTACCTTTGGTCAGTTTCTGTGTGCCACCTACAAGCCAGTCTACGGTAGGTGTCAGACACCCTATAGTTTTGATAGTAATCTATCCAAATTCTGTATCAGCTGGATTTCCTCAAAGCTCATTAGTTTCTGATAGGGTTGACAAAATCTCAGTTTCTACATCTGCTCTGTTAAACCTTCAACTGCAAAACCCATCGTTCATTTTCAATGGGAGTCATTTAGAAGATGAGTTCGGGCATATCAATTTTCTTTCCTTCTCAGCTAACTTGGAAGGGATAAAACTATTCCATCTATGAAAGATAATTATATATAGGAATGAATCTTCCCACCAAGTCTTACTTCTATTTATGTGCTATAAATGAACCAAATGTCAATTTTTACTTTCAAAATGCACAAAACTTAATATGTGCTAATTAATTAGAAGGTCCTGTTCAGAAATAACAGTTCCCACAGGATTTTCCAGGAAAGAAACCTAAATAATAAAGGGTCTCTTCATTTTGTTTATCTAGCACTCTGCTTATCTATTTTTAGCAGATTTTTCTTCACTTTTCCCCACTGGATGGGATCAAGGAGCTGAAACTACATTATAATGAATCTCTTCAATCAGCCTGCTCTTTCCTACCTGTAGAAAGGATAACAAAATATCAAGCTGCCAAAAGCCACAGAGTCTGAATTCTATGTAGAATAATAAATCCTTAGGACAGAGGCTCTGAATGCTCTCTTATAATAGCTATATGAAATTGATCAAGCTACATGGAAAAGTAAGTACACATTTTATTTTTAATTTTACATTTTCCCAATGCTTTTCAAAGTTCTTTAAATAGAAATAAGCTCCCAGAAACTGGTCAACTATTTCTCACAAGGTAAAACTAAATGACTGGTGACCATAATTCTAAGTAATACTGTAAAGTCCTCAACATGCTGGATCATGATCCTATGCAATCAGTAAAGTAGCATTCAGGTGTAGAGAGAGATTATGGGGGTGGGAGTAACCTCAAGTCAGAAAGATGAGTTACAATCCCTCTCCAGTTCCTTCTGTTTCCAATTGTAGTTTAGATAGCAACAATAGAAAAAAGAAAACACAATACTTAATAGCTATTATAGTTTATTAAAATAACCTTACATCACTCTATAAAGTATTATTTAAAACCCTAGTCATTGTAACATTCCAATGAATTACACTGGAGTACAAACACATGTATATTATTTACATTTTAAAGTTAGGATGCTGAGACTAAAATCTATTTAATTGAAAAGAGAGGAAGATGAACATATTCAGACTACTATTTCTAATTAGCTTTTAACTGCTTGAATGCAGAAAATGAGTTAACCAATTTTTAGTTTTTTCTGGATTGATCTGATAGCAGAAATGATTAAGGGGCCCATTTTAGGGGATGATTATACCAGTGAACTTAGTGGACCTTCTTGGTATTATAAAAATAATCACATCAAATAAACTCCCTTTGGGATAGAGGAGGAATCAAGTAGAGACATTGTGTTTGAAGCTGGTGAGGTGTACTGCTAAGCCCTTGGTCCTGGGAGTCATGAATATACATCAGGATTATGGTTCAGAGGGAAGCTACTGTGATGGGAGTTTACTTTTGAAAGTGGACAAAATGAGTGTTCAGGGGAAAAAAAAAAAGAAGCCTGTCCTTGAGAATCAACATTGTGGAAAAATAGTCTTGCAAATCTTACAGAAATAATTTTATATAATTTGCTTTTAATAAGGAAATAGAAAATACCTGACAATTTACATTAGCTTTGAAGATATAGAAGGCTAGTAACTTTTAATGCTAACAATAGGTTTTTCTTGTCTGCCATGAATTTTTAATGATCATATATATTAAAGTCATGTGTTTATATCTAAAAATATGAATGATAATTAGAAACTGCTTTCCAGTATAGCTTCATGTTTCTAGGAACACAGTTGTAGTTGGACAGTATGTTATCAAAGTCTCTTTATACAGATAGTATTTTTAAATGGTTTACTTTACAGTGATTGCAAGTATCTGGTAAATCCATTTTCAATACTATTAATAGTGATTTAAGATGCATTTTATTAAGATTCAGAATATGTTCTTACCATGAGTACATTTGTTCACGCTACCGCTTAAGTGTACCCACCTGTACTAATCTGTCCAGATGCAGTACAGAGAACATTTTAACTCTAAACAGGAACTCTCAAAATAGTTCAAATTTTGCTTGTTTCCCCAAGGTATTACTTAATACCTACTAAGTATACAATAAAAACATACAAACTATAAATACATATTAAGTATGTATTTAATAAGTATATACTAAATCAATACATATTAAATACATATTTAGGTACTATTCTCAATGCTTTTGAAGCACCAACTTGCTTAATTCTCACAACAATCCCACAATCAAGACAGCTAATGTTAGCTGGATGAGAAACTGAAGCACACAGAAGTAAAGGTCCCTAGCTAGCTAGTGGTAGGACTGGGCTTTTACGGTTCCGTAGGCTGGTTCCAGGTCCACAGTTTAAATGAAGACACTATGCTGCTCCTCAGGATACCACTGAGTAGCTTATTTTACAGATTTGGCTTCTACAGTTCTTAGTTGTAGAATGAGTGTTTCAGGCTATTTCAGGAATAGCAGCCTCATGGAAGACCTCCTCGTGTCTCCTCACACGCTCTTTCTTCCCAACAAGTCGTCATTACTGTGACTTCCAACACCTGAGATTAGTTTAGCTGTTGGATTATTATACATGATGTTATATATTTGTTTAGCTGTTGGATTATTATTATTATATTGGAAATGGTTTATTATAGATAGTCATAACATCTTTCCCTATAGTATTATAGTCCTTCAAATTGTGAAAATCGGTGGTCTATAGAATTTTCCCAAGACTGACTTCATTCCAGAAAGCTATGCTCTTTTACAATTTCACAGCTCTTGAGCTTTCTGTTGGACAAGAAGTGATACCACGATCTGTCTCCTTTCCACCCCCTTACTAGCTTTGCATACCTTCCAAGTACATATCACTAACCAACATATTTATTATATGTGTATTTGAATGTTTATTGTCTATTTTCCTCCACTGGAATAGTATGATTAGGGTCTTTGGTTCATCCCAATGCCTTAGGCAGTTCCTGGCACATACTAGACACTTAACATATATTTGTTGAATGAATGAGTATATTAATCTCATGATTTACATTATCTACATGTATATATATTGTATCAAGCTTATAAAGTGTATGCTGAATTAATTTGCTTGTCTGCTTTTTTCTAGTTGTTTTCTTGACAAACATTGTCAAATTTTTTGACAAATATTTTTGACAAACAAAATACAAATGCTACACAAAATGGCATTGTGAGTTAAAAGCCAACGTATTGATCTCCTCATTATTTTTACCTTAGAATGTCCTTCTGCTCCCATCCTCTGCAAGGAACACAACCCTGCCAGGCATATGTCATCATGTCAAAACTCTGGTTGACAGAATAAAACAAAGCATCACAGCCAAGGGTTTATAACAGGGTTTATAAATATGTAGGAGTAATAACTCAAAAAAAATAGAGCAGTCTTCTTTTGAGAATCCTAATGTGACATTTTTGTTTTGTACTGTTTGCTTTACTACATAATATTATAACTCAACATTGTGGCTGAGGACTAGACTCACAAGTTTTCAAAAGCGATGACTGGGAGATGCCCTATGTTAAGTAATAAACCAAGGGAATACCTGGGTTTCTGTACTTCTCTTTCCGCTTTCTCCCAGGAAAACAAAGTATCATTTTAGATAAGCTCAGATAAAGATGCATGATATTAATAAGACCCTGTGGGTCAGTCAGCTCTACTCTTTTCATTTCTAAGCATGTCTCCCTTCCCTTCAACTCTGCCTTCTCTCCAGAATGTGTCTCCTATCTCTGTTGGTCATTAGATTGACTAAAGGGAACTGTAGATGAATTTGTATCCATCCAAAGGCCCATAGCTAAAGCACAGTGGTATAACTTTTTAAATAAAGGAACTTGACAGGAGTTAATAATTATATACAAATAAGGTACATAGATTACTGAGGCCAAGTTAATCGTTTTTTCTTCAAGAGTAGCCTGCTTAAAATATTCATAGATAACATGCATAGTTCTTAATATATCCATATTTGATTTTCAAAGTTACTGCTTCCTTTTTTGATAACTTAGCATCTTTTTTCTTTTCTTAAAAAAAAAAATCCACAGCTCCACTAGACATATCAATGAAATAGGTCATAAGTAACATTTCCTTTGAGGAAGTCACTGAAATACAGATCTTCCTCAATTTATGATGGGGTAATATCCTGATAAAACCCATAATATGAAAATTTCATAAATCAAAAATGCATTTAACATACCTAATCTACCAAGCCTCACAGCTTAGCCTTCCCTACCCTAAACATGCTCAGAACACTTACAATTGCCTACAGTTGGACAAAATCATCTAACACAAAGCCTATTTTATAATAGCATTTACTATTTCATGCAATTTATTGAATACTATGTGAAAGCAAAAAACAGAGTGGCTGAATGGGTAGGCATGGAAAGGGTCATTTCCCCTCATGACCACATGGCTGCCTGGGAGCTGCAGCTCGCTGCCACTGCCCGACATCATGAGAGAGCATTGAACAGTCTATCACTAGCCTAGGAAAAGATCCACATGCAAAATTTGAAGTATGGTTTCTACTGAATGCTATTGTTTTTGCAACATGGCAAAGTAAAAAAATCACAAGTCAAACCCTTGTACCTGAGGGACCGTCTGTATTTCAGTCTGACTCTAAGAGATGGGGTTGCATTTATAGGAGGTGAGACTTTCTCAAGAAGGCAGGCTGAGCTGTGATTGGGAGCAATGTGTTCCCTTGCCTTAAAGCAAAATCTGTGACTGACTTTAGAAGCAGCAGATGATTTCTACAGGCAATGTCATTGAGCTTTCCTTTCACAAAGGTCATTGTGAGAAAGGCCCTTGGAGATGGAAAGAGAACCTTATTGAAGAGGAGGAAAAAAAATCCAGTCACATCTTCATTAAACTGTCCACTCTCCTTGTGGGTGATATGAAGTTATTTTCAATCACTTAGCACTATTCTCTTTTACAGTTCAATCTCAATTACTGAACAATGTTTTAGATAATTAAAAATAATGCGTATTTGCTTTTTGGAGTTCTTTTTAGAATACACTTGAATACACACATCTTGATCCTTTTGTGAACAAATACTTTAAGCTATATTAAAACACACCATTCAAAGAAGTTCAATGGACTGATTTCCTTTCTCTTAAATACTTTCTTGTTTCATAATATTTAAATATTTCTTAATATCTCACATTCCAGAATGGAACAAAAATCTTAAGAGTCATACAAAGGGCTGAAGTAGAGCAGTTAGCAGTTACCTCCAAAATAACTGCAAATGCCTTGTCTGCACAAACAAGGTATGCATTTATTTACTTACTTGTTTATCTATTTACTCATTTATGTCAAAAGACCCTCCCTCTGGAAAACTATGTGGATGTTTTAAGGTAGTATCTTATTGATGTCAATAGAAAGAATTAAGCAGAATGGACCACAATGCCAACACAAATTTGAAAAAATGTTCTTGTGATCAATTATGTTGTGAATAATACATAAATGAAAAACAGAGGTTTAGTTTACAATATTGTAAATTCCATTTATTGCATGTGGCACTTTATATCTATTAGATCATCTATTTCTTATAAAGATCCTTTGAGTCACTACTTCCACTACTTCCATTCATATCCATGTCAGAGATTTGGAGGTAGAGGTTAAGGAAAATGAGATATCTTAACGTTACACAATCAATAATCAGATAAATGAGCTTCTAAGTTACAATGATCTGACTAACTCCCTCTGCTCACTGTCACTGGCCTGGAGTATTGCTGTACTCTATACTGGGTGAATTCTGATTCTCCTAAATAGATAAGGACTGGTCACTATTAGCCCTCAAAATATTTTTTTCTTTCTAGACAGAGGTTAGGTTATATTTTTCTTCTTCACTGGAATGTCATGGAACTTTCATATGGCCAAATAAAATCTGCTGTAGGAAACAATTTTAACTTCGCACAAGGAAAAGACAGCCCATTCTAAATAGTATGAATTCTATTCTTGTCTGAAAAGATGATTATTTCATTGGGGCCAAGAACTTGCATTTCGACTGTCTTTATTTTCAGGTGATCTCCTTTAAGAATTCGCTGAAGCAGTGCCATAAGAGCATTATATGGCTATCTTCCTGATGCTTTGAATTTTTCAAATCATTATTTTAAATGGAAAGAGATCCTTTAAAAAAAAATCTCACAGGACTATTGGTTTCTAGTAGTGAATTCCTCATATAAATCATTTAAGTAAACTATGTTTCAGAAAGCTCCTCTCTTTCAGTTTGACTTTTCTTTGAAATTATATTGAAGATTAAAAATGGAATAATTAAGTTTCTCAGACCTTACAAAGGCAGAGCTTCGTCCTAGCTCTTGCTCAGATCCTCTGGGTGAGAGGCCCTGCGAAACACTTGAACTATAGTTCTAAAATGTCAGGTCTGATCTTACAAATGCTTCTTGTTTTTATAATAAATTTTTAGCAAAGGACCATACATCTCTTGTTTCTCAAATTTTAAGGAGCTCAAATCAAGTGTTTATATTATTCGATGTATTATCATAGCCAGTCTTCTCTGTGGTCTTACACATGCCATTTTCATATCTTTTACTGGGTGATCTCTAGAGAACTTTCAAAACTCTAAATTCCATTTTTACACAACCTTAAAAGCACTGAAATCTATCAAGGTCGAAATTTTTGTTGGTAGACATTTGAAATATGCTGCTACTGCTTAATCATATATGTATGTGGGGTGGTAGAGTGAATGATTACAGGTTCAGATTTTAGAGTTAAACTTCCCGGATGCCAGACCTTAGTATGTGATCATGGGATAATTTTTCTTCCCTACTATGAGAGTTTGTGGTGAATAGTCTATGAATAAGCCATGCAAAATACTTGGAATAGTGCTTAATGTTATTAGTAGTAATAATGTATTTTAATATTATAGGGAGCTGATGGTATAGACCCATGTGCAGAACCTTACACTTCTTTCTAATAAACTTTAAAAGGCATTGTATACTATGTTCCTGATACTGGTAAGGGTTATTGGAGATAAAAATAAAGTAAAAGATTCTGCTCTCATGGATCTTAAATTTTAGTGGAGGTAAGATGGTAATGAGAAAACAGTGGAGTTCTAATTTTGCCAGAAAGAAAGTATAGTAGATTCCAGAAAAATAAAAGTAAATAAACTAGGGCAAGTCATTAGGGATGATTTTGCAAAGAAAATAGGACTTAAGTTATGCCTTGAGGTAAAGACTTACAATATTTTCCAGAAGCTTAAATAAAAAATGAATTTCATTCACCAATAAATTCACATTTGTTCTGTTATTAATATGCTTAAGAGGCTCTGAGGAAAAGTGCCACAGAAAAAACTTACGCGGCAATTATCTTGTTGTCATACTTGAAATTTTGTTACCTAGGGTATTTCCTTGGATATCCTTACATGAGATATTAGAGACAGTACGTAAGCAGAATGAGTTTAATTACTCTTCATTTATTTTTTATAATACACTATCATGAGCTAAAGATTACTATGAGAAAAGCTTATACTGAGGGAATCCGTAGAATGGTGAATATGATCCAGCCAACGGAAGATGCATTTAAAGTTTTATTATTCCTGTCTCCTTACTGAAGTTAATGACACAAAATTACACCAACCCTTGGATATCAGATAGTTTTCAACTCCACTCTTTCCTTCGGTGTCTAAATCCAATTTGTCAGGCATATGAGGACAAAGATGGATACAGTTACCAATTTTTAGGGAGAAAATAATTTGAATATGAAAAAGAGGAGTGGATGAAAATCAGATTTTCTTCTTTTAAGAGAGAAGTTTAAGTAGTCCAGAGGAAGGATAAAGGTCTTGAAATGGCTTATTACCTCGGCTATTTCCTCTCATACATTTACAGTCAGCAGGAAGCATGGGGAATGGCCTGAAGCGGTGGCTTTCAAACTTCCTGGCAGCTTGAGCTAGCCCATACCAGCTCATAAGGGCTGATTATTAAACTTTCAAGAATGTTGTGAGCCAGTTGTTAAAAAATGGCCACTTTTAAACATTAAGTAATTTAAAATCAAATATGTCAGAAATAAACGTAATAAACACTCAAGGCTTAGCAATTTCTAAATATTTTATTATATTTTACTATATGCTCTTGAGGTTATTTGCATATGTTATATCTTTATGGTTGAAATAGTAAATAATGGTGTGCTTTGTGCATCTTGTCCATCTATACCTTCGGTAGGGTCACACTGGAGGTTTGACATCTGCTATTGGCAGGTGGGGGATGTACTCTTTAAGCCATGGAAACTGACAAACTATAAACCAGAGTGGTTTGCTTCCAGACAGTGGGTTGTTAAGCATTTGACACTGCAACCTAGTAGCACATACGTATTTATACATGCAGATATGCATTTGAATCAAAATTTCACATTGCTATACTCTATTTTCTATTCTGTGCTCTATTTTCAGTCTAAGATATTAAAAAATTTGGTCATGATTAAATAAAATAACTTCTATAATCATCTAAAAAGATCACAATTCCAAGTAGGAAAAATAAGCCATTCCAGATAAGAATTTATCTCATTTAAAACATACTCCAAGAAATGACATTTCACAACTTTAATTGATTAAACATAAGGCTTTTGAAAATTTTTCACTATCAAATTAATACACTTTATATGCTTTATGTGTGGCTGGCTTAATGGCTTTACCTATTACACATATCACACCTTTCCAATTAACTAGCAGCTGTGTAGTTGGAAGTTTTGACTCCAGCTCTATATGTAGCCTCTGATTAGTCAAAAACAGAGGTTCTCAAATTGTAGTATGCACAGAACCTCCTGGAGGACTCAATAAAATACAGATTCTAATTCCTCTGGTCTAGAGTGAGGCCCAGGAAATTACATGCCAAATAAATTCTCAGGTGCTCCTGGCAACTGCTGTTCGGGGATCACATTTTGAGAAGTGTTGGGCTAGATTACTCTGGGTAACTGGGTAACTCCAGGCCACTTGCCCTGGTGATTCATTCAAGACAAGCAGCTCAAGCCAGGGCCATTACCTTGGTAACAAGGATTTGCTCAAGAAATGGGTGCTCGACAGATTTCAGACCAAAGACATGTTAGGGCAGGTTGGATGATGGCCCCTGGGAAAGCTGCTTCAATTATGGACCAAATTTTGAAAGTCACTCTCTGTGCCTTTATCTACTTATAAATGTGAAGCAAGGTACAGGGGCCATCTTGGCAAGAGTCTGAGATGAAACTCAAGTAGAGGGGCGGAGTCACAGAAAAAGAGAGAAATGAACTTGCCCCCGAACCACCTCTGAGTTTATTCAATTAATAGAGACACCCCCCTCCCCCCAGAATTCTCAATATGGCTTTAGTTGGTTTGAGTTGAATTCTTTTTTCCTTACAGCAAAAACTGTTAGGCAGGAAGCCAGAGATAGGCGGGAGGGGAGGTCAGGGTGACCACAGAGAGGGCGGGACTACAAACAGCTTCCACCCGTGAGAAAATCCCCAGCGGAGGAGGAAAACCGCAGACATTCTCTAGCTAGGGTCCAACTGCGCATGCTCTCGGGGTGTCCTGAAGTGACCTTTCCTCATTGTAGTCTTTAAAATAAATCAGCATTTGGTTTAGCCCCATTGGTGGGCAATCAGAGAGAATTCTGGGAAAGAGCATGTGCAGTAAAAATTAGCATATATCATTGCCAGTCTGTCAATTAGCATATATCATTGCCACCCTTGTTTGTGTAACACTACTGTTCCTAAAAACCTCTTGCAAACCCCATGAAAAGGAACTCTCTCCGAATATTCAGGGCCTGTCTGGCACTAGCACTGGGAGCTCTATTATAGAGCATAATAATCTTGCTTTCTTGAGTTTGGTTTCAAGTTCACTTTATCTGACTTCCCTGCGACTCCCAACAGAGTTCCTTCCCAACAAAACCATCTTACCTAAAACACCCATATCCTTGATGAAATAAAGTATTTAAAAATCCCTAGAAATACTTCTAAAACGTATATACTTTTCACAATAATCTCTATGAACTGAGATTTTTGCCTTGGGGACCCTTCAGAAGTGGATGCAAAACTGCCATCTTGCTGCCATTATGGAAAAGTGTGTGCATTTTCAGTCCATGAAAAAACAAAAAAAACAAGGTCACCCTGAATGACTGAAGGCCCCCCCCCCCAATGAAAACCAAAGTATTTTACCTACTCTAACAAAACAACTTAACCCTGACTTTTGAATGCTTATGTCTTAACTTTTGCAGATATGATATTCATTTGAGGGAAAAACTTGTGACATTTCCACCATGAACATGCTGGTCATGAATTTGGTAACCTTGGAAATTTTGCAAGGGTTTTTTTTCTTTTTCCATTGAGATACCTGATGCTTTATAGTTGATGAGCTGGTTCTGAAGTCTGACTCTCTTCAACTTAGTAAGGAAATGTCTTCTTTCTTTTACAAAACGTTTTTGTCTCTCAATTTTCCTTTCATTTACTCCATTTCCTAGACTATCAGCAAACCTACAGCCCACAGGCCAAATATATGCATAGTCTCCTCCCAGACTGTGCCTTGCTTTTTCACTCTCTGAGTGGTGTCTTTTGATGAACCAAAGTTATTAACCTTAATATGGTCCTATTTATTTTTTATTCCTTTATTATTAATACTTTTTGTTTCCTGTTTAAGAAATTCCTACTTACTCTATGGTCAGGAAGATGTTTTGCATGTTTTCTTCTGAGAGTTTTATTGTTTTACTTATCACATACAGATCTGAAGTTATCTGCAGTTGATTTAATTGTATAATATGATTTAGAGATCAGATTCATTTCTTTTATATCCAGTTGACAATTACTTGAAAAAGATCATCTTTCCTTCACTGCACTGTTTGGTCTCTTTGCCATAAATCAGGTGATCATATATGTGTTGGCTGGACCACAATTTTAAGGGAATGTGACATGTTGTACTCTATGATACTATAGATACTTATTAAGAGTATATCATTTAGAGCAATCCATTAAAAGTAATTGGCTGAATTCTGCTTTAAGGTGATGGAGTGATGGCATTTTTACTTCGTTTTCCTATCTTGAAGCCCACCAATAGCAACAAAACTTGCATATATTTGTGTGTGTGTGTGTATATATTTGTATATATGTTTAGTGTGTGTGTATATATATGTGTGTATATGTATATATATTATTATTATCTACCTAATATCATTTGGGGGATAAGGCAAGTTTCTTATTTCATTATATATTATTTATTATAATTAATATATAATAATACATAATATACATCCCCCAAATGCTATTAGGTATATTTTCCAAATCTGGTGAAACTTGGGTTGAAATCTGGGGAAACACTAAAAGCTACCTTGATTCCATTAGAATTTCCCTTAAAAGTAAATGTCATCATTCCGAAAGGTCCAATGTATGAACATATTTTTTAGTGGATCTCAGTCTATGGGAATCATGGGACATAGGAAAAATATGGAATTTCCCATGCATGGAAACCCATGTGTGGATTTTCAGTTTGGAAATGTTGAACTTAAGTACATGAAATTCTTGCAAAAGGAGTCAGTAAGTTGAAATAACAGCTTGGTGTTTAGAAGCATGTTCTCCAGGGGGAATCTGATTTATTGATGCTTTGTATTTGGTCTAAGATACAGGAATGCACAACCTGCAGGTCCCTCTATGTGCCTCTGGATGCCTCAGAGGTGTTTGAGGCCTGAGCGTTACCAAGAAGGTGGTAGGCATTCAGTATATGTATGCTACATTGTTTTTAGCACATTAGAGAGTAATATTTATTGACCCTGATTTTCTCATATGAAAACCTGGTATTACAGTGACAAACTGCCACCTCACTTCAAAGGGATGTTCTGAGAAGCAAATGAGATATAACAGATGGCATTTTTGTTTTGTTTATTACTATAAAATCCTATTCAAAGGGGTTATTATTCCTAATATTGCTTTCCTCTCTGAACATATTGTTTTCCAGAACGAGGTTGACACTTAAATAAGCAAATGATATTTACATGAGGCATATGTCTAAACTACATTTCTTCTGCTGTATCAATTATATTTGAGAAATTGATCTCTGAACTTTAAAAGCATTTTTCCTTCCATAGAGCTCCCCAGATTCCCTTTTCTTTTATTCTCTCTTTTTGGAAATAATAAGGTTTATTTTAGGTCTGCCAAAGCCAGCAGATAATGGAGTAGAAGGACACTGTGGAGGGCAGGGATGGAAGTAGCTGAGTTAATTATATGTGTCAACTTGGCTGGGTCACAGGTACCCAGATATATGGCTAAACTTTATATCTGGGTGTGCCTGTGAGGGTATATACTATTAGTCCTGTTCTCTAGAGAAACCTGATCAACATGCTATCCATCCGGGACATACTGCCATGCGTTGTAGCTTCTCCAGAAGGTCTGTCCTGATACCCCACGCCGAGCTAATATTGTACTTGCAGATCATTCACTTTGTGTGTGGTTTACAAACACACACACACACCATCTCTGTTAATACTGTACTGGATAACTTGGGTTGTGTGTTGAGAACATACGAGTATAACATAGACACAGTTATGACATTAATAAAAACTTAGACAACAGATTTAAAAAATGTTAGATAATTTTGGATAACTCTGGTGTGGACAAATAAAACTCTAACCATGCAAAAGATAGTCTGGACTAGTTTTTAAAAATCTGTAATTTGTATGCGTAGCAAGTAGAAGCAGAAGTTCATTTAAAGTCAAGGTGAATTATAGCTGTTAGTCCAACTGTTACATGAGTCGTATCATTCTGACAGAGAGGAAAATTCAATTCAATTAGTTTGACAGAACTTCATAAAGAAATACTGATTACCACCTCTTTCCTTTTACATGTTTTTAAATGTTTGCTAAAATTTCCACTGAGTTTAATGGTAGTAAAAATACCCCCCCCCCAAAAAAAGAGTAATTCTTGGTCAACCATTTTCCCACTTAGAATAGAAAGTCAAATACTCCATTGACACTTGTCCAATTTTCAGGGTGAAGTGCCTTTGTAAGAAAGTACCTTTGTACATACAATTTCATGTCAAATACTTTTTCCTAAATGATGGAAAAATGTATCATTCTATGACCCTAAACCAAAAGTTCTTCTACTCAATTTCATTTTGTCTTCAAATGTTATAACTCTTACATCAACTTTATGAAAACTAACAGAATATATACATTGCATTTCATATAATCATCTAATTGATACTGAAGAAATGATTTAGGAAATATAAAGTCAGCAGGGTTGTCTAGCAATGTGGAAATAAGTCTTACCTTCTAAGGAAGAAACTTAAAAAAGGAAGAAATATAATAGGAAATACTAGATATATATAAAGAAAATCTACCCTAAGGCATGAACTATGAAGTGGATCATGGAGGAGATATTGGAACATCCACTTTCAATCAAGGGGGACTAAGCAGTGTAGGGAGCAGGAAAGAGATGATTCAAGTCAACAGGAATAAGCGCATAAAGTGAAAGTCTTCGTGTGAGATGTATGAAAATACATCTTAAAGAATGACGGAAAAAGCAGAGCTGGGATAGTGTTGCTTAGTGTGGAAAATGGGAGCTCAAAATACAAGAATACATCAATTGAAGAAGGGCACGAAGGGTCTTAACTGCACATGCACCTCCCCAGCAAGTGTACTCCCTCCTGAAGGTGTACCTATCAGGCTTGATGAGGCCAACTGCTCAGGTCACATAACCTCTTACCTTGTGACTCTACATTCCCTACGCAAGCCACCAAGTTCATATTAGCTCCCTATGTAGACATCTCTTCAGGAAAGGGAATATGCTGATCAATTAACATTGGTATTTGATCTACTTGGTGCTGCAATTCTCACACCTGCATATCTGAATGCTGCTACCTACAAATGTACATTCCTGAGCGCCACCTGCACTGAACACAATGAGCCACTGACTCTGCACCCAGGCAGCTTTTCACTGTGACTACTTTGTCACCGATTTCTCTTTCATCACCAACAAATATTTCATATACTTCTGAGAGACACAGACAACCATGGTCATGAATTGTTTAAAAACTATGTACTATTTTAAAATTAATCACCTATTCCACAAATACTAAGAGTGGTAATTTTCTCTTTGATGAATCTGTGTTATTCAGCCATTTAGAAACCAGCATGACAATAAAAGTAGTTACTAAAAAGGAATAAGGAAAATATTTTAAATATTTTAAAAAATATGTTTTACATTAAAAAATGCTGTCATTGAACTATGGTTATTCATGCAGCTGGACAGAGGCTCTATTTAGAAGAAAATAAACCATCCAGCATTCATATGGAATTGGTCATTCTACCCCAGCATTCTGAATAATGCATCAGGGATCCAGGAGAGATTGATTTGAGTAAAAGAATATTCTGAATAACTTTCAATTAACTCACATCAAAATTGAAAACACTATGAGTGCTAAATCATTCATTCATTTTTGTTTACATTCTGAAGGTTGGATGGCTGGGAATCTCTCCTGAAAAAGACCATATTTTAGAAATTACCCAGTGCACATTCATTTTTCTTTCTTCTGTGGTAGAAAACAAGCCCCTAAATGCTAGTGTTTTTGTACAACATGGGACTAAAAGATCCTTTCATCATTTAAGCAAATATTTAAATGTGGATAACACCTGGTCATCAATAAGAGTTCACGCCCCTGACCCATGAAGAGCCTCAGAAAGAAAGTCCTACCATTGGAAATGATTTGAAAACAAGCTTTGCAGATATGATTCCTCCCAAACACAACTGCTTGATAACAGAATGATTATGTGTAGGGTGTCTTGCCATTAGCATTTCCCAGCAGAGTAAATCATATCTTTAATGTTTGTTTGTTTGAATGAATTTTAAGATGCTGATACGAAAAGGGGTTACTGCCATTATTTGCTGATAGTATCAGAAGAAGGTCAGTTCTGTCCACCTTCACATACTGGGAATCTTCCTTGTTTGAGCAGGATGATAGCTTCTGCCTGGATATTTTGATCTGAATTCAGGAAGTGAAGGCAATGCAGCTGATACACTTCCTGAGTATCTTTGCTTCAAAATGTGTTATCTTGGCAGATTTTCAGTGTGTCTCCCCAGTAAAAGTTAACAAATATGAGAAAGAGAAGCCATAAATAGCAAAATTGCCTACTGCAACTCTTTACAAGTAAAATAGTTTAGAGAACTGGACATCAGAATCAAAGCTGACCCAAATGATTATTCTGTAAATATTGCAAGACACCTTACATTTAAACCACAAAAAAGATAATCTGCTTTTTAATAATCAGATATCTAAATCTAATAATCTGAGTCATTAAAACCAGAAGGGCATCTGACTATATCTGTCCTTTCCAAACCCCAATGAAATGTTAAAATATAAATAAAAGTAAGAATAAAGTCAGTATGCTAATGGTTAACAAGGAAGGGTGCCATCAAATTAAGTCTTGAAGAATTTCTGGGGGATAAAAGATGTATTATAATAAGTTTGATGGAAAAACTATGCAAAATTTAAGAACTCACTATACGATAAAAATTGTTTTAATACTGTAAAAACAAAACTGCCAAAAAGTGAGTTTTCTCAGAAGAGCCTCGTAACAAACAGAAGACAAGGTAGCAGGAACTGGTAGCAATCAGTAGACTCATTAATAAAAAGGCTGTACAAACCTGTTTAATTCCCCTCCTCTCAGAACTGCTGGCTTCAGAGTTTGATCCAGCTAACTACAAAAGAACAGCCCTCTAAAGCAAACAATCCGCCAACAGAGATTCATACTGACGGGTACTAGGACCAAAGCCAAAAACAGAGTCATGGTCCAGGCAACTTCCAGATCTCTTCAGGACACTTGCAATTCAACTACTCAAAGAATGTAACACTAGAACCCAGCTGACCAAACACACATCCAGTCCACAGCGATAGCTATAGGGATCCTGAGATCAGAGCCTGGGTTCCCTGTGCTTAGGCCACTGGAGAGAAATAAATCCAGTCTAGCAGCTAGTACAGGTCAACCCAAACTCTAGCCTTTATAATATTAATGACCAATCATAGTTAACTAGAATTCTCAAAAATTAATCATGATCAAGCAGAAGGTTGACTAAAATAATGGCTAGAGCTAGAGGAAACCAACAGAGAGATAAAAAAGCAAAGCAAAATGATCATGTTAGGGATCCAGAAAGCTAAAACTAGAAATTCTGTCAGAACGCAATAAAAAGGGAAAGGGGAAAAAAAAACGATGAAGGAAAAGCTATGAGATATGGAGCATCAATTTAATAGATCTAATAACTATCAAAATGGTCATTCCATAAGGATATAACTGAGAAAATGGAAAAGAAGAAATGAAAGAAAAAAAATAAAGACCAACATTGAACAAAGGAAAACACATAAACATAACTAAGTTAAACTAAGGACCAAATAAAGAAAAAAAACCATAAAACCATATAGAAATTTAAAAATGTTTTTCTATAGGCAACAGAATCACATTTACACATTCTTAGCCTAAAAAATGAAAATTTAATTAAAACCTAGTACAATATCTATAAGGTTCAAGGAGAGAAAAATGCAAACCTCAACTCTTATGCCAATTAAATCAGTATTTTGAATTTATATTCATATTCATAAGGTATTTAACACCTCAAAATGTTACAATTTATGGGCCTTAAAATTTTTTTTGCTGGTATCTGTTAAACTAGCAAAACAAAAATCCAAGTTATAAGAGTGTATAGGATAAAAGAGAGGTAAGTTAACAGGTTGGAAAAATGTGTTTTTAATTCCAAATAATTGTTAATATTGCAGCTGTTGAATAGACTGTTTTTATTACATAAGGATTTATGAAAGAGGCATAATGGAAAAACATAGTATAATATATTGGGAAAAATGTTGTAGACAATCACTACAAAATCTGAAAGCTAAATAAAAAAAGAAATAGATTGAAACAAATATTTAAAATGGCCTAAGATGACATAATAGCCACATCTTTATGCATCAATTTAGTTTTAAAGTGTACAAAGAAAAATGTGTTAGTGAGGAAGAAAATTGAGGAAACAATCATATTGAATTTCACACTATCTTAGGATCAGAATATGAGGACAGACAAAATATATTTAGGATGTAAAGGATCTGAATAACAAAATTAACAATGTTGACATATATGTGCATATATATACATACAAGGTATGTGTAATTTGTACATAATGTATTTATAATGTATATTATATAAAATATACATAACACATATATGTACATATATACAATATATGTGGTATAGTCAAAGGGCAGAAGAAAGGGGCAAAATCAGGCAACTGTTGTTCTCATGACTGCCTCTGAAAATTCACTCTGGGGGGGCTTTTACTCAAGGGTCTTACTTGACTTCGGATAAAAGAAGATCCCAACTTTCATTTGCTCACTTTTAAATAATGTAAAGTCCTTCTCTGTGCTAAAGACAGAAACACTTAAAGGGGGAAGGGGGCCATAGTTACATCTTCTCTGTTGCCCCCATCTGGAGCTCTTGTCTCTCCCCTATATCAATTCATGGGACTGCCAATGCTCTTTCAAGTTTGAAAGACAGTGGGGAGTAGTAAGGAGCAGAAAATAGCTCCCTAAACTGAAAGAATTGTAAGCTGGCGTCAGTTCTTTCTCAGCTTGTAGTATGTTCAAAGCTGACCTTCACTCCTCGTGTGCTTGGTGGAGTCCATGAATACTCATTGCTGGGAATCATCCCTGGACTTCTCCCATGCCCTCTACAGCTGGATGCCTCTGATGACCTCCCACCCCTCACTTCAGTTTTTAGTTCTCAACAACCTAAACCAATCTAAATAGCTCCCTTTTGGAATTCCACCAAATTGCCAAATTGCACTCTTAGGAATAATCCCAATAAGCCAATCCTAGGCAACTCTCTCTGTTCATATGTCCCAGGAAGCATGCATGTTTGATCAGTCTTTTAAAAGGCAGTCATTCTCCAAATCACAGCCTTCTAATAAGCTGCTATAAGTGACTTCCATTTCTTGCCCTTTAGTTTTCTCAGGCAACTGAACGATCTCTTTGAAACTTCTCTCAATCTACTTGAGGTCAGTGGAGGCGCACCTTCCTTTCCCCTTCATGGTGTATATGGGGATATGCCACCGCATTCCAACGAATTTGACAAAGAAATTCTCCAATCTCCAATTCCCTTTCATCCTCTCTATCTTCTTTTATAGGTTGTCAGTCAGCTAGAAGTTGAGAACTTCCTTGGCAAGGTTATGTAGGTGATCTAACACCTTAATTTAGATCATGGGGGAAGCTGTCACCAATTTTCTACTCAGTCATTTGGTCCTTGCTGAAAACTAAGAACGATGTCCTATTTAACATCTTGTTCACAGTGAGTTGGCACTGGGGACAACAGGTGTAGCCTCACAGTCTCTAAGTGTCCATTATAGATGAGGTGTCAGTAATGAAGATGTGAATTTCTCTGTTCCCCATATGAGTTAAGGCAATTTGAGACTCAATGGCGGCATATGATACTCTTGCAGAAGGAATGACTGAGCATTTGGGAATTTAGCTGTGGCTGTATGTGACACTGGGAAAATCTCTATTGCCTCCATCATTTCAGGCGATAAGGAAGAAGAAGAAACCAAAGCTAATGGAACAGATGGACCAGGCCTACTTCCAGTGCTTAAAAATGTCACGTGGGTAGTGAGTTCATATAAGGTGTGGTTCTCTCAGTTCAAAGTCAAAGGATGGAGCCTCTCCCGAATTTTGAGAACATCACATGATGACTTTGGATATCTGAATGGGCACACAAACTTTAAAATTAATTAAGACAGTGATTTTTTTTCACTCTAAAATTGCAGAAGTTAGATCCAAATAGAAAACCTGTGCCTGTTGCTTCTTGCAGAATGTTTTGCTCAAACAGGCAGCATTGGATTTATTGTGTATCGACCTTTGTGATAAAGTAGGGAGTATACTTGCAGTGCCTGAACACTTCACCTGTTAGGGCCAACTTAATCTACCCAAGATCAGAAGGCACAAATGAATGCTCATTTACCACTGTATGAGCTACTGACTCCATTGGGGAGGATTTCCAGTACCCCTTGGTGTGGAAAGTGCTCCACCTAGTGGGAGTTCTGAAATCCAGAACCTTCCATCCCTCAATTAAGAGACCTTTAAGAGAATTTAATGAAAATCTACTAAAGATCTTGAGAGTGTATTTCCTAAGAAAAAACGGCATATAGAGTGTTCCTTCATGATCCCATCAGAACCATGCCATTGCTTCCCTTCCTGTTTTTATGTTGGGGAAAAAACCTCAGCTATCATTTATTTCTGCATAATAGTATGAATATTATGAATATGAAATATTATTTCATATTTATGCATAATTCCAGAAAACAGTATGCAGCTAACCTCAGTGACAAATTTCAGGAACAATACCTCTAACTGTCAATGCCCCTGAATTGGGGACTGATGGGTAAAAGCACAGTGGATGACTACTAGAAGCCCATACTATATGCCATATTAGGGTTGTATGGATTTTACCTGCATGCAAAGTGAGAGATGAGAATGGGTCACATTCACTAACCAAATATTGAGTAAATGCACTGTCCCAGGACCTGGGGATATAGCAACATAGTTTGTATTCCAGTGGAGGGAGACAAATAATAAGCACACATATTAAATAAATAATAAATAAATATGTCAGTCAGTGATAAATATGTAGTGTTCTGGGTAGTGATTAAGGGCAGTGAAGAAAGTTAAATCAGAGTAAGGGGATGGATAAGTGCTATTTTTATTTGGTTGTCAAAGGATGGGCCCCTGAATTTGGACACATATTAGTAGAGACCTACATTTTTTAAAAATTTTATTTTGGTATAGTTAATGTACAATCACTTGAACATTATGGTTACTAGACCCCCTATTATCAAGTCCCCCCCACCAACCCCATTACAGTCACTGTCCATCAGCATAGTAAGATGCTATAGAATCATTACTTGTCTTCTCTATAAATACTGCCTTTTCCATGTCCCCCGCTGCTGAAATACATGTGCTAATTGTAATGCCTCTTTTACTCCCTTATCTCTCCCTTCCCACCCATCCTCCCAGTCCCTTTCCCTTTGGTAACTGTTAGTCCACTCTTGGGTTCTGTGGGTCTGCTGCTGTTTTGTTCTTTCAGTTTTTCCTTTGTTTTTATACTCCACAGATCAAAATTTAAGAGAGCAAGTCATCCACATGTTTGAGAAAGAGTGTAATAGACAGGGAGTGATACATGCAAAACTCCTGAGGTAGACAATTCTTGGCAGGTTAAAAGAAGAGCAAGGAGGCCAGTGTGAATGGAGCAGTTAGCAAAAGAAGAATAGTAGGGGAGGTCAGAGAAGTTGCCAGGGGCCAGATTACGGTATGTGATCCTAGGTTTGGTAAGCACTTTGAATCAACCAACCAATCAATCAATCAATCAATCCATCTATCTATCCATTTTCCTTCCTTCCCTTCCTCCCTTCTCTTCCTTCCCTCCCTCCCTCTCTCCCTTCCTCCCTTCCTCCCTTCCTCCCTCCCTCTCTTCCTTTCTCTTTCTCTCTCTCTCTTTCCTTCTTTCTTTCTTTCTTTCATTCCATTACTTAATTATTTTTATTGAAGTATAGTTAATATACAATCTTATGTTGGTTTCAAGTATACAAGAGTGGTTCAGCAGTTACCCACATTATTAAATCCTCACCCCAACTAGTGCAGTTACTATCTGTCAATACAGGAAGGTGTTACAGATTGTCCATGCTATACTTCCATCCCTGTGACCAACTTATATTATGACTGAGATTGTTTTTGTGCCTGTGACCCTCCTCCTTCCTTCCCACCCACCCCAACCCCTTCCCCATGGCAACTACCAGTCAATTCTCAGTGTCTATGTGCCTCCTGCTGTTTTGTTCATTTTGTTTTGTTTTGTTTTTAAATTCCACATATTAGTGAAATCATAGGGTATCTGTCTTTCTCTACCTGGTTTATTTCCCTTAGTATAGTATTCTCTAGGTCGATCCATGTTGTGTTACATAACAGGATTTCTTTCTTTTTTATGGCTGAATAATATTCTATTGTAGATATGTACCACATCTTCTTTATCCATTCATTTATTGATGGACATTTAGTTTGCTTCCACGTCTTGGCTATTGTAAATAATGTGGCAGTAAACATAGGGGTGCATATATCTCTTCTAATCAGGAATTTTGTTTTCTTCACGTAAATTCCTAGAAGTGGAATTACTAGGTCATATGGTGTATCTACTCGTATTTTTTGAGGAGCCTCCATACTGCTTTCCACAATGGCTGCCCGAATTTATATTCCCACCAACAGTGTAGGAAGGTTCCCTTTTCTCCACATCCTCACCAATACTTATTTCTTGTCTTTTGGATGATAGCCATTCTGACAGGTGTGAGGGGACATCTCATTGGGGTTTTGATCTGCATTTCCCTGATGACTAGTGACGCTGAGCATCTTCTCATGTGTGTGCTGGCCGTCTGTATGTCTTTGGAAAACATTTATTTTGATCCTCTGTTAAAAATCCAATTTTGTAATGTGGTTATTTGCAATTTTTTTTTACGTTGAGTTGGATGAGTAGTTATATGTTTGGGATGTTAACCCCTTATCTGATAAATCATTTACAAATACTGAATTTTATTTTGAGTGAGATGAAGGTTTTGAATGTCTTCCCAGTATGAATATTCTTATGAACTTAACCACACTTTTCCCCCTTTTACATTAGGACTAATATATCCTCAGTGTGAGATTGTTAATGTTGACTAGGAATTGAGTGATCATTAAAGATGTCCCTTCATTTAAGGGAATGAAAGTGTTTTGTAAAGTGAGAATCTTTGCACGTTCTACAAGTACAACATGAGTCATTTCAAAAGGATTATTCTGACCATGTAGAATACAGGGGGGCAAGTGCTGGGCAGGGAGACCAGTTAAATGCTACTGCAGTAGCCAAGGTGGGACACAATGGTGACACATGGACTAAGAGGAGTATATGTGTATGTGTATGTGTAGGGCAAAGATGGAGAAAGACAGAGATCAAGACAGAAAGAGTAATTCATTTTTCTTCAGACAGGGACTCAAACACTTATGAGGCATTTAAAAAAGGAATCATTTACTTAGATATTATGACTCAATCAGCTCTAAAAAGTAGAATGGAAACAGGCAACATGCTACAATCACAATAAAATGAAACTAAATATTAACCGTGATAGACTAGACAACAAATCTAACCCACAGGAATATTTTAAAGTCCACTGTTTAACTTCTGGCTGATGAACTGACAGTCCTTACTAAACTAGAATCTGCACGGCCAGTCCTCGTGTTCGTCCAGGCCTAGAGTAAGACTGCAAAACTAGGAGGCTCAGATACATGTCTTATAACATTTTTTCCCCTGAATCCAGGCTTTCCTAGGATTTCTCCCCACACTCTATCTCCCAGTATTTTTTGAAGTATGTATCTCTTTTTTTAAGTATATATTTTTAAAGTATCTATATCTTGGTAAAGCTTATCCCAGCCTTCTTTTCTATTTTATGTGTTATTCCAATTCAGAGTTTTCTTGTGCATACCAAGGCTGGAGCTTGACTAAAGTCCCTTCCACAGTGATTAATTACATAACTGGGTGCCTCTCCAATGTGAATCTGCTCATGTTCTTTAAAGGATAAATTATCAATGAAAGCCTTTCCATAATAGTTACAGACATAGAATTTCACCATGTATTCTTCAGTGTAAATAAAGGTTAGCTCTCAGACTGACATCTTCCCTACATCTGTTATATTTATATCATTATTCTGCCTGTGTGACTTTTCTGGTGTCTATGTAGGTATATAGTCTTGAAGAAGGCTCTTCCAAATTCGTTCACAGGGATTCTCTCAAGTGAGAAGTTTCTGATGTTGTCTAAGAACAGAGTATGCATTAAAGGCTTTCCCACACAGAGACGTGTAGTTTCCCTCCAGTATGAATTCACTTATGTCAAGTGAAGGATGAATGATCACTAAAGGCTCTACCACAGTGATCGTAGACATAGGTGTTCTCTCCTATGCGAGTTCTTTTGCCAGGAGAGGGGACTGTCTTGGGAAATACCATGTAATTCATGCTGGGAAGCAATTCAGTGTGGTAAATGCTGGAAATCCATTACTCATACAGCAATACTTGTAGAATGTGTGAAGACTCACACTTTACAAAACACTCTTGTTCCCTTAAATGAAGGGACATCTTTAATGATCACTCAATTCCTAGTCAACAATAACAATCTCACAGTGAGGATATATCAGTCCTAAAGCAAAAGGGGGAAAAGTGTGGTTCAAGTTCATCAGAATAGTCATACTGGGAAGACATTCAAGAAAGAAACCTTTAGCACCCAAGGGGGCACCAAGTTCAGACTTTGCTGAATGACCTATTATTGAAAAAAAAAGTTAAGATAAAGATGTGGTATGCTTGGAAATGTTGAGCCTGGAATTTGGTAACAAGTAATAAACAGATAAATGTTCAGTATATTTATATTTGTGATTAATATTTAGCAAAAGTAGTTGAAAAAATTTTCAAGTATACCTCTTAAAACTTGCTTTCAGTTTTTTAAACTTTGCTTTTCTAATTATCCACTTTAAGCATAAGAAATGTGGTGACTCTACTATAAAAAGAAAAAAAATCAGTTCGATATGATTTTACTGAAATTATCTAGGATTACAGACTCATACATTATTTATCTTTGACTTTAAGAACCAGCCATGATATTTTCATTCTACTTTGTAAGGGAGGCTTATAATTTTAAGATTTAATCCTATTTTTATTACCAGTTTTATATCACGTTTGTAGTTTGAGATTCTTTGTTTTCATAGGTTTGCTGTTTGCCTGCATTTCAGGAAGGGCATATGGATGGTACATTTCCTAATCTCATGTAGAAATAAATGACTAGTTGATTAAATTTAGCATTTTCAAATCACAGTGTTTTCCCCCAAACTCTGTAGAATGGAGAAATAAATAATTCCTCAATTAATAAATTATAAAGAAAAAAAGAATGGGAGGAGACATTTATTGCTTAAATTATACTTTAGTGATTTAATCAACCAAACAATTTGTGAATGTATTTGAGATACTCATTTGAACAAACCAAAACTAAATATATAAAATTTGGGAAGATTTATCCACTGATTGCCTGTTGACTAACAAAGGAATTTTTTTTTAGATATGGTAATGGTTTATAGTTATGTTTTTTATTAAAAAAAAGATTCTTTATTCTAGAGGTATGTACTTATGTATTTATGAAAGAAGTAGTACAATGTCTAGAAATTGCTTCCAAGATTGTGGGGGGAGTGGGTGGAGATACAGATGAATCCAGGTTGGCAGGAGTTGACAAATGTTGAGTTGGGGAATGTGTACATACGGGCTTATTATGCAAGTTTACCTATTTTTGTATATATTTGAAAATATCCATAACAGAACAAGAAGGGAAAAAAAATGCCAGCTACTGTTTATTCTTTTCTATAACTGTGGAAGAGAGATCTAAGAATATAGTTGCCTTGACAAGAAAAGTGTTATTTACTATTTCCTGTTGGAATGCTTCAATTACAGTATCTTTACTATATCCATGTCTTACTTTTTAAAAATTAACTATATAAATTTTGTTAATTACCCAATTACTCCTTCAGCTATGTAATGTTTCCTCTATTGTGTGTTTTGACATCATTTTTAAATATGTCCTGTTTTCTTCAGCAATTCTGTTGTTTTCCACATCACTTATCCTTTTGCTGCTCAGTTAAATGTTTGTTATTATTGTCTGCATTCTGAGATATGCAACACTTGTTCAGTTTTCTGTTGTGTAATATATGATCTTAATTGGTCTTAAAACATTTAAAAATTCTTCCATATCTTCATAAGCTCACTTCTTTGTATTACAAATCTCTTCAAACTTCTGTTTGCCTCTCAGACAGCTCCATTTTAACAGCCTTTTTCCTTTTATCTCTTGCCTTATATTGTCTATGTTTTCTCTGTCAACAGGACAGAGCAAATAGAATCTGAAATTTCTCACAGGTATGTATAAAATATTTTTCAAGAATATGTTTTTGGATGCTTATAGCAGCTTTACGCATAACTGCCAAAACTTGGAAGTAACCAAGAATGTCCTTAAGTAGGTGAATGGATAGATAAATAAACTGGTACATCCAGACAATAGAATAATATCCAGCTTTAACAATAAATGAGCTATCAGACTAGGAAAATGCATGGAGGAAGTTTAAATGTGTATGACTAAGTGAAAGAAGCCTCTCTGAAAATGATATGTGCTACGTGATTCCAACTTTATGACATTTTGGAAAAGGCAAAATTGGAGAGAGACAGTAAAAGATCAGCGGTTGCCAGGGAACACAGAGGGTGTGGGGAGGGATGAACAGGCAGAGCCCAGAGGATTTTTAGGGCCAAGGGAATTCTCTGTATGACACCATGATGATGGATACATGCCACCATGCACGTCTCCAAACCCACACAATGGACAACACTAAGTGTGAATCATGATGTAAACTATGGACTCTGGGTGATAATGATGTGTCAATACAGGTTCACCCCAGCAGTGACAAACACATCACTCTGGTGGGCAGTGTTAATGGTGGGCTATTTGTGGGGGCAGTGGGTATATGGAAATCTCGGTACTTTCTGCTCAATTTTGCTGCTCTAAAAATAAAGTTTATTTCTTAAAAAAATGGTTTTCCTCTGCCTCCTGAATGCTCTGGGCTCCATTTTATCATAAAATATTTTCATGGGCCTCTCTTAAAATTTTTTTTTCAAAGGTGGCAAGGCTAGCTGTATCTGGTATTTCCACACGAAACCAAGGCATGGGACTCTTATTAGGTTTCCTCATTTTCCATTTGCATGCTGTAAGAGAAATTCTCTTAAAGTTCAGACTGGAGGACTTGCTCCTAATGTGCTGACATAGTATTGTAAGGGGAGGGGTCCAATAAGGCTATGAATGAGCCCAGCAAGGCAGCTTTGCACGCTTTCTCCTCTGGGTTTGCAGAATCCTCTCGGTCGGTAGCTAGGATCTAGTGAGATCCAGCCTTCTTCCAGGTACGCTGACAGTCTTCTTTCTCTGGGACACTCTTACTAACCTTCCAGTCAATAAAACTTCCCACTATGGTATCAGGACACCACTATGCCAGATCAACAGCTCCTGGAGGCCCGATTCAATTTCATCTTGGAAGCCAGTGAAGTGTTGAGCCAACTCACTACCGTCATCCATGCTGCAGTGTTTCGGTTCCTTTTGCTTTTCTGCATTTCCCCACCTGGTGCCGCCACAGTGTATGGCTGGGCCATGTGACTCAGTGGGGCCCTACGTGGGGCTTGCCTGGTCCATCTCGCAGTTCACTCCTCCAAATCAAGGAAAGCTTAAGTCCTCCAGGATATTGACTGCATACTTCCGCACCAGACAGCCCTCTTCTGGGCCAGTGGTTTACCAACAGATTCTTCTCTGTTCATGCCCCATCTACACTGATTCTAGCAGAAAGCATTTCAGTTAGTGGCAATTTTATGGTTTTATTCCCTAGTTTCCAGTGGTATTGCAGATTTCCTCCTTTTTTTTATTTTCTCCATCTTTTTCTTAGAAAAGAGGATACTACTCCCAAAGAATTTTCAAGCAATTGTATTTTCCAGAAAGACTGACCAAATTTCAGATAATAATTTTAAAGTGGTCTGAAAGAGCAATGTGCTTTGCTCATCTTTTCTGAACAGACGTCCTTATGATTTGAAACTGCTTTTGGCCAATTGGGATGCCAGCATCTCTACCCCAGTAAATAGGAAGTGGCCAATGATGTCTTTTTATTATCTCAAAGTAGGAAGTCTCAAAGACAACTGACCATGACCTCCAATTACTGTCAAAAAACATAACTGAAGGACTAATATCCTAAAAGAAAAACATTTCCATTTGAGGGAGATATTCTCCAATACTAAACTGTCTTGTAATGATCACATCTTATAGAAGGTTAACACACTTAGCTACTTGGAGATGTATTTTTGTGACTTAATTAGTCCTGCAGAATTCATCAAAAAGTTCTATTACTGTAAAATTAAAATTAAAACTCTCCTTCAACAAAAACTTCATTAATGAAAATTTTCTATGTTAGGTGATCAGTAATGCTGCTTTGAAATTCTGCCAGGTCAAAATTAGTAAGAGCAGTGATCCAAGGAAAAGAATTTGGGGGTCTTTATTTTCCCATTTGTCTAAGTATTGTTTTCTGAGGAAAATACCCCAATCATTTACTCCATCACCTTCCTCTGTGTGAAGGGGAATGATTATCTCTTCAACTGCAACTCTTTTTTCATTTTCATTGTACATAATTAATTATACTATCTACTCAATTGGCCACCAAGTACATGGATTTTCCCTTGGCAGCAGCATAAAGAACATGACAATTTCATGTCAAAGAATTCTCTGTTGTCTACCTATTATCAACATCGCAGTTGTAAGAAATAACTTGGAAGGTTGCCCAAAGGACAAGTAGTTCATTAATTTCTCCTAATACATGGAATTTTGTCCTTGCTTTAGTAAGGCCATTAAAAGGCTGCACTTTTCTCCTGCTGTCTCTCGGATCCTCACTGAAATGCTTTCTCTGAATTATACTTTGGGGTATGACATCACTTTGCTCCGAGAAAAACAGTATTAATGGTAACAACGATAATGTTGATGCTGACCTCATTCTGCCTGAGACTACTGCCACAGTCTTCCTCTAGGACCTCTCTGACTTCAGCCAGTGGGTATCAACTCCATCCTTCCATTTGCTCAGGCCCAAAACTTTGGGGCCCTCGCTGCCCCCTCTTTAGCTCTAATGTCCCGCATGGAATCCTTCATCAAATTTTGTTGACTCCAGAATCAAAAAAAAAAAAGCCAGATGCTGACTAGTTTCCACCACCTCCACTGATACATACCATCATGATGCAAGCCACTACCGTCAGGAATCAGATGACCTCATTAAAACTAAGTCAGGGCACATCACTCCTCCACTCAAATTTTCCAGAACACCAGTCACATTCAGAAAGCAACAGGAGTTTACAAGGTCCTACTGGGCCTGGCCCCTGGTTCATCCCTGTCCTATCTCCTGTCTCTCTCCCCCTCATTCCTTCTCCCTCCTCAGTCAAACATGTCCCCTTGCCATTCCTCAAATACTTGTGAACAGCCATTCCGCTCCACCTGTCTGCCACGCTGTCCTCCACATATACTCAGGCCTTCTCTGATCTTCAGGCGAGGCCCCCCCCTGCTACCTTATTTAAAAGGGACACCACCCTTGGCACTGTTTATCCTCATTCCTGTTTGTTTTTCCCATAGCATTTATGGTCTCCTACCATACTATACATTTTACTTAAATATTTTGGTTGTTGTCTACCTCCTCCTAGTTTAATTCATGCTCTCTGCAGGCAGAAATTTTTATTTGCTTTGTTCTCTGTTGTATCACTGTTCCTTGCATACAGCATGTGATCGATAAATATGTGTTAAATGATTTGGAAGAATAATGCAATATTAGAGGTTAACATAAATTGCCTTTTCATATTGGCCAGACATGGTCTTTATAGGAATTATATTCACAATCCTATGAGGTTGGTGCTTTTACTTTTGCCTTCTGGGAAGAAACTGAAACCCTCCACAGAGCAAATGTAACTAAAGTCACACAGGTGGTGGTGGTCTAGCTGAAATCAAAGCCCAGTGTGTGTGTCCCCCAAGTCTCTGCTTTCTTAATCACAACACTGCACTTGCTTTCATTAGAAACTCATGACACTTGTGTGTGTGTGTGTGTGTGTAAGTAGTGGACGTAGTTCACTAGTTGAGAAAGTTTCTCCTTTATGGAGAACTACGGAAGAAGTTTCTCTCAGGTCTCAAAAATAGACAAGCTATATTTCTCATTTTCTCATACGTGGCTCATTTCTATCTTTTGGACACTGTTAAGTGTCTACTTATTTCTGTCTCCCTCTGAGTTTTTCTCTAGGAAACTGAAATTTTCAGCTAAACTTTAGCATGCAATGTTGGATGCTGATCTTAACCTTGGCTTTATACTACTTTCTGAAAGTCCCCATTCCCACACACTTTCTGATGTCCTTTATTAGGTATTTTATCTTTTGTAGTATATAGCATTTGTGTAAACTTCTCAAATCTCCTTGGGATAAGATGGCATGGAGATAAATATATTTATTTATAAATTAAATCAAAGAGTTGTATTCTTGCAACAAATTGCTTTGACCTCTTATAAAATTGCTTATTCCTCAACTGTCCTTTAGTGTTATGTTCTCAGCTTATATTGTGGGTGAGATACCATAAGCAACAGCCATGAAATACAATAGCATTGAAGTATTTCTTGCTTTTGTTTTCCAGATCCCCAGATCCTTTAACTAATGTAAAAAAGATTTGTGGAATAGGGAAAGGAAAAGACTCTGAGGATGAAGAGTGGGGATGGGGAAATCCAGGGAAAGGCAGAATGGGGAAACCCAGACTAGAAGAGGTGGACTCTGCTTCTGACGACACACTGGGAGATAGCCAGGCCCTGGAGAAGCTCTGTGGAGTGTCTAGCTAGGCAGCCTCACAGAAAACCCGGGGTCTCTAGGTTGGCCCAGAATTGGTGGAGAGCTGAGGGGTTACACAGGCAGAGGCCATAGAGCTTCCCTGACGCCATCTGTTTAGATGATGACCAGAAACGGTACAGCCACGGCACGCTGAGAGACGCCATTCTGTGCAGCCATCCGGGGATGAGGACGAATGTGGGAAACACTGAGATTAATTTTTCTACCAGCTCCTGCGGCTTCAGGGTCGGAAACCGAGAAAATAATTCTTTTTTTAAAGTGACTTTTTTTGCAAATCTGAGTCTGTGGACCTACGTATATATAAGCTGCTTCAAATTCCTTTTGGAACCAAGCACAGTCCCAACTAACCAATCAACCCAGCCACAAATTAATACACAGACCAAGAAGGAACTATGCGAATAAAGGGATAGGATTGGAAGATAAAGAATTTGAAGTTAGAATGATTTTGTGTTGAAGGTTTTAAGTTTAATCTTTAAATGATACTGACATGATCTTTCAATTGAGTACCCTGAAGTCTGAGTTAAAATCTGTTCTATCAAATTTGTTTTCTGCAAGATATATCACATATCTTAATGCAGTTGTGAGGAACAACTAATCATTTAATGTGAAGTACTATATTAGTCTAAGTCCTCGGTAAACAGTTGTTACTATTATTAGTTATGCATTTTCAGTTTTGTACTCTGAATTTTGAAACATGATCTTCAGGCCCTATTTCCCTTCATTTGTTCATTTGCTTTTTTCTTTTAAGGACTGGCTATAGGACATGGGGAACTGAATAATAGTGATCACATCATATTCTAACAGTTTACTGTTAAAGTAGTCGATCACATAAATGTTGCTCTCCAGTATGTATAGAACAGACACATCTTGCAAACTCATTCTGTCCCTTTTAGTGCCTTCCCAACTCTACTTCCAGTTAATTCTGGGATGTTATGTCTGAAATCCAGACCATGAAGGAGGAACAGCACATTCCCAGAATGGAGAGTCAAAGACAAAACCTGCATTTCCCACTGGTTCTATCAGAACCATCTGCTTTTGTCCCTTGAGCTGTCTGAGGGTTGTGGGACTGGGAAACGCAGTTACCATGCTAGTGGCCTCTTACTGGTGTTCATAACTCTTTTGAAAAAGAAATCAAGATCCATTGCCAGGTACCATACTTCCAAAATATCCTGTACTGATTTCCAGTTTATAAAAAGTATCAGAATAGGTAGATTCTCAGGCAGTTTATTGTATCTTTCTAAAATGTACTTTCCTTTAATTAAACGGTTGAACTAAAAATTGAATATTATATACTTTATCAAAACATCCAAAGTCATTGAGTTTTAGTCCTAAACTCTCGTTTTTATTTATAGAAACTCTATAGGAGCTACTGCAGTGGAAAATGGCATTTTTGTTTATAGGTTCCATGGTATGTGTCTTTTCTAAATGTTAACATTTATAATGTCACATTATGTATATTTTTGAGATTCAAAAATATGTCAAAATTCACACAAGAAGAAAAGGCTAAGTTTTTCAGGTGAAAGTCAATTTGTAACCTCAAACGTTTCTGGTAAACTTTTCAGTAACTCAGAGACTGAGAAACGTTTTGTTCAGGGTGGATTCTCCAACTCACTGTGTTACATGACAGCTAAGCCTGCTCTGTGCTTCCCTGAACCACAGCATTCAGAACCTTAGGGATATTTGTTAAGAAGGGATTGTTGTAGGGTCTCTTCTTAATGTGTTAATTCTAACCTTAGGTTCTGAGTCTAATGGGCTTTCTGATATTCAACAACTTCTGCATCTATCTCAGTCTTTCTCCAAAATCTCCGCCTGAACCCCCCTCTGCACAAAAACACGGATAAATTTTGCATGCAATTTAGCTCATGGTAGCATCATGGTAGGTCATAGCCCCATCCTATTTACTCTACTGCAGCTAGACTACAAAAGGAAGAAAGTTGGGAAAAGACATATTATGAGATGAACAGCCACATGGCCTCAAAGGGAAGAGACCTAGAGTCAGAAGGCAGAAGCAGTATTTTTCCCTTGACTTCATTAACAGGAGACAAATTGAGGAATAACATGCCTCAGTATTAGAGAGAAACAAGAGTGACACTTTTGGCCTTTACCACCGAGATTCACCTACACTTAGCCAATTCCTTTTCATTTCAGTGGCTTCACCTGTATAGTGACATAAAGGGTTGGACTATATGACTGTTGACATTAATATATTATGATTCCTATATTAAAGGTGATTATGATGACTTAAGTATAGTATTAGTTATCAAAAAAAGTGATTATCAATCTGTTGATGGTGATCTATAATTAATACTGTATTATGTACTTTAAAGCTAAGAGATCAGGTCTTAAAAATTCTAATCACACACACACAGACACAAAATTATAACCATGTGAAGTGATGAATGCTTTCCCTAAACTTATGGTGGTAAACATTTCACAACATATACATTTATCAAATCATTATGTTGTGCACTTTAAACTTACACAGTTGACCCTTAAACAACATGGGGGTTAGGGGGCACCACCTCCCTGCAGTCAAAAATCTGTGTATAACTTTGATTCCCCCAAAATTTAACTATTCATAGTCTACTATTAACTGCAATCCTTACCAAAAATGTAAAAAGTTGATTAACACTTATTTTCTATATGTATTATATATTGTAGTCTAACAATAAAGTAAGTTAGATAAAAGAAAATTTCTTTTTCAAATTGCCACTAATCTCCAAAAATGTTTCCAATATATTTACTGAAAACAAAATCCACATCTAAGTGGACCCACTCAGTTCAAACCCATGGTATTCAAGGGTCAACTGTACCATATTACATGCCAATTATACTTCAATAAAGCTGGGGGAAATTGCTACTTTTTGCCAACAGCTCCTTGCACAGGGAGTTCACGATCAATATACAGTCCAACTGCTTTAAACAGATTCTAGTAAACATAAGTTGGATTGAACTTTCTACTTGTTTTACCTTTTTACTTTGAAATATGCTATTTATAACAGAGTATATAAAACCTTTATAGACAGTTTAATCAGTAATTATAAAGTGATCACTAGTGTAACAATTAATCAGGTCAAGAAATAGAATATCACGAACACCCAGATACCCTCTCCAAACTGTGTAACCTTTTCCAACCACAGTTCTTTCTTTTGCATAGAGGTAACCGCTATCCTGCCTTTATAGTAGTAATTTCCTTCTTATCTTAATTATGTTGCCCAGTATGCTTTATCTAAACAATATAGTTTAGTTTTGCCTACTTTTGAGCTTTGATATAGTGGAATTGTATTTTGTTGTTTCTTTGTGCTTTTCAGTTTTGTTCAATATAATGTTGGAAAATTGAGGTATAGCTAGTTTTTCATTGTAATTATTATATAATATTCGACTATTTGACTATACCACACATATTTATCCATTCCACTCTTGGGGAACATTTAGACTAAATCCAGTTTGGGGCTACATTAAAAAATATTGCTATGAACATATTTTTCCTTGTATTCTGCACCACATAACCACACTCTTCTCTATGATATATATCAAGGAGTGGAATGCAGGCACACAGAGTGTTCATATCTTCAGTGTACCTATCCAGATATCTTACCTAGCTTCAAGATAACTATCTTAATGCTACACCATTTTGCAAAATGACTTTATCAATTTACATAATTATCAGCAGTGCAGGAGCATCCCTGAGAGCTTTGTCACTACCTAATTGTGTAAATTTGTCAGGTTACTTAGTATATTATACTCATTCACTCACCCATCCATATTCATTCAATAACTTTTAAGATTTTCTGTGTCCCAGTCAGTGTTCTAGGCATTGGGAACATAGATACTATTCACTGTGTCCACTGTAAATTGAAATAATGATAAACAAATCTTGAATGCCCCTCCAGATTCAAATTTTTATCAGCCCTCTGGGGGACCAATAAACTACAAACATGATTTTTCAGAAAAGAGTCCTACCGCAGAGATAAAGAATCTAATGCATCATCCTGGTAATGATTATAGATTATATTCAACAGCAGTTCAAGTTGCTTCACTTCTATTTTGTTGGTTTGATGTGTGCATCTTATATAGGGAGTATTTTCCTTTCATATCACAGGAAATAATTTTTTCTGGATTGTTATAGCCTTTGAAGGTTATAGGTTGCAAGGCTTAGCTTGACAAATTAGATGAAGACAAGGTGCCTCAAAGCGGCAACAAATGGTATATTATGCCTCATGTCATAATAACATTTAATCAGTTCAGTTTTTAAATAGGAATTCTGATTTCATTTAAATTCAATGGACATACTTTTCTGAGTGCCTCTGTTTTTGCACATGCATCTACTGTGCTCATAATTACAAAATTAGTTCATATAAATCATGTACAAAGGCACTGAAAATCATAGCTTTGGTACTCAGATACAACTACACATTTGTGTGCTTAAGTGCAGAATGAAAAGAAAAAATAAAACGAACCTGAGAAAATCTGGCACTGAATATCAAGTAGAAGACTATGCAGCATAGCAATTCTCTTATTCCCATACTAATTTGCCATCGGAGTTAATCCTGATAACCCAAGTCTGGCAGTGGTCCACACAGCATGCAATTGGAGATTTATGTATCATCTGGAGATATATGAAAAAGGGATTTTTCTCAACTATATTACTTCTGTCCTTAATCCTTTAAGATTCTTATTATTTAAGATAAATGTTTCTTTTAAATAGGTGTGTTTTTTCCTTTGGTGAGATTCACTCTTTAGTATTCCATGGTGGGCATTTAAACCTATACTGAGTCTCTTGCTTATTCTATGCAACGTGTCACTGCATTACTTCCAAAAAATGTGAAAAAAAGTATGAATCACATACAAAGTAACAGCCAGAGCAATTGCAGCCTTCAAATTTAGTTTCAAGTGGTAAATGACAACTGCCAACAGAATGTGTAAAGCCCAGTTTTGTATCTGCACTCAGTACGGGACACAACCGGCAGGGCTCTGTCTGCCACAGACAAAAAACTCTGCAGACTTTGTCCAAAGCCTAGTATTCAGAGAGATTGCTGGCATTGTTTACAGTCACAAATACAAATCATTTACTGCAGTATATTAGGTAATAGGGTAGATTTATAGTAACAGGAGAGGCTGATAAAACCACTGGTAAGATGCAGCTTGTGGAAGTAAACAGATAACCAGAAGGAGCAGCAGGGGAAAGAAGTGCAGGCATATGTGTGTGCATTTGGTTAAAATGCAATGTTGACTTCAAACTCATGGGAAAAGAATTCTCTTCCTTCTCCTATGCTCACCCTAAGGCACAGAATCTAAACAGGATACTTTCAAATTTCATTGTCTGTCTGTAGCTGGAAATCAGGTGTAGTATATGTAAGGCTTCTATTATTGCTATAAGTCTACAATCCTTCACAACAACCCCCTTGGCTATAAAAGGGAATGGCTGTTACTAAAGTGTGTATTTTCATTGTCAACCATAGAAAAATTAGCAGGGGATGAGAAAGCCCTAGGACTCACAGACTTGCCTCAATCTCTAAATATGTTTTGCAAACTATTTTTGCTTCATCATTTTGCAAATCACCACACATACACACACACACACACACACACACATTACTGTAGAGAACGCTTCTAAAAGTTTCAAGTTGGAAAAAAGGCTCATTCTTGGATTACATAATTTTAATTACATCTTCCTTCTGGCATTTTAGCAGGTGGCATTTCAGTGATCAATGAAGCTCTGGCATCTGCACTTCCTTGTATATTATGTGAGTCGGCCAGTTCACTGATTGAGAATTACATTACTGTCACCATCATTTTTAGATGCCTATAAAAACCAGGTCTTATGGCATTTTCCTCATTTTTGTAGCATGAGATTTATCTCAAATTTTCTTATATTTTATTCTTAGGGAGACTTTTTTTTGTTTCAAAATTTCTTTTCCTTATCTCTTTGGCTCCTTTTTAGGACCCTTTAACTTATGGCACATGTAGTATTCAAGACAGGCTGGAATACACACATCAAAGCAAAAAACTTAACATATTAGGCAATTAATAAATTCATAGTTAAATGATTAGAGATGCCAGATATACCTGGGAAAGATGGCAGCTAGACATTTGAAGTCATTCCATTCGGCATAAAGATACTTTGTTGGTTTGGGGGCAGCACTTAAAACATGTCATGTCTACCACCTCATCTAATCTTCAGTGTGTTCTTGTGAGCTAGGCAGGAAAGGAATTCATTTAATGTTTATGAGCATCTTCTATGTGCCAGGTAATGTTCTTGGCACTAGGAACAGAGAGAAAAATAAGTGAAAAATTCCCTGTTTGGGGAAGCGGGGTTATATTGTGGAGGTTATCATTACCGATCTGCAAATACAAAAACAAAAGCACCAAGAATTCAAGGTCTGCCCCTAGCAAGCAGATGCTGAGACACCACAGGCCATCAGGGCTGTATTCTGCTTTGGTCCCCAGGTTAGTCATGATCCCCCTTCAGACTGGTACTAATTCTGCAAAGAATGATGGTGGCAAACCCTGAGCAGAAATATTGTTTGTTAATTTGAGTGGAAACCCTCAGCTTGTGTTTGACAATAGGTCATATCATTTCTTAAAGGTTCTCTACATGAAGAATTTTTAATTCATTGCATTGGGGAGAAATACTTCTGGTTATACGTATCTGGGTTATTGCATAAACTGGTCCTGTTGGATTGTAAGAAGAAAGCAAACAGGTTTTTTCTCACCAAATCCTCTCTAAACAATCTTTCTTTTCTTCTTTGGAAGTTGCTTTCTAGTATTTCAAAGATCAGCCCAGTTTGAGGTACTCACTCAATCTAGTTGAAAATTTCTTCTCTCAGCTGAAGCCTGGACTCAATACCCCCATATGAACAGAGGTACAGTCAACTTCTTTACTCCCCACCATTGGCTCTTCTCCAATTCATAATGTTCCCTCTTGATCTCCCAGGTTGGAGTGGGGAGATGAAGGAGAAGAAAAAAACCACATAGGTCTCACTTGACTGGTATAGGTATAGCCTGATGGATTTTGATGTCCAAATGTTGCTTCTGTTCTGGGGTACTTTTGAGGGATTTTCAGACTCCTATTGCTGAAGGTCTTCCTGCTACAATTTTCTGACATGGGCAGGTCTCCTCTGGCTAATGCTTCTGTATCTTTCCTCTGCCCTGTTTGGCAGTAGTTTACCTCTTTTGACTCTGCTTATGAACAGGAGGCATGTCTCACATATTTTCTATATTTTTCAAAGTGCCTAGCATGATGCTAGGCAAATAGAAAGCATCTAAATAAATACTCATTTTTCAGTAAGTATAATGCTAGACTTGGACTTTTTTTGGGAAGGAGAAAGGAGATTTAAAGGTTGCTGCATTTCATGGGCAGTGATTAAGCATGAACACCTCAATTACTCAGGTAAGGTACTCTATGCTTTAAATAACTTTGTAATTTTCTTTTCATGTGATTGCATTTGAAAGCACAGTAGCTACTCACAGGCTGAATCCTGGGGTTTGTTTATTAGTTCTTTGTGTGGTAAGACTGGCTTTCCTTCTCATTTAGATATACCTTCCTGACCTCTGGTCAAGATACTTCTCATTTCATTGCTCTATTCCTAAGCCAGAGACACTTTCCTAATAATTTATTTCCTGGAAATATAAGAAAACAATTTAACACAGAGAATCATCTCATTCCTACACTGGGACACCAAGAAGGCAACTGCAGTACCCAGAGGCTAGGTGATTACGTGTGCCATTTATCAGAAGCAAACACACAGTACTGTCCAATGGAGCAAAAGCCACCGCAGCATCTTCACCCTTCAGCCAAGCATCCTGCATCTCAGGTGGGTGGAAAAGAGAGCAGGAAGAAAGGAAGGAATTGGGAAAGTATCTTCATCTGTAGCCTTTGATAAAATAACAGTACTGTTTATGAGAGAAGGTTGGGTAACCACTAAGTACAACCTCCATTCTACAGTTTTCAAAGAATAGGGTCGCTGGGGTCTATGGGAGATAGGCATTATCATTGAAGATATTGGAATATAATGGAAAATTGTTTTTTATGGTCCAGAGGCAATTGGGTCTCTTCTGTATATTTCCTTCAGGAAAAAAAAAAACCCACTAATCCTCTTCTTCATCATCCTTTCCCCAAACTTATGCTTTACGCCCATACCTTGCTCCCCTAAAGTATTAGGACAACATTAGACTTTGTGTCGAGCTGTTTTCTGCAGGTAAGTCACTGATTTTATACCCACACCCAAGGAGAGAAAGTTAAAGAAAGTAGTAGTCAGAAAGTTCATTCGGGAGATACGAGCTTTCCAGAAGTGCTTGAAAAGTATGGGGACTAAGAGCTGTGTGCCACTTTGAGAGTCAGTGGCACGATGGAAACAAATATAAATGATTCCTGAAATTGCTTTCAATCAAAGGAACATAAAGTGGCCACAAGTTGGAGGTCCAAAATGGAAGTAAGTCACATGCAAATTTTTTCTAAGAGAATATTAAACTATGACCCAAATCTGCTATTTTCAAGAGCTAAGAAACTCTTTTAAAACTGAAGAATAGTATGGAAATTTCATGACAAAAAAAATAGTGCTTAGCATCATAAAAGCATCAGGAAATACTACTGCCATACACTGAACTGATTATGTCATGGAATTCGTATTGTAAAATTACTGGACTAGGATCTGCACAATGCTCATTATAGCATCCAAGACTGTGATAGCAAAACTATCATTTGCCAGGCAACATAGCGTGTGTTTTAGTTAATGCTTTCAATAACCACAACTATGATAGTTTGTGATTCATTGGGCCTGATGGGTTAAGCAAAATCATGAAACTATTCACTTGTAAACTAACCATTATTTCTGAGGCCACCTCTCAATGGTGGGTCAATGAGCCGTAGAAATTTCCAGGAAAACCCTAATAGTTCCAGTTTCCTTTAACCACTTAAGAGAGCACAGATCTTGATTTGGCAATTGACTGACCATGTAAATCTGGCCAAGTGACATAACTCTGAGATGCAACCTCTAATCTACAAAAGGGGGGATAAAATATATCTGCCTCATTGAGTTGTGATAAAATTGAGATAATGCATATAGACATACAATAAATATGCAGTAAATGTGGATTTCCTTTTCACCTGAAAAGCATGAAACATATATTACTTTAAAAAACGTCTGTTAAAAAATTAAAACAAGTCTGGGCTGTGCATTAAGGGGAATATACCTTATATTCCTAACACCTATGGCTGGCAAGATTGCTATATTTGTGAAGCCTGGGGAAAGATGAAAAGCATATCTGACTGAATCCGTGGCACTGTCAACTTATTTTAGTGGCATTGAAAAGAGTTGATTGATGTTTTTCCGCAATGTTTACTGTGGACACTACCCTAGATTCATAAGAATGAGTATGCATTCATTTCAAATGTAACAGGGCTTTAACATAACTTACCTTTTTAAGATTCGACAGTTTATGTAAATGGCTTTTATACAGAAAGTTTATTTTACTTTCTGCATTGAAATCTAAGATCCAGCATCTTTAATTTATTCTGGATCTTACATAAAGCACTGAACCAAGAAAAGGACACATGTTGAATTATGTATCACTTTAAGAGAAATGTAACACACAGTGAACAAACATGGCTTCCGTAAAGTGAATATTATAAATTAATTCATTATTTGCATCTTATACATTAGAGCTAATTAGCAGAAGGAAATTTTTGCTTCTCAGAGTGCTTACATGGCTTGGCCAGAATTACATGGCCAGTCAATTGCCAAGTGAAGATTCAAGCTCAAGTCTTCTGTTCATTCTATTTGTTGTGTTCTCCTAAGAATGAGTAAGAAGAAATTAGTAAGAAGTAAAAAGTAAGGACAAAAGTGGTGTTCAGGGTTTTCATGAAAATCGCTAGGACTCATTAACCCAAACTGGGCAAAAATAAATTGTCCTTTCTGCTTGTATTACCTATTATAAAGGCAAAGCTATTCTTTGAAAACTTGAATCTCTCCCATTTTCTTCAGTTCCCCTCTTTTAGTAAATGAAGTTTTATATTTAACCTATATTATGGGGTATTATGAAATTAATTTTTGAGCCAACATTGAAAAATTTATGCTAATCAAAATAGTTTAAAACATGTACAACAGGAATACTTACCTATCAAAATAGATATTGGCAGTACCTAATTAGGACACAGTGAATAACAATTTTGTTTATTAACTATTGAGAAAAATATTGCTGGTTCCAATTTTTAATCAGTGTACTAATTCTTAGAGTCAATGAATTATATGAAGTGCAACAACGTATTGTGCAGATGAAACTAAAAGTCTTAGATGATCCTGAAAAATGAGAAATCAATTTAAGAATGATGCCTCTCGGTATCAGCAGTAAGTCGTTAGCATTCCTCTTCCATTGATAGTGACATTACGCTTGATCCTGAAAGGCCTCTTATTTCCGTTAACAATTACTGATTAGACAGAAGGAGGTCGGCTGTATCTTTCCCACCCTATCAGATCATTCCTACAGGTTTTTTTTTCTTAAAAGAAACATAAGAAGTAGAACCATTTGCATTTTTAATATTTTTCCTCTTTTGAAAATATTTCCAGATATTAAAATAACTGTAATTTTTCTTTTGTTTCTTTTGAAAACATTTCCAAAGATTAAAATGACTTGTCATTATGCTTGGAATATCTAGAATTTAGTCAAAGAAAGCAGACTGATTTTTGAGACATTCCTATTATAAGTTTTATACTTGCATGCTGTTCAATCATTCTGAGCACCACTCCCTGCTAGATGTGTGCTGCAGTAAATATCCAAATAAAAATGATCTTGGTAATGCACTGGGGCAGAAAAATAAACTGAAGACCTAAAAGAAATATGCTAATCATCTAAAAAAGGCATGTAAACTAGACTCATGGCTTTCAATGTCTTTGATCATTAGCCACAATAAGAAATACATGTCAAATCCTGATCCAACACACACATACATCACTATTAAATCACCAAAAAATAGTTTCCCTCAAGTACAGAAGTGCTTATCTTGTTAGGGAGAAAATACTGATACATTAAATATAACAATATAGGTAAATAAAATGAATATGCTTCTTAAGTGTATGGCAAATACAAGAAACAAAATTAAAATGTACAACCTTTAAGCCATCAGGAAAAAAACCCCAACAACTTGAGCTATTCTAAAAAACAAACAAAAAAAGAAACAAAATGATAATATAGAAAGGTGAAAATATGGACAAGAAGATAGCTAAGTCCTAATAAAACAGCAATTACAATATTTGAAAAAGACATAGAAAAAATATTAATAGAATGAAAAAAGACAATAGGCAAATATGAACCCAATGAAAGCTCTTGGAAACATAGAACTTAAGGCAAAAAAGAAAAAAGGTACAAAGAAAGATACTGTATACTTTAAAAACAAGTAATAGATGAACAACTTACATTCATCATAAATATGAACCTAACAATATATCTTCAAAATATACAAAGGACTAAATGACAAAACAAGGGGAAGTGATAAATAAAAAAGCTGGGATTGAAGATGTTATGCTCCTCAGAATGTAAATCATGCAAAAAACATAAGCAGTGACATAGGAAACCTAAACAAAACAAGTTAATCTGTTGTTTGGTTTGAGCCCTTTCACATATGTAAAATTCTGTATTTCCAATCAGAAACACAATTTGTTTAAGTACACATAAATATTTACAATATTGGCAATTAGGTCAAAAAGAAAGCCTCAGTAAATGCTGAAGAATCAATATGATGCTGACTACATTCTCCAGTTTTTTCCATTCCTGTTTATTTTCTTTCTCTATGTTCCTCCCTCCTTCCCTCTATCTGTAAATTTCACTGTGACACAGAGTACATATAGAAAAGCACACAAATCAGTTGCACACTCAGTTGATGTTCACAAAGTGAACTAATAAGTGTAACCAGTCTTCCAAATAAGAAATATATTGCCAGAATCCAAAAAGCCTCTTGTTCTCTTGCAGATGTTATACCTCTGCAAAGGATATCTTGATTTCTAATATAATAGATGGAATCATATAGTATGTACTCTTTTCTGAATGATGTCTTTTGTTCAATATAATGCTGTGAGTTCCATTCAGTCTGTAGCTTTCTTATTTTTTTCTTTCATTTTCTTTTCACATTTGTAATGTACTCAAATATACTATAGTATATTCATGGACATTTGAGTTCTTTATAGCTATTTCCAGTTCCAATGTTTCCACAAAAAGTCATTTGTACATGACTTGGTGAGGAGATGTGCATATTTCTTTTGGCTCTGTAATAGGTTTGCAATTGCAATGTTATAAGGTATACATGTTAAACTTTAGTAAATAATACTAAACACTTTTCAAAGTGGTCATACCAGTTTACACTGTCATTACCAATATATTAGAGTTTCAGTTGCTTCGTATCTTTTCCAACACTTGGTATAGTTTTCCCTTTTTAGAGTAACCATTTGGTTAGTATGTATGGTATTAGGATACAAATTCAATTTTTGTTTCTAAAATGAAGTTGAACACATTTTCATATTTCTATTGCTCATTTGGATATCCTCTTTTACAAAGTGCTTGTTCAAGACTTTTGCCCATTTCTATATTTGTTGTCTGTGTTTTGATTATAGATGTGTAGAAATTTTTTACATATTTGGGATACAATTCCTTTGCTAGATAAAGGTATTGAAAGTATGTTCTACAATTCCATGGCTAGGTTTCTTCACTGCTTAACAATATCATATGATGAACAGAAATGTGGAGTTAAAATGTAGCTTTGTTTACCTATTTTTCTTCATTTTTTTCGACATGGTTGGTGCTTTCATTAGCTATTTATGTAAGCTTTGCAAACACCATGTCTTGAGAAGATTCCCCTATAATTTCTTTTAAAAAGCCTTATTGTTTTGCCTTTCACATTTATTTCTACAATCCATCTGGAGCTGCTTTTTGTGTACGATATAAGATAGAGTTAATACAACTCTCTAAAAAAATGTTTTCTGAAGTTGGCTCATAGCTTTAAGTATTATCTTCAGTTTTGAGGCAAATAATGTTTAGTGCCACCGATATAATATGTTGTGTGATTTAAGTCTCATTTATTTTAAAATTTATTTTGCTGTTGGCTCTATATAATATGCCAACATAATAAAGTATAATATATATTTACTTTACAAATATAGGTTAAACCTAGAAATGATCTAAAAAAATTCAGTGTTCTTCCTTGAACAATGATACGCTATAGTATGTTGGACTAGAAATCAGGTGATCTTTCATCTACCACAGCTGTCAAAATAGAAGCAAATCTAGAAGAAGAAGTTTCTGGACATTATTCTCAGACACAACGTGAATTTTTTTGATCCAGGTCTCTGCTAAGATCTTTCCTTCCAAATCTAGCCTGTTTCCTCCTTGCATATTTTATGCCATCTGCATAAAGGCAAGAAACTGCATTGGGTTCCCATTGTAAATGATTACTTTGAAATAGTTAAATTATGTTAAAAAACTGAACAAAATAAAAATATTTCCCCAAATACCATCCATCCTTACACAACGGCTGTTTTATTCCCCAATATTTCTTTCTATGACTTTTCTTTCATTTTACTTATCCATAAATGTTTATATAATTCATTTATTCAACCACAGTTTTTTAAAAATATAATTCTGCTTTTGAGTCCTTAGAGTATATAATTCACTATGGTTTTCTTGAGCTTCTCTGGATAATAGTCAGATTTGTTTATTTCATGATTCTCTGTGGTGAAGTCCAACTTAAATCATAGCCAACCAAAAGCAAAGTAAGGTCACATGAGACTGAATCAAACCACAGGATTTATTTTTCATATTTCATATAAAAAGGGAAGGCATGAGGAATCTAATGACTAAGTAATTCTGTAACTCCAAATATATATATGTGAAGAAAATCCTTTGTCTGACAAAGTAAAAAAGACAGTCAGGTTCTCTTTATCTCGATTCATCCTACTTTTAACATGAACTTGCAAATGATTTCCTTATAAGGAATAGTACCACCCCAGCTTCTGACCCATTCTAACCCAGTAACAACACCCCAGGACATTGGGCTCATTATATTTTAAAAAATGATTACTATAATTAGAGCAGTAGCTGGAAAAGAATTATTGCACTGTAATAGTTGAAATTAACAACTCTCAGAAATTCAATATCCTTAAAGCATTCCTGACATCATAAATTGGTTATATTTAGGGTTACTAATATTTTTAAGTAATAATAATTATTTAATACAATATTTTCTCTTAATATAATTGAAATCTACTTTATGCTTAACAGATATTTAAATAACTGAATTTGTAAATTGGCTGCACCTATAAGAAATCTTTTTATTCTATAAAAATTATTATAGTACAATGATGCTTATCTATCATGACTAAAATGATACAGTCATACAGTGCAGTCACTCAAAGGGTTACTCTTCCTATCTAAGGAGAAGAACAAATGTGTCATTAGTATTGGTGGGCACAAAATGATTAAAACATTGACTTACTGACATTCAGGGTTTTTTTTCCTCTGCTCATAACAGCCAAAATGAATTTATAAATTACCTATGTATGTAATGCACATGGTTTGAAAGCTGCTCTTTAGCTGCCACAACCCAGTAGAAATAAAAGGACAGCAATTAAACAAGCATCCTAATTATCATAAACTCTGAGGAATACATGAACAGAGTGCCAGGAGGCATTCATTCATTTTCAAGCCAGGATGTGCTTTATTTAAGCAGAGCACAAATCACCAAAGCATTTGAAATCTATGCTAAGGTAAGACATTCTTGGTAATGGAGATGTCTTTGAGCAAACTAGACTGAGTGAAGAATGACTGTGCCATCTAACATCAATTTTCACCATGAACAGAGGACTTATAGTGAATATATTTATACTGACTGTGATGCATCTTCACAATTTCAAAATAATTAGTCAAGTTGGGCATATCAGCCAAAATATGCCAGGCAAACAAATTCTATTGAACAGTGAAGAAATAAAACAACAAAACAGAACAACCTTTAATTAATGAAATTTTCTCCAGTTTACCACTTAAAATAATTACTCCTCTCAAAAGACTCCATTTTACTTTTGTCAACTCTGTGAAAAAACACTTCCTTATATTGTCCTGAAACCTTTTGTGTCCATCTGTCCTTGCCACTGGAGATCAAAAAAAAAAAATTCTAATTCCTTTTCCTGAACAGACCTTAACCTTTACATATTTTTTTAAATTACTTCCTCCTCTTTTCTTCCCCTTCGTCCAAGATAATAGGCAATTTCTCATAACCTAGTTTAAGGTTCTTTCCACAACAGTTGTCTCCCTTAGAATTACATCCAGTTTGTCCATGATCATGTGCAGTGTTTCAGTCTGGTCATTCTGGTGCAGATTAAGCAGGGCTTCTATTTCCTGGTTCCAGCTACTCCTCACATAGCCATCATCACAGTATGTTGAGCACATCATAATATTGATCATATAACTCTCTGGCCTTACACTGACTCAACGAAAGCTGTATTTGTGCAACCAAATCTCTGGGCCTTTTTTTAAAAACATGCTTCTATTTAGCCAAGTCTTACTCATTATTTAGAGACAAATACAAGGGCTTCCCATTATTCCATATTGTGCTTCTTAGAAATTTTTTTCACTTTAATTGAAATATCAGAATTGCATTGCCAAGTACTTATCTCTATTGGGGAATCAAATCATCTTCCAAAATCTCATGCCATAGAAATGTGAGTAACTCTGGCCCTTTAGAAATCTGACCCTTTTGTGTTGGTCAACTCAACTAGCAGGATGACTCTCACTTTTCACAAGGGTCTGGTCACTTCCAGCAGCATAATGATTAAGAGCAGAGCTCTGGCACCAGATGGCCTGATCTTTAATTCAAGTTCTGTCACTTACTGGTTGTATGTTCTAATGGAGTTAAACTCCCCAAGCCTAATTTCTTTACCAATATGATGGAAGTGATAATAATTCCTACGTGATAGGCTTTTGTGTGTGTGTGTGTGTGTGTGTGTGTGTGTGTGTGAAGATTCATTTAATTGAAATACATTAGCTTTAAGAAAGTACCTAGTACACAGCAAGCCTTAGTAGGTGTTACACTATTAATTTGAAACTTATTTGTCAGAAATGAGCCCAAAATAGTGGTCCAGTTATGTACAGACAGTCCCCAGTTTAGGATGGATTGACTTATGATTTTTCAGCTTTACAATGGTACTAACGTGGTAACACATTCATTAGAAAGCATACTTCATATTTTGAATTTGGACATTTTCCTGGGTTAGTGCTATGCAGCAAGACACTCTTCGACCACACCTGCCAGCCATCCATGTGATCTCATGGGTAAAGAGCCGCCTGCACCTGCACAAACACCTACTTTTTCACTTTCAGTATAGCATTCAATAAATTACATGAGATAGTCAACCCTTTGTTATAAAATAGGCTTTGTCTTAGAAGATTTTGCCCCATTATAGACTAATGCAAATGTTCTGAACATGTGTAAGCTAAGCTAAGCTAAGCTGTCATGTTCGGTGGGTTAGGTATATTAAATGCATTTGGACTTATGATATATTTTCACCTGACAATGGGTTTATAGAGATGTAACCCCATCACAAGGAGAGGAAGATCTGTAGTCTACGAGCAACAGTTTTTCAGACTTTATTATGCTTATGGATAATTTTGCCTAAATGCATATTTCCAGGTTCCAACTCATTTGTTAGGCTGACTTTTTCTTTTTCTAAGTAGGGTAAAATAAGACAATCAACAGACATTTTTTAAAAATTATACTTCTGAATTTTTTAAGTTGATGATTTCCATTATTCATAAAGATCAAAATCAAGCATAGTTCTTTTATGAAATTTTTCTTGAAATTAAAGTCATTTTACCATATTAGTAAGATTAATTAGTAGATATTTTAACAATTCCTTCCATTTAGCTCCCGTAATGAAATTGTTTGTTTTTATTACTTAAAACTCCTGACCAATTCTTATTCAAACTCATGCTGTCTGAATTTCTTTCACTCAGAACTTTTTACTTCCAAACAAGTGACTCTCTCAAGCCATTTATTGTAACAACTCATTCATTTTCATTTAATTCCTTGCTTTTAAAAGATTCTACTCTGGTTACAGAATTCAAGCCTAAGTAATCTTCTTCAGTTCACAGAGTACTCCAAAAGTTATTCACACTTGTCCTCAATATTATATTCTAAGAAGTAAAAGCCTGTGTGCATAACATGTTTTAAAAAACGTGACTTTTCCCTTTTTCAGTTTTGGCTGAGCTGTGACAGCCCTAGGTGATGCTGGCCAAAAGAAGTCTGAAAGTGATCATCATTACTGCAGAAATTTGGAAGGAGAATTTATTTGAGGGGAACTGCACTGGGCATCCATCCCCAGAGGCAGAGGCGTCAAGGAGGTGTTATAGTCTAACCTCAAGGAAAAGCAACAGCGAACTCTAAGGGATCATGCCAAGAATTCCAATCACTCCGAGAACTTGAAGTGCATCCTCTGCACCGTCCCTGCGGTGGACTAGTGAGAGGGTCGGCTGGGAAGAGTCCTGCTTACAAAGATGGCCAGGGCAGGAGGAGCCTCGTGGTAAGAGCCTGGTGATTACACAATGTGGAATGAAGCTAGGGGCTCAGGAGAAGCTTGGCACAGTAGAGGCAAGGACAGCATCCATCTCAAGACAGCTGCAGAATGAAAGACCCAACAGGGGAGTCTACAGAATTCACCAAAGTCCCCATGACAGAATCAGTTTTACACATCTGCTAAATGAAAGAATGCACAATCCTCTTTCCATTTCTTCTAACTGCAGATGGGCTGAAAACTGAGGCTATGCTGCTGAGTAAAAAGGAAAAAGAAAAGGCAGAAGACTAATTTAAATAAAGTTGGCATTTTAAAATATTATCTAGGACCAAGAAATTTTAATTATGTAATTGAGACTCTGGGTAATTTAAAGGAACTCTCGGTTTGTCTTGGGCTTTTTCAGTGGCAGGAACACAGAGTCCCTCACTGAGCAGATTTAAGGGGACAGTGGAAGACAAAAATAATGCTGTTTTCTAACTACATCCTATGAGACCTGCCTACTCAAACCGATTACATATGTGTGCATGAAAAAGAGGGAACTTAAAAAACAGACTGAAGCAAAATAAAATTCTCGCTTTATATTAGTCACTGGCAAGTCAGCTAGAAGCTCTAACTATTGGATTGCATACAAGAATTTCCTATTTAATTCAGGTCTACAGAAGTTTAGGTTGCAGTTTCTATTTCCTGTCTGTGATGACAATTTCGGGGGGATATATTTCCTACACAAAGTCAGATTTCTAGTAGACTCTAAATCCAATTAAGCTACCGAAAATGCACATTCTGTTTGCTACAAGATGGTCAAATCACTATACAAGTTTTCCCTCCCACCCTTTCCAAATCCTCCTGAATTGACAGTAACGATGCACAAAGAAGAGTATAAGTCTACAACAGTGAAGAAAACAGAAGGAGGGAGATCTTTAATGAATGAGTTTATAACAAGTTTCTGAAGATAATACATCTCCAGGGTCTAGTAAGAGTACAGGAACCCAGAGGCCCCTTCCACACACCAGCTGAAAAATTCAAACTGGAAAAGCAGAAGGGAAATAGATGGAGATGTGCTGGTGGATTAAATGGAAAGGTAGAATTTATATAAAAAAGTAGAGGGAGATAGAAAACATGAGCAAAATAGATTAAGAAATAGAGTTCATTCAAGAGATCAGAGATCTCTAAAAATATTTCAAGAAAAGAAGGACAGAAGAAATAGAGGGGAAGCAATTATCAAAGATGTGACCCCCTCAAAATTACACATTTCCAAGGAAGAAAGCAAGTCCTTAGATTGAAATGGCTCATTTTTTTCCTAAGAAGAATGGATAAGGCAAGTCCTGTTCTGTCATATATTTTTGAAATGTCACAACTCAGAGGAGAAACTGAAAATCCCTGAACTTAAAGAGATTAAAAAGTCAGATCTCATGTAATAGAGTATGAATCATTCTGGTATCAGACTTCTGATGAGCAAAAATAAATGTTGTATAATATTGGAGTGACGTTCAAAGTTTAAGGGAGAATGATTTTCCATTTATAATTCTGTGTCCAGTGAAGTTATCAATGAAGGATAAAGGTACCATAAATATACTTCAGACATACAACTATCAACTTTTACTTTCTTGTCTTGCTGCTTCTAAACCCACTTAAGTATATATCCTAACAAAATGAGGACCAAACAAGGTAGAAAAAAAGAATAAAATCCTAGAAAACAGTGCCTCTAATACAGAAGTACCTCTAAGAGAAGTGTCATAATAACATGTTTGAAGCATGCCTAGAAAACAAATAATTCACGAGAGAGAAGGAGATCAAGAACTATGGGGGGAATCTCACTGGGAGGGAAGAATTCTTTTAATTTAATTGAAAAAATGAAGAATTTTGAAGAATAAATGAAGGAATATATTCCTTCTACAAAACAAAGCAAAAAAATAAAACAATGAATGTTAAAATATGAAACAATTTTATCAAAATTTTAAACAATTGAAAGTAAGAGAAAAATAGAATGCAGGAGAGAAAGAGAGTATGATGGGCCATCTGGCCTTGATGTTAGAAATATGTACTTTCAAGTGGCACAGGTGTTATTATTTTAGACTTACATTGCTTCATTTATACTTCAGAGGGAAAAAAGGGTGTTTAAACTTTGTTTTACCCAATTAATTTCTATTCACGTTATAAATTAACAATTATTCTGACCTCTAAGAAACAGAAGACATTTGATAACATTCCAAGGGACACTGGTTCCTTGTTTTAAGATGGTTCCTGGTGGGGACTTGCAACTGAATTACTTGTGTGTGCAGCTCCTACTAGCCCAAGCGCTTCTAGAATTTTAGAGCTCTGTGGCTGACTGTATTCTGTAACGCACCTAATGAAGCCATCTGCATGACTGCCATCCAAGGCATCTCTATTCAATGAGAATCTGCCCTGTATTGGCTGTAAAAATGCTTCTGCCAGACACAGCCATTGCAGTTTGCCACATCTGGTGTTCCTCAAACTGCTGGGAGTTGTGAACCCTGTTGATTGATTACAGTCAGAAGTCTTAGCATATGAAGGTCTGTGATGACAGAAGCCACCTTGGCATTAGATATGCTGGTGTCAGAACAAACATTTCTGAAGAAAGAGCTCTAGCATGGAAATGCAACGCCCACTACAGGAAACAGGTGTGGTGGACGAAAACTAATTTTCCTTTGTTTTGTAGCTACAGTGATTTGGTACAACTCTTAATGTATAGTAGGCACCTAAGTTATCCCTGATGAATGAAGCAGGTGGGGAATAAATTAAATGAGTGATTAAGTAAATGATATTCTGCCCAGTTGGTTTGGTCAGATCTGTAACCTTAATGGATATTTTTCATGAATATCCTTAGTTGGTATTACTCTCATGAATGGTTAACACTTTAAAATGTATATTGATGTTTATTTTTCAAAACACTTTAAAATGCAACAATTGCTTTGTTCTCCATTTTACCCAAATCTTTATTCCCTCAAATCTAAATAAGATTCATGTAAGATTTATACCTGGCACCCATTAAATACCCAGTAAAGGTTAGCTATTAACTATTATCACTTTTTTAAGAGTTGGAGAATAATAGAGATAGAAATAAAGAGAGAGCTAGAGAGGTGTAACACTAGCAAAAGAGGAAGTGGGGGAGAGAGAATAGTGACTAGAAAGGCAAACAAATCAAATATTTCTCTCATTATCTAAATGAATTTGTAATTGCCAAGCCTGGGCTAACAGTGTGAAGATCTAAAACTTTTGGCCATTCCACAGAACCTGATCCATTCAATTGGATACTACTACCATGAACTGGCTTTGACTATATCCTCAAAGACTGAGCCATAAGCTTTGTTCACAGTAGTGAATAAAACACATTATTCATAACTAGAAACCAGGGAATTGGATTTCAAATGCAGGAGTTTATCACAATGTTCCCTGTTACTATTTTGTATGGGCGATAAAGATGACTTGTGCCACCACATTCGAGGTGCAAGAAATGTCACATTAGTCTGTTTTTGTACGAATCAAATCAAAGCTAGGGCTGAAGCCATTCCCCTAGTTTAATAAGAAGTCCAGTCTCGGGGTTGCTTGCCTTCTTTCTTAGATTATGATGGAACATAGGATTTCACTACTTAGAAAATGGAGGAGAGGACATTCTGCTAACTGAGCTGATGTCTTTAATGGATGAAGATGTTCTTGGCTGGAGTAATGGTGAGCTCTAGCCACCCAGGGGGCAACAAAATCCAGAACCCACGAACACAAAGGCGTGAAGGGGAAAACAACTTTTCATTCTTTAGGTGACGACTCTATAACATCAAGAATGGACAGGACACCAATACATTTCTTAATAAATCATTTGTTGCATATGCAATATGAAATGTTTGAGTAGAAATGATCATGCCACCTGAATTGTCTCCATTCCCTTTCTTAACTGTTCAAGAGTTTTTTTGTGTTGAGCATTGATTAGTACATTCAGGGAGCCAGTGAGAATAAGATTTTCTAAGAGGTTTTCAAACCACATTAATGACATTCAAACGCAGTATGCTCTGAATTGAGAGGAAGGTTTTCCTCTCACCTATTCAATACCTTGAGAATCATTTAAAATTTTCTTCCTATCAGCCCAAGAAAATGGGATGTATTTTCTGGAATGAAATGAAAAAGAATTTCTTCATTTTGCAGTAAAAAGTTGTATTTCTTTTTACTTTTTATTCATACATACTGAATCGTATAAGTGGTGATATCACCCCTTCTTATTTTGCTTTTTAGAAAGGTCACAGCCATCCCTGTCACCTTCCTTGGGCATGTCCTGGACTTCATATACACTCATGTTTTACACATCTCAACAAGCTTGTTCTTGTGTTCTTACGTTTTGGTCCACGTAAATAGTGTTTTGGTACTATAGTAGCAATGAGGAAAATTTTCATTTATATTTCATATATTATTTAAAAATCACAAACAAGTATTCTATATTATGAGTTTCCTTCCAAAATGTTTAAAATCAAAGAGCAAATATGTCAATATACCTAGGGTAGGTATATGGTTTTTTGATTAAAAGGAAAAATTCTATTCAGAAAATGTCCTGATCTGGAACAACTTATTTTTTTGGAGAGTTCTAGGTAGGAAAGCTTTTAGTCTACTTAATAAACTAAGTTTTTGTTCCTCCAAAGGCTCATTCTCTTTAATAAGCATTCAAACATGTAGAGTACAGCAAAACAGGAAATGTATTGCAGAATAAATTTTATAAATGATCTAGTGACTTAGCATGTCTAATCTTAAGATGAAAAAACTTTTGGATTCATAATAATTAACTCTATTTCCATTCAACTGTTTTACATGAGAAATTCAAATCAAATTATGCTAAGTAGCAATTAGTTATAAACTCTGTTCCCAAAAATTATTTGGTTTTATTTCCAGTAAAAACCAAGTCTTCAGAAAAGCCATTAATTACTGTATCTTTTGTTTCAGCAGGGAAACTAAGAATTGAAGCCCTTAAATTTCATTTTCCCTTCGGCAGGGTCTCTGCAGGTCCAACTTGAAGAGCTCTGGAGGAGGGAGGGTGGGTGACACAGGAAAGAAAATACCCAGGAAAACCAAGAAGAAAATGGTTTTTGACACAGTTTCAGACACTTGTCAAAATAGCCTTGTCAAACTGTAAAATTTCTCCTCTTTATTACCCAGTAATGTGTCACAGACATTACTGACCTTTACTTCATCTCCAACTCTCACCCCATTAAAGAGAGTTTTATTTTCTGTATTTGTTTGAATTTTTTTCAAGAAGTGCAAATATTCCAGTGAATCATTAGTTTTCTACCAGAATCCATCATTACAAAGCAGTTTTATATGACCCCTCTGTATTAGTTTCCAATTGCTATTATTACAAACTTAGTGGTGTAAAACAACACAAATTTATTATCTTTGAATTCTGGAGGTCAGACATCTGAAATGAGTTTCACTAGGTCTAAGTTAAACTGCCAATGGGGCTGCATTCTTTCTAGAGGCTTTAGAGGGTGATTAGTTTCCCTGCATTTTCCAGCTTTTTGTTGCTACTTGTTTTCCTTGGCTTGCAGTCTCTTCCTCCATCTTCAAAACATCTTATTGCAATCTTTGCCTCTATCATTACTTCATTTTCCCCTCTAATTCTGATTTTTCCAGTGTCCTTTTATTATGGAGCTTTGTGTTTACATCAGGCCCAACCAGATAATCTCCCAGTCTCAGAAGCCATAACTTGGTTAGTTCTAAAAGTTCTTTTTGCCTTATAAAGTAACTTTCACAAATTTCAGGGACAAGGACATGGCCGTATCTGCCATTATTCAGCCTGCTATATAGTACACTTCCTAGCCCTCAAAGATTTACATCCATCCCACATGCAAAATTCATTTACCCTATCCCAATATTCCCCAGAGTCTCAACCCATTTGGCATTAACTCAAAGAAAAAAAACTCTCATCTAAATATCATCAGCTCCAAAGTCCCAAATCTTATCATCTAAATCAGTTGTGGGTGAGATTCTGGGCCAGAATTCCTTTCTACTTGTGGTCTTGTGAAATTAGAGAATAAATTACTCCAAAAACAGTATAGTGGGACAGCATAGGGTAACAGTTATAGGCAGTCCCATTCCAAAGGGAAGAAAATGGAAGGAACAAAGGTCATATGCAATGCCAAATCCAAGTGGGTAAACACCATAAGTTTTCAATTTTTAGGAATAATCTGTGGTTTACACTTCTGCCCTCTGAGACTTTACTCCACTCTTCAACTACCTCATTCTCAATGTCTATGGTTGGGGCATAGCGAATATTTGATGTCTCAGGATTGAAGGAAAATATCTATTTTGCCCAGTACTTAGTAATGAAATGCTGAAAATGCTTCACTTTAAAAAAAAATGTATAATATATAAAAATGTCCTCAAAGCAAATTGCTCTTAGCAAAAAGATCAATTCAAAGTATCCCCAAGATCAATTCAAAGGATCCCCAAAATTAAAAAAAAGACCCTTCATAAAGAGCCTCAATAAATTCAAGAAGACTGAAATTGTATCAAGTACCTTTTCAGACCACAATGTTATGAACTAGAAATTAATTACATGAAGAAAACAAAACAAAAAAAATCCCACAAATACATGGAGGCTAAACAACATGCTTCTAAATAATCAATGGTACAAGGAACAAATCCAAGAGGAAATTAGACAATACATGGAGACAATGAACAATGGTTCAAAATATATGGGATGCAGCAAAAGCAGTTCTAAGCAGAAAGCACATAGCAATATTGGCCTACCTCAAGAAACAAGAACACTCCCAAATACACAAGCTAACCTCACAACTAAAGTAACTAGAAAAGAAGAACAAAAAAATCCCAAAGTTAGTAGAAGGAGGGTCATAATAAAGATTGGAGCAGAAATAAATAACATAGAGAATAGAAAACAATAGAAAAAAAATCAATGAAACCAAGAGCTGATTCTTCAAGAAGATAAACTAAATAGACAAACCCTTAGCCAGACTTATCAAGAAAAAAAGAGAAGACCGAAATAAATAGTATCACAAGTGAAAAAGGAGAAGTTACAACTGATACAACAGGAATTCAAAGAATTATAAGAGAATTTTATGAAAAATTATATGCCAGTAAATTAGACAACTTAGAAGAAATGGACATATTCCTAGAAATGACCCAGGAAGAAACAGAAAATCTGAAAAGACTGACTACTAGTAACAACATTGAATTTGTGAGCAGAAAAACTCCAAACAGAAGTCCAGCCAGGACCAGATAGTTCCACAGGTGAATTCTACCAAACATTTAAAGAAGAGCTAATATCCATCCTTCTTAAAGTATTCCAAAAAATAGAAGAGAAGGGAATACTTGCAAACTCATTCTATGAGGCAAGCATCACTCTAAAACCAAAACAAGACAAAGACACTACAAAAAAAGAAAATTATAGACTAATATCCCTGATGAATATAGATGAAAAATCCTCAACAAAAAACCAGCAAAACAAATTAAAAAATACATCAAAAGGATCATCCATCATAATCAAGTGGGATTTATTCTAGGGATACCAGGAGGGTACAATATCTACAAATCAATCAATGTGTCAAACCACATTAACAAAAATAAGGATAAAAACCATATGGTCATCTAAATAGAGGCTGAAAAATCATTTAACAAAATTAAGCGTCCATGATAAAAACTCTCAACAACGTGGGTATAGAGGGAACATACCTCAGCATAATAATGGCCATCTAGAACACACTTACAGCTAGCATCATACTCAGTGGTGAAAACTGAAAACTTTTCCTCTAAGATCAGGAACAAGACAATGCCCACTCTCACCACTTTTATTCAACATAGTACTGGAAGTCCCAGCCATGGCAATCAGACAAGAAAAAGAAATAAGAGACATTCAAATTGGTAAGGAAGAAGTAAAACTGTTACTATTTGCAGATTACATGAAACTATACATAGAAAACCCTAAAGACTCTATCAAAAAACTATTAGAACTAATAAATGGATTCAGTAAATTTTCAGGAAACAAAATCAATATACAGAAATCTGTCACATTCTTATACACTAAAAATAAAATAATGGAAAGAGAAATCAAGAAAATAATTCCACTTACAATAGTATTTAAAAGAATAAAATACTTGGCAATAAATTGAACCCAGAGTTACAAGATCTGTACTCTGAAAACTATGGCATTGAGAGAAATTGAAGAATACATAAATGAATGGAACTCTACCACATGCTCATGGATAGGAAGAATTAATATTGTCAGAATGAGCATCCTGACCAGAGCAATTTACAGATTCAATGCAATCCCTATTGAAATACCAATGGCATTTTTCAATGAACTAGGGAAAATAATAGTAAAATTTATATGTAACCACAAAATACCACAAACAGGCAAAGCAATCTTGAGAAAGAACAAAGCTGGGGCTATCAAGCTCCCTGATTTCAAGCTATATAATACAAAGCTACAGTGATTTAAACAGTATGGTACTTACACAAGAGCAGTTACCTAGATCAATGAAAAAGACTAGAATACAGAAATAAACCTATGCATATACTGTAATGTAATATATGACAAAGGACACAAGAAAAAATAATAGGGAAAAGACAGTCTCTTCAGTAAATGCTGTTAGGAAAATTGGACAGATACATGCAAGAGAATGAAACTGGATTACTCCCTCACACCACACAAAAAAGTAAACAAATTTGAAGACCTAAACATAAGCCATGAAACTATAAAACTCTTAGAAGAAAACAAGCAAAAATCTCTTGAACATAAACATGAGTAATTTTTTTCTGGCTACAACTCCCCAGGCAAGGGAAACAAAATCAAAAATAAACAAGTGGGACCACATCAAAGTAAAAAGCTTCTGTACAGCAAAGGACACCATCAACAAAACAAAAAAGGCAACCTACAGGATGTGAGAATGTATTTTCAAATGATATAGCCAATAAGAGGCTAATATCCAAAACAAATAAAGAACTCATACAACTTAACACCAAAAAAAACCCACAAAAAAACACAAATAACCCAATTAAAGAATGGGCAGAGGACCTGAACAGACATTTCTCCAATGAAAAAATACAGATGGCCAACAGGTACATGAAAATATGTTCCACATTGCTAATTATCAGGGAAATGCAAATTAAAATCACAATGAGATATCACCTCACACCAGTTAGAATGGCTAGTATCAAAAAGACAAGAAATAACAATTGTTGGTGAGGAGGTGGAGAAAAGGGAGCCCTACTACACTGTTAGTGGGAATGTAAACTGGTGCAGCCTCTGTGGAAGGCAGTATAGGACTTCCTCAAAAACTAAAAATATATATATCATATGACCCAGTAATTTCACTTCTAAGTATTTACCTGAGGAAAACAAAATCCCTGATTTGAGAAGATACATGCACTCCTATGTTTACAGCACCATTATTTGCATTAGCCAAGCTATGAAGAGACCAAAGTGTCCATCAATAGATGGAGCGGATAAAGAGGATATGGGAGGTATAATGGACTATGACTCAGCCATATGAAAGAAAGAAATCTTGTCATCTGCAACAACATGGATGGCCCTAGAGGGTATTATGCTAAGTGAAATAAGCCAGGAAGAGAAAGACAAATACCACATGATTTCACTTACACGTGGGATCTAAAAACAAAACAAAACAAACAAAACAGCAATAAACTCAGAGACACTGAGAAGTGACTTGTGGTTACCATGGGGGAGGGGTTAGGGTAAGTGGTGGTAATAGGTGAAGGGGATAAAAAGGCACAAAATCTCAATTTTAATATAGTCACAGGGCTGAAAGTATAGCAGAGAGGATATAGTCAATAATTTTGTAACCCCTATGTTGACAGAAAAGAACAAAAGATCCTTGCTTTTATAGGGCTGTACCAAAGTTATAGTATCAAAATATCACATACACATGGAGTAATAAAGTAAAAAATTCCATTGCTGCAATTATACTATTTCAGAAATATAGCACAGCATACCTTGTGTAATGAGGAATTTTCTCAAGACAGTTGTGTTTCTGAACCACATGCAACGATTATTTTGGAATCTGGCCTTTGTAATGACAGATGGAATGTAGAAGAACTCCCAAATCTCTTCATCACTGATGCAGGAAACAAAGTGTGTTTGACCTAAAACTATGAATGTTTAAATCAGTAGAAGGAGTGGTTAGTTATCGTTTTTTGCCTGACCCCAAATTTTTGTTGGATATAACCTCACTGGAAATCTTTGTAAGTCAGAGATAGATGGAGTTGTTAAAAGGTACACGCTAACACAGCTATTTATTTTGCTTTTTACTTTGGATTAATTACACAGCTAAAATTGAATATGGAGAATGGTTTGTTTATTTTCAGTAAGAATTCTCACTAGAACAAGGTCGTGATGTCTCTGGAATGTGAGCCACCTCTGACTCTAATTCAATAAGCTAGCTTGAATAATGAAGTGGGATATTTGGCCACAGAGTAATAAACTGTAAAACATTAAATTATATGTAAGTGTATGATACAGAACAACATTGTTCACTCGATATCCAATTTGGAATAAATTAGAACAAAGTCAGATGAATGGGTACGGCTCTGAATTATGAGGCATGTTCTGGTCCATTATTGCCTTAAAGTAATGAGGATCAGGAGGTGACAAATGTAAGCCTGCAGTTGAAAAAAATACCACATTATGTTGAAAGATTTTGTTGAGATGGCCTCCAAAATGTTATACAATGGATTTGTGTCTCCTTGAAAACAGGACATCTTTACTGAGATAAAATAACTCCTAATTTCAAAAGGAGAATGGAGATAAATTGCTTTCATAATCATTTACCTTTTAAAAAAGGCTTATACAATTGCATTTATTTTTACAAAAAGAACTAAGAGTTATAGAGATTGACCTTCAGTTGCTTTGTCTTCTACTATATCTTTGTTTAATTTGTGTTCCTATGAGGAAGAAAACAAAGTGTATAACAGATTCATGCTGCCTTCATGCTATCCTCCAATCGCAGAATCCCCATTCAACATCCATGCTCTCCCTGCCCCTGAAAATCTTGCTGCTGCCCAAATCTGTCTTAATAAATTTGCTGCTCAGGAGGGTTTCCACCATATCACAGATGTGATTATAATAAAAACAAACAGAACAACACCAATAGAAATATTCATTGATGGTTGCCTTTCAGCCCAGAATTGTATGGCTTTTTTCAGAAGTTTTCATTCTAAAGGAGAGGAGTGTGTTATATTTCCATCAATATCATATCAGAATCATAAATTGCTTTTGGCATTACTTGTTGAGTTTAAAAAATTACATACTGAGTGAAATACATGTATTAAAATCCTGTCTGTTATTATCTTTACATTTTAATGTTTTTTGTGCTACTTTATGTTGTTTTCCAAAAAATCCTAAAGTTGTCAGAGACAGCATAGCTACTTAAAATATTTACCAAGTAATTTTAAATATCTTCCTTGATTTTAAAATGAATTCAGCTCTAAAACAGCAATAAGACATCTCAAAATAAGTTGCAAAAATTATAATCTACAACTATTCTATTAACTCTGACGTTTCCTACCCACATAATACTAAAGCCATGACAGTTGAAACTGAATTGTTTTTATCACATTTACCTGAGGCAGTCTGAGATATAATGGATTACACTGTTGTGCCCAGTGGGCTTACATTCTGAACAAAAGAGATGAAAGAGGCAAATCATGAGGATGGAAAAAAGTATATGTACCTAATGTGAAAGATTACCATATTTGGGGATTTTTTTGGCTTGGTCTTTTTTGCAGATTCTTCCATACTCCCAACCCTTTCACCCTGGAGAGACAAGTTCCCAAGCTAGATAACTGTTAGAAGTTTACAGGAGTAGTTTGAAGGGAAGAGTTTGCAGAAGAAGGAAGAAGAGATATTTCTGTCCTAGTTTACTTGTAGGACCCAGGGGGAAGAAGAAAAGAATAGGAAAGGTCACAAAAAAGAAACAGTAGTGGTCAGCCTGGACAGTGCAAATGCCACAGAAGAATATTACATGCATAGCACTGATGAAAACTATGGGGTTCCACAGAGACCAGGAAGTCCTGTCTGACAAAGGCTGTAAGATACAGTAAATATTTAGTAACTTTTGAAATGTGTATACTTGCTAATCAGATTCACCCTCACCTTTATTCAAAGTGGGATGGTAGTTAATGCTACATCATTTAATGGCTCAGCAGGGTTTATTGCATGTTTTCATTGTGCTAGGCTCTGCTTTAGGGGCCAGAGATCAAAAGCTGAGACACAGTAGACAACCTGCTCTCCATATAGAAGTTACCGTCCACCTACAGTAGGATGGAAATAAATCACAGAAACTGGGATTGAAGCAGGAGATGGGGGTTGAGTTCTCATGGACAAAGAAGCAGAAAGTGTAATGGTAGCTGGGAGGACAATGCTTATACATTACTGATCCCCTAAGAACAGGAAACAGAGCTCACTCGCCACGAAAATCAATTAAATCAGGTTGATCCAGACTAAGCTTTAAGCAAAATCACACCTAACTGATGACAGCCAGCCAGCAGTGGGTGAAAGCGCATTCACTATATTTTCGTCAGTTATTCCCACGACTCATACAAGTGTTCCTCCTCAACTGACTTATCAGGCCTTTAGTCCAGTATTATAAGGTAATCTCAGTCTTACCAAAGCAGAGAAACTGTTATGTAAAAGTTTCTGAATACTAAGTGTGCTATAATAAAGAAACAAAAAGCAAGCTCCAGGAACCTCATGAAGCTAAAAAAAATCATGATACAGTAACTACTGAACTATAATTAAAACTACCACATAAATGTACTGTTCATCTGCTGCACTCACTCACCTGCATACTGTTGCTGTTCTGAGGAGAGAGTATTTCTATATCATGGTAAAACCACTAGTCATGTCAGTGATGGTGGGTTAATAGGACAGAGTATAATCACCACAGGGAAGCTAGCAAACCAAGTGATGTATAATCACCATAGGGAAGCCAGCAAACCAAGTGACTTCACATGATAACCACATTCCTCTCCCTTCAGTAATTCAAGGTGACAGAGATGAGAAATTTTGTCTTGAAGCAAGTTTTGTAGTACATTTCAGAATAAATATAGACCACTTCTATTCTCCTATGTATAGAGCCATTTAAAATGAGAATGATGGTTAGAGGTAATGTAATTAAAAAGTAAACAAAAAGACTTGGAATGTTCTATGTTATGGTTATTAAAGCAGGGAGGAAGATAGATGAATGTGTTGAATTAAAAATGAATAGACCACTGGATTCATCCATTCACTAAGATATTTACTAAATGTTTTCTCTGCTTCACAGGTTCCTCCCGCATAGAAATCATCTTGCAGAGAATGAATACATAATTGCAAGTGTCATGAAGGACGTGGAAAAAAAGAATATCAAATAGGAACTATTTCTGCATTTTGTCCAGGACCTGGGTAGAGGGACTGAGAGATGGAAGGACAGACCACAGTCAGAATTTCCAGGAAAGAAAAAGGAGATAAAACGAAGGCAGTGGTATGTGTAGTTTGAAAAAATGCCCAAAGATGATGCTACTGTCTGCACTTCAACTGACACACTCTCCCTGGATCCCACAGGCCAAAGTCTGAGACCTCTAAATAGAATCTTCTTCACCCAATGTATCTGGTGTTCCATCTCCTTTAGCAGTGAGCAGAGTAGGAGAGGAAAGACATAAATGGTTTTGGCAGGTGAGAATGAGGTCCTTTTCTTTAAAGAAGTGTGGTGTACTACTGTTGGCAGTTTCTGGAAACGGCAAGATGAGGATCATGTACGAGAGAGCAACTCTGTCAGCTCTTGCCTTATTTCTTCTGTGTCTCTGTAGCCCTCCTGCACTTGAATCAACTATTTAGCCCCACCTGCACACCAACCTAGCTTTAGTCCCCAGGATAAATACTAGCAGGGACAGCAAGTATTTGAACAGCCTTAGTCTTACCTTTTCCCGGGGCTTGGGGGTTACCCATGGAGTGCAGCAATGGCTTAGTCCTGAGGCCCTACTTAGCTGCTGTTTTACATTCATTCCTCCACAGTGGCCCAAGGAACAGGTCTGGGCTTCTTCCTTAATATAGCTGGTGTCCCTCTCAGAAAGGTGCCATTTCCAGAACCTCTTCTCATGAGATTGTTCTATTGATAACTCACCTGACCCTTGTCATTTTCCTATAGGTGGCTTTTGCTTCTCATATTAATGATCTCTTACTAGAATCTTTCTGCAAATAAGCAAATTTCCTGCAACCACCATGCAACTCTAGTTCACTGTACAATTGCCTAGACTTTCTATTTTCTGGGCCCTGTTCACACATGAGATATTTATGCTGGCCCCTAAAATGCCTGGAAGTATTTAGTTGACCTCACTCAAGGTAGCATCAGTGAGCTGATTAATTCACACAATCTACAGCAGATGCTCTTAATGGCCACTCTCTTTATTCTTTTTTTTTTATTAAGGTATTATTGATATACACTCTTATGAAGGTTTCACATGAAAAAACAATGTGGTTACTACATTTACCCATATTATCAAGTCCACACCCATACCGCAATGCAGTCACTGTCCATCAGTGTAGTAAGATGCCACAGATTCACTGTTTGCCTTCTCTATGCTACACTGTTTTCCCCATGGTCCCCCACACCATGTGTACTGAACATAATACCCCTCAATTCCCTTCTCGGACCCTCCCCACCCGCCCTCCCACACCCCTCCCTTTGGTAACCACTAGTTCCTTCTTGAAGTCTCTGCATCTGCTGCTATTTTGTTCCTTCAGTTTTGCTTCATTGTTATACTCCACAAATGAGGGAAATCATTTGGCACTTGTCTTTCTCCGCCTGGCTTATTTCACTGAGCATAATATCCTCCAGCTCCATCCATGTTGTTACAAATGGTAGGATTTGTTTTTTCTTATGGCTAAATAGTATTCCATTGTGTATATTATATGTACCACCTCTTCTTTATCCATTTATCTACTGATGGACACTTAGGTTGCTTCCCTATCTTGGCTATTGTAAAAAGTGCTGCAATAAACATAGGGCTGCATATGTCTTTTTGAATCTGAGAAGTTGTATTCTTTGAGTAAATTCCAAGGAGTGGGATTCCCAGGTCAAATGGTATTTCTATTTTTAGTTTTCTGAGGAACCTCTATATTGCTTTCCACAATGGTTGAACTAGCTTACATACCCACCAGCAGTGTAGGAGGGTTCCCCTTTCTCCACATCCTCACCAGCATTTGTTGTTCTTAGTCTTTTGGATGGTGGCCATCCTTACTGGTGTGAGGTGATATCTCATTGCGGTTTTAATTTGCATTTCCCTCATGATTAGTGATGTGGAGCATCTTTTCATGTGTCTTTTGGCCATCTGAATTTCTTCTTTGGAGAACTGTCTCTTCATATCCTCTGCCCATTTTTTAATCGGGTTGTTTATTGGGTGTTGAGGCGTGTAAGATCTTTGTATATTTTGGATGTTAATCCCTTGTCAGATATGTCATTTACAAATATATTCTCCCATACTGTAGGATTCCTTTTTTGTTCTGTTGATGATGTCCTTTGCTGTACAGAAACTTTTTAGTTTGATGTAGTCCCATGAGTTCATTTTTGCTTTTGTTTCCCTTGCTCGAGGAGATGCGTTCAGGAAGAAGTTGTTCCTGTTTATATTCAGGAGATTTTTGCCTATGTTGTTTTCTGAGAGTTTTATTGTTTCATGACTTACATTCAGGTCCTTGATCCAGTTCGAGTTTACTTTTGTGTATGGGGTTAAACAATAATCCAGTTTCATTCTCTTGCATGTAGCTGTCCAATTTTGCCAACACCAGCTGTTGAAGAGGCTGTCATTTCCCCATGTATATCCATGGCTCCTTTATCATTTATTAATTGACCATATATGCTTGGGTTTATATCACTGCTCTCTAGTCTGTTCCATTGGTCTATGGGTCTGTTCTTGTGCCAGTACCAAATTGTCTTGAGTACTGTGGTTTCGTAGTGGAGCTTGAAGTTGGGGAGCATAATCCCCCCAGCTTTATTCTTCCTTCTCAGGATTGCTTTGGCTATTCAGGGTCTTTTGTGGTTCCGTATGAATTTTAGAATGATTTACCCTAGTTTGTTGAAGAATGCTCTTGGTATTATGATAGAAATTGCACTGAATCTGTTGATTGCTTTAGGCAGGATGGCCATTTTGACAATATTAATTCTTTCTATCCATGAACACAGGATATGTTTCCATTTACTGGTATCTTCTTTAAGTTCTCTCATGAGTGTCTTGTAGTTTTCAGAGTATAGGTCTTTCACTTCCTTGGTTAGGTTTATTCCTAGGTATTTTATTCTTTTTGATGCACTTGTGAATGGAATTGTTTTCCTGATTTCTCTCTCTGCTAGTTCATTGTTAGTGTATAGGAATGCCACAGATTTCTGTGTATTAATTTTGTATCCTGCAACTTTGCTGAATTCTGATATTAGATGTAGTAGTTTTGGAGTGGATTCTTTAAGGTTTTTTTATGTACAGTATCATGTCATCTGCAAACAGGGACAATTTAACTTCTTCCTTGCCAATCTGGATGCCTTTTATTTCTTCGTGTTGTCTGATCGCCATGGCTAGGACCTCCAGTACTATGTTGAATAGAAGTGGGGAGAGTGGGCATCCTCATCTGGTTCCCAATCTTAAAGGAAAAGCTTTCAGATTCCGTTGTTAAGTATAATGTTGGCTGTGGGTTTGTCATATATGGCCTTTATTATGTTGAGGTACTTGCCTTCTATGCCCATTTTGTTGACAGTTTTTTATCACGAATGGATGTTGACTTTTGTCAAATGCTTTTTCAGCACCTATGGAAATGATCATGTGGTTTTTGTCCTTGTTGATGTGGTGGATGATGTTGATGGATTTTCGAATGTTGTACCATCCTTGCATCCCTGGGATGAATCCCACTTGATCATGGTGTATGATCCTCTTGATGTATTTTTGAATTCGGTTTGTTAATATTTTGTTGCGGATTTTTGCATCTATGTTCATCAGGGATATTGGTCTGTAATTTTCTTTTTTGGTGAGGTCTTTGCCAGGTTTTGGTATTAGAGTGATGCTGGCCTCAGAATGAGTTTGGAAGTATTCCCTCTTCTTCTACTCCTTGGAAAACTTTAAGGAGGATGGGTATTAGGTCTTCACTAAATGTTTGATAAAATTCAGCGGTGAAGCCATATGGACCAGGGGTTTTTTTCTTAGGTAGGTTTTGATTACCAGTTCAATTTTGTTGCTGGTAATTGGTCTGTTGAGATTTTCTGTTTCTTTCTGGGTAAACCTTGGAAGGTTGTATTTTTCTAGAACGTTGTCCATTTCTTCTAGGTTATCCAGTTTGTTAGCATATATTTTTTCATAGTATTCTCTAATAATTCTTTGTATTTCTGTGGTATCTGTAGTGATTTTTCCTTTCTCATTTCTGATTCTGTTTATGTGAGTAGGCTCTCTTTTTTTCTTGATATGTCTGGCTAGGGGTTTATCTATTTTGTTTATTTTCTCAAAGAACCTGCTCTTGCTTTCATTGTGTCTTTCTGTTGTTTTATTCTCGATATCATTTATTTCTGCTCTAATCTTTATTATGTCCCTCCTTCTACTGACTTTGGGACTCATTTGTTCTTCTTTTTCTAGTTTCGTTAATTGTGAATTTAGACTGCTCATATGGGATTGTTCTTCTTTCCTGAGGTAGGCCTGAATTTCAATATACTTTCCTCTTAGCATGGCCTTTGCTGCATCCCACAGATTTTGCGGTGTTGAATTATTGTTGTCATTTGTCTCCATATATTGCTTTATCTCTATTTTTATTTAGTCATTGATCCATTGGTTATTTAGGAGCATGTTGTGAAGCCTCCATGTGTTTGTGGGATTTTTCATTTTCTTTGCATAATTCATTTCTAGTTTCATAACTTTGTGATCTGAGAAACTGGTTGGTACAATTTCAATCTTTTTGAATTTACTGAGGCTTTTTTAGTGGCCTAGTATACAATCTATTCTTGATAATGTTCCATGTGCACTTGAGAAGAATGTGTATTCTGCTGCTTTTGGGTGTAGAGTTCTGTAGATGTCTGTTAGGTCCATCTGTTCTATCGTGTTTTTCAGTGCCTCCGTCTCCTTACCTATTTTCTGTTTGGTTGATCTGTCCTTCGGATTGAGTGGAGTGTTGAAGTTTCCTAAAATGAATGCATTGCATCCTATTTCTCCTTTTAATTCTGTTAGCATTTGTTACACATATGTAGGTGCTCCTGTGTTGGGTGCATAGATATTTATAATGGTTATATCTTCTTGTTGGATTGACCCTTCTATCATTATGTAATGTCCTTCTTTGTCTCTTGTGACTTTTGTTTTGAAGTCTATTTTGTCTGATACAAGTACTGCAACTCCTGCTTTTTTCTCCATATTAGTTGCATGAAATACCTTTTCCATCCCTTCACTTTTAGTCTGTGTATGTCTCTGGGTTTAAAGTGAGTCTCTTGTAGGCAGCATATTGATGGGTCTTGTTTTTTTATTCATTCAGTGACTCTATGTCTTTTGATTGGTGCATTCATTCCATTTACGTTTAGGGTGATTATCGATAGGTATGTACTTATTGGCATTGCAGGCTTTAGATTCGTGGTTACCAAAGGTTCAAGGTTAACTTCCTTACTATCTAAGAGTCTATCTTAACTCACTGAATATGCTATTACAAACACAATGTCAAGGTTCTTTTTTTTTCTTCCTCCTCCATTCTTTAAATATTAGGTATCATATTCTGTACTCTTTGTCTATCCCTTGATTGACTTTGGGGATAGTTCATTTAATTTTGCATTTGCTTAGTAATTAACTGTTCTAGTTTCTTTACTGTGGTTTTATTACCTCTGGTGACAGCTGTTAAACCTTACAAACACTTCCATCTATAGCAGTCCCTCCAAAATACACTGTAGAGATGGTTTGTGGGAGGTAAGTTCTCTCAGCTTTTGCTTATACGGGAATTGTTTAATCCCTCCTTCAAATTTAAATGATAATCTTGCCGGATGAAGTATTCTTGGTTCGAGGCCCTTCTGCTTCATTGCATTAAATACATCATGCCACTCTCTTCCGGCCTGTAAGGTTTCTGCTGAGAAGTCTGATGATAGCCCAATGGGCTTTCCTTTGTATGTGATCTTATTTCTCTCTCTGGCTGCTTTTAATAGTCTGTCTTTATCCTTAATCTTTGCCATTTTAATTAGTATATGTCTTGGTGTTGTCTTCCTTGTGTCCCTTGTGTTGGGAGATCTGTGCATCTCCATGGCCCGAGAGACTATCTCCTTCCCCAGATTGGGGAAGTTTTCAGCAATCACCTCCTCAAAGACACTTTCTCTCCCTTTTTCTCTCTCTTCTTCTTCTGGTACCCCTATAATGCAAATATTGTTCTGTTTGGATTGTTCACACAGTTCTCTCAATATTATTTCATTCTTAGAGATACCTTTTTTCTCTCTGCCTCAGCTTCTTTGTATTTCTCTTCTCTAGTTTCTATTTCATTTATAGTCTCCTCCACCATATCCAGTCCGCTTTTAATACCCTCCACTGTGCTCTTCAATGATTGGATCTCCGACCGGAATTCATTCCTGAGTTCTTGAATATCTTTCCATACCTCCATGAGCATGTTAATGATTTTTATTTTGAACTCCCTTTCAGGAAGAGTCACGAGGTTGATGTCATTTAAATCTTTCTCAGCAGTTGTATTAATTATTTTACTCTGAACCAGGTTCCTTTGGCATTTCATATTTGTATATGGCGCCCTCTAGTGCCCAGAAGCTCTACTCTCTGGAGCTGCTCAGCCCCTGAAGCAATGTTGGGTGTTGCAGGGGAGTGGTGTTGGTGTCTGGGGGGAGGAAAGAGCTGTTTCCTGCTTCCCGGCTGCTATGCCTGTCTCCGCTTCCTGAACCAGTGGGCTGAGCACACAGGTATATGCCTGTATGCTTTGCGTTTGTAGTTGCTGTAGACAGATATTCCCTCTGGCTGGGCTAACACCAGGGTAGGGTTTGCTGGTTTGTGTGCCACATGGGGCTGGCCAGGAGAAAGGTGCAGTAGGCTGCGTATCATGGAGGGGGTACTTGGAGCTGTGTAGCCAGGCAGGGAGCTGGAGCACCTGAAGATTGTCTAAGCTTAGAGGGAGATTTCTTTTTCCTCCTTAAATATGAGAGTCTATATAGCAAAGCTCCCAACCTGCTGGGCAGAATGCACCCGGACAATTTTGTCTACCTGTCTTCTTTCCTGAGCAGTAAGCTCTGTGCAATCCTTGCCCCTTTAGCAGCCTTCTTGCTAAGGGCTTCCTTGTTAGGAAGTCTCTCAGACTGCCCGCCTTTCTTTTGTCCCAGAGTGGCTGGATATGGATCCCTGTTTTCCACAAGCAGCTGGAATCTCAGTCTCTCCAGGAATTCTGCCTGTCTTAGCTTTCCAACTCCGTAATCATGAGAGTATCATGCAAGCACCATAAAATGTAGGTTTGTGCTCCCAGAGCAGATGTACGTTACCCTGTTCCATGAGGTCTGCTCTTTTCTCCAGATACATGCAGTCTCGCACAGTCCTCTTTCCTGCTGCTCTTTCAGAATTAGTTGTATTAATTATATTTTCATATTGTATGTGGTTTTAGGAGGAAGCCTGTGTCTCACCTCTCATGCCACCATGTTTAATGCAATCACCCCACTCTCTTTATTCTTAAGGTAGTTGTTCCCAGGATGCATGCCAGATAGTCAAACTGACATCAAAATAATAAAAATGCCACAAATCACTGAAAAGTCACCTGAGTCCCATCAGTGGTAGGTTTACTGATACTTTAATTTTTCTCTGCTTTCCAGTGAATGCAACTGGTAAGGTATGTGCATCTGAATTTGTTCTCTGATTTGCAAATAATACAACCAGAATGCTTACCATATACAAAAATCTCAAATTCCTCATACCCAATGCTTATGTGCTAGGAAAAAATAATCTAAGACTTGTCTTCACCATCAAAAATATTCATGAGCACATCAGAATCACAGAATTAAGTCTATGACAAGATGTTCTTATATAATATACTGGCTCTTTCTGTAACCAGATTGTGACTTCTTCCTGCCAGCCAAAAAGCTGATATATTCTTGGAAACATCTCTTCCAGAATTAAAAATACGTATATAAGTTACACTCTAGGAAATGATTTTGTCCACAGAAGAAACAGATGGATTCTTCCTCAAGGGTCAAGACCTCTCTGTCCTTCTCTTACATTTACATACATCGCATTTGCCAAATAAAAATGCATGGTTTTATTAGGGAGATGGCTCTCCTTGTTTCTATAGTATTACTATTGTATACTTATTATAAAACAGACCTCAAGGCTGGATGCACATTATATCACCTGCAGAGTATTTAACAAATCCTTCTAACACCTATGCTTCACTCCTTAGGGTCTTTGATTTAAATGACCTGGGATGGGGCCCAGGCAGGGGGATATTTTTTTAGAGCTTTCCAGGTAATTCTAGTGTGCAGTCAGGGCTGAGAACCTTGGCCACAGGGTAAGTTTGTCTCTGTTTTTCCTTGTTACTGAGCACTGGAATCCTGCTTACCTGGACAGAATATTGATTTCAGGTTTTTCCCTTTCTCTTTCCCGGGTATTACCTTCAGGTCTAGCTCAGTCACACTCGGTTATGAACTTGAGAGAGACCCAGGGGAGCATCAGCGGCAGTGAGACTGTCCTACTCCTAAACCCCAGGAGCCTTCCTGGAGATTTCCTCAGTCTCTCTCCTTCTGGTGCTTGGGAACAGATGGATTGTCTTAACAAAATGTTTTGCTATTTTTAATTTGTTTGATGATTTGAAGCCAGATTCTTCCCTCACTGCACAGTGGGTTTCAAGGCTTAAATCCTGCCAGATAAAGCTCAATCTACCCTCCTCAGTGACTCTCATAGTACCAAGTCCATTCTCCCTTTGTTTTGTCATATCTATTTATCTCATCATCTTGCATCTCCCAATAAATACAGGATTCTAATGCCTCAGAAGTTCTCCCCCCTCTAGAATGCTCCTTTTAAAAATTACATTTGATGCTGCTGACAGGAAAGGTATCTCTCTGCCAATGTCACCTGCTATTCAAAAATATTGAATATTTGTTTTACATTTTTATTCAAGTTTTGCTCTTTAGGAAATGCCACTAGTGATGTAATAGGTGGCATCCCATTAAGTTATATATGTTCTTTTCAAATATGCTTCCATGCTCTCATGAAATAAAGAAAATTGAATTTTGAAATGCAATGTTCTGTATTCTGCCAGCTGCAGAAAATAAGCATTATCAGCCTTTCAGGGGAGGAGGGTTGGCAATGGGATTTACATTATCCTTTTCTCTTTTTCCTTTTCCAGATAAAATACATCCATGGTGTTATATGGTTTAGAGTTACTTAACCTAAATCAAGTGCACGTAAATCAACACATTCTATGATTTAACTAGTAAATAGGTATATTTAAAAATGAAATGTGCAAGTTAAGTAACAAGTTAAATTGAATCAGCCCCTTTTTGGAAGATTTTAAGGCAGGCCCAGTTATGGCTAAAGTAAGGAGCTAACACAGAGCTGAGTGGTTTGGTTTTCTAAACCATCACCATTTCCTTCTGCAATGCTTCTTAGTCTTTTTTTTTTTCTTCTTTGAGTGGAAGGAAGGGGGTCTCCACTACCTTTTACATTTTGCAATTGAATGTATCGAACAGAAACTGCCATGAGATTTCATACGAGACAACATATCTCCTCCTCTACAGGGCCCTATCAGATCCAATTTCACAGTTTTGAAGCTTCATTATATTACTGAACTTAATTAATATAGCATCTGATTTTATTAGATTTTTCCCAAATGACAAAATCAAATGGTTCCTTTAATGGGATAATAAAGCTAATTTAATTTTACACGTATTTTTCCATTTATTTTAGCAATCATAAATCCGATTGAGGAATGGAACGCTGTTGTTAAAAATGAGTGAAGACAGTGGTGGCCAATTCTAACTCTTCGTGCTATCTATTATAGGCAGAAGTAAATAAATAACAATAATGGAAAGCACATTAGACTGGTAGTGAGGACTCTCCTGTTCTAGTGATGGTTTCCAAGGCAAGTCGCTTCACTTCTCTGCTCCTCAGTTTCATCACCTATGAAGTGGGATGTCAGTCTCTCAGTGGTTAAAACTGTGGAGCCCTGAGGGAATCAAGGAGGTCACCCAAATCCCAGAGGAAGTGGAAAGCAATCATGCAGCCCCGACTGCATCCAATTGGTCTCCTCTTTCATCTACTTTATAGTTAGGACTACATTTATTAGGAGGAAAAAAAAGGCTTCCATTTCTAAAACTAGTTTGGCACACTATTAAAATAAAGATTGCCTGATTCCAGAAGTGGAAGGACACTTTACAATACGATCTAAGCTCCTAGGTCATGTGTCCTAAGTGTCTAATTAGAAATTTGAATTTGCATGTCAGACAGGGATATGGTATTGGACTTTGATATTAAAGAATGAAATCTTATGGCTGTGTAGGACTAGTAATATAGTTTGAGACAATCACTCTCATTTATAATCCAGTGTACCAGAATTATTTGGAAAGCTTTTGGGGAAAAAAATTCAATTTTGGCAACATCCCATGTATACTGAGTCAGAATCTGGAGGAAATGGGAGATGGCTGGGTTGGTATGTATTTTGAAAACCTGTTCCCAAGTTACTCTGCTGCTCACCCTCTATTAAGAACCATTATTTATACTATTATTTTATGTGTTTTCCCTCCTTCATTTCTATTCAATTTCCCACCACAAAATTAATACAAGCACTTGCAGAATTCTAATAACTAGGTTTAGAAAGGAGAATTTTCATTTTATACTGAAGAACTTCTTTCATAAAGAATAAACAGTGCAATCCTACACAAAATGGGTGCCCAGGAAGCTCTCAAAACCTAACAGAAGTTTATTGGCATCTTCTAAGAAACAGTAGCTTTAGGTTTTGGTGGAAGAAAAGATAACTGGACTTCCTACTGTGCATTTATTTAAGTTCTAGTCTATGTCAATTAGGGAAAGCCACTAAAGGCTTAGAGCCTCCTCATAGGGAACCAACCTGTTTTGACTTAACAGCTGCATCCTGCAAAGCAAATAAGAAGAGACCAACACACTGGGTATCAGGGGCTTTACCTGGAATATGTTCCTCAAGAATATAAATGAAAGCTTATAAACAGTCCTCCTTCCACTCCTTCCTGTGTTTTCAGGATGGCAAATTTGGGAGATGGGTTGATAGAATTCTTTTAAAGGTCAGCCTCCAAGAAACCTGGGATTAGGCTGCAAAACGGAATTCTGTGATAGTCAACAAATTTTCTGGATGGATTTACAACCCTTGCTACTGGTGTCTGTCAAAGCAGCTGTTTCGATGAGAGCTGTCATTGTGTTGTCTCATTTTCAACCCCAAATACGTTATTTCCTAGCAGTGTGGTCTTTGGCATCTTGCACAACACCACTGCCACGAGAAAGGTGGAATCTGGGCAGCATCTCAAGGGATTCACTGGAAGTTGGCCAGGTAGAGAGGGGGAAGGGCATCGGGGAGAGCAGGGGGAATAGAGTGCGGGGAAGAATGGCAAGGGAAGAGTGGTTAAAAGCTCTGGCTCTGGGTCTTGGTGGTCCCGAGTTGGGGCCCTGCTTCCCAGCGTTTACTGAGAGTCCCTAAGTCTCAGTTTCCTCCTCTGCGCCACCACTGCACTTAACTGTGGTCAAGATTAAGTGAGATGCCTGGGGTTCTCAGCACAGTGCTTGGCGTAGGGTAAGTCGTTACTGTGGTGATGGTCCACGTGAGGATCACAGTATCAAGGGAACCAATATCAATGCTGAAGATCTGAACGAAGATGGGGCTGAAAAACTAAAAAGGTGGCCAGCTACCTCCTTTTGGTCACTTTTGGGCCAGACAGAGAACCAGGTTTTCAGTTCACAGAAACTGTGAGATGGAAATGCTATACATGGGTGAAAGGTGTGAAGCATGAGTGATGGCTTGGACGAGAGAAAGGAAAGGCCAGTTGCTTAGAAGAAAACTGAGGGCTATAGCAATGGTGCAGGCAGGAGATGCAGAGGGTGGGTCCTAGAGCAGTGGCCGCGTGCATGGGGAGCGGGAGATGATCTTACAGACATTTGACAGGAACCAGGTGACTGGCAGCCGCTGGGGAAGGAGGGGAGGCCGATCAGAGGTGTTTAGGCTGGGCAGCTGACTGGATGATGATTTCTGGCACGTATATGAGGGAATATAGAAGTGTGCGAGGGAATGGCTGGGTGGGGGTAGAGGGAGGGTTTCAGAAATAAATGTCCAGAATGTAAACTCAAAGAAAACGGCAGTGTGTCCATGAGCAAAGTTTATCAAGCATGCAAGCATATACTCTACCACCCAGGGAGGGAGATGCTCCTTAGTATTGCTTCAAATCTTTAAGGATCCAGGAAAGATAATCAGACAGCACCATTTTACTAACACGGTGTGCTTTTTAGTTTTCAAACTCTTCCAAACCCATTATCTCATGCCATCTCCCCCACATCCCATCCATCAAAGGGATCAGATTTTGTCACTATTATTTCAAGACTAAAATGAAAATGCTCACTTGAATAAAAACTGCTTACCATAGGAGCTGATACTCTTCACACTAATCCATACTGTTTCTAACCAGAGCTATATATTTAACATATACATAAGGATGTATATGTAAATATTTTCTATTTTAAAGATATGGCATCTACTATAGAAAATGGTACAGTAATGTTATACTACATTTTAAAACATATGATAAAATTTTTAGCAATAAGCCATGAAATTTTGATCATAAAATTTGGAACCTGAAAGAAGCTACATTAGAAGACAGTGGAGAAAAGTTGTCATTAATGACTGAAGGGTTATACTGCAAAGGGCTGTGAAGTACTGAAGTGGCTACTTGGCTTGCCAGTATTGAAGTGGCCACCAGCAGAAGGGACCTGTGGACAGCTACACCACCCAGATGGAAAAACACCCATATTTGCTTTAAAAAACTTTTAATACATTTGTGACAGCATGGATGGACCAAGAGGGCTATAGGGTATTATGCTAAGTGAAATAAGCCAGGCAGAGAAAGACAAGTACTATAGGATTTCACTTATTTGTGGAAAAGAAAACCAAAACAAAACAAAATGAACAAAACAGCAGTAGACTCAGAGACACTGAGAAGGGATTGGTGGTTACCATGAGGGAGGGTATAGAGTGCATGGGTGGGGAGGGTGAGTGGGATAAAGGGGCATAAAATCTCAATCATAATATAAGTTGGTCACAGGGATGGAAGTACAGCATGGAGAACAGAGTGAATAGCTCTGTAGCACTTTTCCTACCCTGAAAGATACTAACTGCATTAGTGAGGGTGAGGGTTTAATAATGTGTGTAACTGTGGAACCACTGTGTTGTTAAACCACTTGAAACCCATATAAGATTACATATCAACTATACTTCAATAAAAAAAATTGTCATGCATTTACAATGTGTTTCATACTATATTATATGCTGCTGTTTCAGATCTGAAAAATATGATCCCTGATCCCAGCCCAGTGGAGAGGTCAGAAAAGTACATAAGAAATTATTATTGTAATACCATGTGTTACATGCTATAAGGGAGGAATTCAGAGGGGTGCTTCCAAACCTTGGTTGTAAAGCTAAGGAAGGTCCACAGAGGAGGTTTCTTGAGTCTGAAAGATGTGTAGGAGTTACTTCAGGATAAAATCTAAGCAAGCATATTATTAAATAGTGGAAACGGTTAAGGCCTGCTTCCCATTGTTTGGAAACGTCCTACTTGCTGGACAGATCTTTGATGTGGGTACCTCAGGCTGACTGACCTTGGAGTGCCTTTCCTGCACAGCTGTTTCTCTTATGTTAATTACTCAAAATTGAATGACAGTTGACCCTGTCCTCTGGTGGCAAACTTTGGTAAAGACGTGACTGAATGAATTCTGGTCAAAGTAAGGTACTGTATATAGAATTATAAATTGCTAGAGCTCGAAGGAAACTGAATCCAACTATTTAGTTTATATAGAAGGATCCTAGGAATGTAGAAGGTATTTATAAATAAGGTATAGAGTACAGCCATCTAAGATTAAGGTAGATACGGTCCTCCTCGATGACTAGTTCAAAGTAATTCTAGGCACATATGCAAACTCAGACACGGTTTGCTCCTCCATCTCCACCTTTCACCTCCACTCTTCCTTCACTTCGCCTGCCAAGAAGTAGGCTGTTTCCATATACTACCTTCATGCAGTTTAATTTTTAGGCGTCTGTGAGCAAGAGTATGCCATTTTGTCAAACCTGCCAAGTTGACTGATGGACCACCTTTACACCCCCTTTCCTTTGACACACAAGCACTCCTTAAGTAGTAGGAGCTTAGAACAATTAGCATTGTTCCCTGGGACCTAACTCCTTGCTCCAAATTCTACTTACAATACCTGGATGGTAGCCCCCGCTCACTGCGCACACAAGTGGTTATCCTGCACATAGACCATTTCTACTTGCCTCTATACACCAGTCTCCCTAAACACAAAGCAGTGTGGACGTCTGTCTGTCCTGCAGCCTTCCAGGACAAGCTTCTATACATAAGAGACCCTCAGTAAACCTCTGTGGTATTCATGCTAGGCTTGTCAGCCTCTTTCTTTAGTCTCACAGCCCCTATGGCCTTTGGGTTTACTTTTTACTCCCTCAATTGGAACACCAGGATGCAATTTACTGCTGTTTCTTCCACTTACTGTATTTCTAACAGTGATTGTTTTTAAAACTACTGATTTCCATTACAAGGTAAAACCCAATTAGCTCTTGAATCCTCATAAAGAAGTTGTTGATAAATATATGAAGGGAAGGAGGGACAAACAAAGGAAACACAGAAAGCCTGGGGGGATGGGAGGGAGGGAGAGGCAGGGACCCAGCTCAAATACAATTTTTAACCATAAACAACATCCTTAATTAAAGAAAAAAGTAATGGAAAGGCATTGAAGAGGTTAAGAAAGGGTACACTTAAAAAAAAGAAAGGAGGAAAACCTCCTGTGGCAAGGTAGAATGGAAATAAGCTCTAATGCCAAAACCATGATTGTGTTAGTGTGGATAAAATTGCAGTATTTCCAGAAACTCTCACCAGGAACTCTCATCTCCATGATCAACAGGTGTTTTCAAGGGGTGGGGAGAAGTAGTCATCTCCATATCAATAGGTGGTTACAGAGTGGGTGGGGAGCGAGGGCACATCTGGACTGGAAATGTTTGGTGGGATCCTTTGCAGTCAGGTTGTGAGAGACACAGGCGAGCAGAAGTAGACAACTGCTTGTATGCAACAGACGAGTTTCTCCCACTTTATTTCTCCCTTTGACTGATTTTGGCTTCAAAGGTTATTTGCCTTGGGCTGGGAATATATTTTCCCCCCAGAGTTACAGTTAGGCAGAAAGATATGAGTAGATGGAGGGAGAAAAAGGCCAGTGGAGACTACTAAAAGGGACTCAAAGAATTAACCAGATAAAATCAGAGAGCCTGAAAGGACTCACAGAGTTCATGAGTTAATCAGTTGATGTTCCAAAGGCCAGGAGTGACTTAGAATGTCCATATATTCCCTAGATAAAGAAAAGTATCAGAAAGCAGACCATGTCTTCATTGTAGCAATTAGATCATGCCATTGTAAAATCTATTTAGCCTGCAAAAAGGCCCACCTTACTTTTTAACTTAATCTGTATGCTGTTCTTTCTCTTCTTCCAGCCCCTTAATCAAGTAAATTTGTAACCAGGACAGGAGACAGACCTCCAAAGTGTAAATAAACCTATGTGAACAAAGAATGCTGAGATCTGAACCAACACAGTCACCTAAATAACCCTATTCTTAAGACAAACCTTCACAGGTTTTATAAATCACCTGAACACATCAGGTCTTAATGCTGACTCCTACTCCAAAAGGTCTATAAAACCCCAGACCCTAAACCCTAAAGTGAGACTTCTCTGAGGTTGCCCACACTCGTTTTTCTCCACCTTTCTTCGAGTGTGTCACTCTCTCTGTTCTACTCCAGTTAAGTAGGGAGGGGCTGCTGAGAGTTCTGATCTGGGGCCTGTAAATTCCCATTGCCTGGGTGACCCGGACAGGCCTGCAGCTATATAATCTTGCTCTTTAATAGCCTGCCTGAAAATCTCCTTTCTTTGCATCTGGGAAGTTCTCAGAACATCATCTCACTCCATCCAGGGTTCTGTGGCTCCCCCAAACCCGAGGAGGGTAGGGACTTAGTTCCCACGTAGTGCGTATTCAAGAGGACACTGGGCGCCAGGTGACCCTGGGTTTAGGAGCTGGCAAGGGATTTGCCCAGGCTGAGCAGGAGTTCAGTAAGCTTCCCTTTCCTCCATTTTTCCTCCCTCTCTGCTTTATTCAAGAACACCTGCCTTTGTCTACCTTGACTCTGGGGGGCTCCTCCCTTGGAGTGCATTCAAATAAAACTTTCACTCTTCTTCACTACTGTGTCTGTGCCCTTCATTTCTTTGTTGAGACGGGGACAAGAACCAAGGAGAACAAACTCAACCCCCAACAACTGGACCACCAATTCTAAATAACAGCAATGAAGTTTTGCCATGTGAGAGAAAAATATTTAATGGTGGCATCACTAACATCATATAAATCGGACTTAAAGGCACTTGATAAGTCTTTAAATGGAGAGATGGGAAAATGACATCCCATAACCATAAAATGAATAGCCTCAAGTTTAAGCCCAATAACTTATTTCTGCTACTGTTGTTACAACCAGCCACCTTTGGCTCACACCATCGACCTCCAATAAAACACAATTGGCTGCTCTGGTTACTGAGGTAATAGGTATGCCCGACATATTTGACCCAAACTCTAAAGGCTCCTGCTGTCTACATCACCAGAATAAGATAAATTGATAAAAATTATAGGTAAATAAACTGTTAAATGAGATGTTGGCTGCCAATTTTGCAGCCTCAACACGACAAAGCCTTTTTTTATATGATCCTTAAAACAACAGTCCCTCTGTGGTTAACAGTTGGTATTACTTGCTCCCCACAGGTTCCTGTTGCGTTAACCCCTAATATACCTTCATGAAGTTGGTAATGGCAAATCAGATTTTCAGGGCACAAATTCAGCAGTTTATGGAAGCTTCCCTCAAACGTGGACTCAGAAGTGTAACATATATAAATATCAGTTAGAGCATTGGTTCTCTACTCTGTTTGCTACAATCACCAAAAGTTTCAGATAATACCGATAACCCCAGGACCCTCACATTGGTGATTCTGGTTAGGGTTGGAGGCTGAACAATGGTGTTTTTAAGGGCTCCCAAGTGATTCTAGTATATAGCCTACACTGAAAGTCTTAGGTTTGAATATTCTGATATATCAGAGTGTTTTTTAGAAAAAACTACATTAAAATGACTTTTATTATTTTGCTTCCTCATGATATTAAGTTTCATCTTTTATGAAGTGTCTGTTCAAGTCCTTTGCTCCTTTCTTTCATTTGCCTCTTTGCTTTTCTTAGTACTTTATAGGAATTATTTATATATTCTGAATACCAGTCTTTTTTTTAATGAATCTAATGAGTTATTTGTCTGACATATGTACTAAGAATATTTTTCTCTCCCAACCTATGATTTACTTTTCATTTTTTTCTTAATGGTGTCTCTCAAAGAACAAATGTTTTAAATTTAGATGAAATCCAATTTATTATGTTTTTTTATTCTTTGTGCTTTGTGTCTTGTCTATCCTAAAGGTTTTAAATTTATTCTTCTATGTTTTCTTCTAAAAGCATCAAATGAATCAGCTCTTAAATTTAGATTTATCATACACCTTGAATTAGTTTTTAACATATGATATGTAGTGGAGTTGGGGCTGATTTTTATCCCATCAACTTATCCAACTGTTTCAAAACTATTTCTTGAAAAGACATTCTTCTCCAAAGGGAATTACTTAGGGACCTTATTTAAACATCAATTGGACATATATGTGTAGGTCTATTTCTGGGTTCTATGTTATATTCCATTGATGTATTTGTCTATCTTTATGCTGATATCACTCTGTCTTTATTACTGTACCTTTAAGTAAATTTTTTAAAGTCAGGTACTGTGAGTTCTATAACTTTCTTCTTTTACAAAATTGTTTTGGCTATTCTAGGTCATGCCATTTGTATTTCCATATAAATTTTAGACTCATAAATTTCTAGGAACTAGTCTTCTGAGATTATGATTCACAGGTGTTGAATCTGTAAACCGATTTGGGGAGAACTGGATTTTAACCATGTTGAGTCTTCTAATTCATGGACATGTTATAACTTTCCATTTATTTAGGTATTCCTTAATTCCTTGAAGCAATGTGTTATAGTTTTTCATTTATAGGCCTTTCCTGTATTTTGTTAAATTTTTTCCAGATACAATTTTGTGTTGCTATTACTGTAAATGACTTTTTAAAATTTCATTTTCTAAGAAAACAATTCAAGTGATTTTTATACATTTACTTGAACTGTAAGCTTGCTAAATTTATTTATTAATTTTAGAAAGTATTCTTTAGACTTGTAAGATAGTTCAAATAAACCAACATCATTTTGTTATTATTTTCATTTCCAATCTGGAGGTCTCTTATTATTTTTCCTTCCCTTATTTTATTGGCTTGAGCCTCCACAAAAAGTTTCAACAGAGGTGGAAAGAGGGAGCTTCTTGGCTTTGTCCCCAATCAGGGAAATCATTTACTATTTCCCCATCTAGTATGATGTTAGTTAGGTTTTTCATAGATTCCCTATAAGATGGAGGACACTTCCACCTAGTCTCAGTTTTCAGAAGAAAATTTTTAAACCATAAATGGGTGTTGAATTTGGTTAAATGTTTTTTTATGAATGTACTGAAATGATGATATACTTTTCTTTTTTATTCTGTAAGTATAGTAAACTAGGAAGTTATTTTTTAGTGTTATGTGAGCTTTTAATTTTTGTGATAAACCCCCCTCGGTCATGTTTTCCCTTTTAATTCACTGCCGGATTTAATTTGCTAGCATTCAGTTTAGGGTCCTTTCGATCTATTTCATGAGGTGTACTGGTTTATAATTTGCCTTTCTCTTAAGGACTTGGTCAAGGTTTGTTGCAAGATTATGCTGCCCTCATAATAGAGTGAAAGAGTTTGTGTAAGATTGGTATTATTTCTTCTCTAAATGTGCAAGAGAATTAATCTTTGAAACTATCCAGATTTTGTGGGCATATTTTTATTATAAATTAATTTCTTTATAGATATAGTTCTATTCAACTTTTTTGAAATTTTACTTTATAATTTTAATTATAGCTTTTAACCATTTCAATAGTAGTCTACCAATTTTGAGAAAAAATGTTGCAAATTTGTTTATATCTAAAAAGTTGGATGATTGAATTCACTTTATTTTATATTACAAATGTTTTAAAGTCTCTAATTTCTCCAAAATTTCATCTGATTAGAAGTTTTAGAATTGGCATAGCAAAAATACTGTTTAAATGCTTCCTCTATTATTAGAGATTCAGAATTAAGCCAAAAGAACTTACAAAAATCAATGAATATATTTCTCTTCTTAAAAATATATGTAACTTGGCAAGCCACAATTTCTACCCTCCTTTTTAGTTTCCTAATTTATGAAATGAAGGAATTGGATTAGATAACCTTTAAGAATTCATCCAGCTACAACAGCTTATTAATTCTAAATTATGCTATTACCTTTCTCAGATAAGGTATTAAATGTTTTACCTCAAGTTTGAATTAATTTAGCCTGCTAAAAGTCTTAGTTAAATCTATTTTTGAGAGTTTCTCAAGTACCTCACAAGAACATTTTAGGCAATTTTGGACTTTATCATTAAATATGGAATGGAGGGTCAGTATTACCTATTTAATCACACTGCTATTATAAGACAACAAGAGCTTTAAGACCTAAATGTTGCCCTTTTAGAAATATATACTTGTTAGTACTGGACCATATTTATTAAATTTTGAAAGAAATTAAAAATGTGTGACTTATAAAGACTAAATAATTTTATGACGTACTGTGTCAACATTCAAGAAATATTTTTGAGCACACACTATGTACAAGACATCAAAGACACAGTGATGAAAAACAGAAACAAAAAGAAACCTGCCTCACAGAGCGAATATGCTCGTAATGCAAATGAGAAGAACAAGACCAGCGAATTAGATGGGACATTCCTGACTCACAGTAGACATTTTACGAGGCTCTTTCTATCGATCGCTATACTGTCTTTCTTCTTTTACCTCCACTGCATTCCTGTTGCCTTACTTCCTGATAAGGATACCTTGTGCATAAATTGAAATTTTGTAATTCATGGTTGAAAAATATTCATCCAACATTTGGTCAGTTCCTGGTTCTGTCATTCTGTCCCTGAAGATGGTACCCTTAGGTGTGACAAATGCCTCCGCAAGAAACACGCTTAGCAAAATAAACAACCATAGAGCAGGCGCAGAAGTTCAATAGTAGACTTGGCCTCCTAAGAGACTGGAATCTAAACTGAAACCCTGTGTATATATAGTAATGAGGTATTCGCATGTTCATTACAAAGTAAATTAAATCTCGTAATAGAAGCAATGGGAATGCACTAACATTGGTCTAGCAATAGAAACTTTGGCTTTAAAAAACTAACACTAACCTGGTCAGCACTTAATTACAGAAATTTCAATGATCGCTGCCTTCCATTACTCAAAAAAATGAAATAAAAAACAAACAGAAACAACAACAAAAAAACCCCACAGAGGATTACTGGGTCTCAATTACAGAACTGAAGTCTTCTGGTTTATTTTGTTAATTGAACTGGCACAATAAAAAAAAAAATCTTTAGCTAATAAATACATTTTTAAAACCACCATGAAGGATAATATTTTTATCTGCACTATGCTAAATTTCACTTTGCTGGCTGGTTTAATGTGATCCTCCTAAAATACTTTCTAAAAGTTGGTTTTTATTTACTCAGAGCCACAATTATACTTATTATCACATATTCCTTTCCTTGACGGCGCGTACATGTACAGTAGTGAAACTAAAATCAACCCTGTTCCAGACCCACAAAATCACCCTAGCCTCATTTCCTCCACTTAATGTACTCCAATCTCTGCTTGGGTGGTTAAAACAAAATTGCATATTACTATAACTACCTTTGTAAGGTATGTAATTTTACTCAACTATTTCACAGCTCAGTTGACTTGCTAGCAAGTGGATATCAAATATTTTCCAATCCCTAGTTTACTCCATGCAAAACTTCAAATGTTAATCTTGTCTGTTACCATTCAAAATGAAGTATGCTGGAAAACCTCTTCCATCCTTCATATAACTACTAAATTCAAAATATTGTGGACATTATCATCCTAAGCAGCTTTTGATGTGATTTCTGCATTCTCAGGTTCAAAGTCATAAAACATTCTACCCCTCACTCTTTCTCACTATTCTGAATATGGAGATAGTAAAAGGCAAGGTCTTCAGAATAACTATATTCTGTTGTACACATCAGCACACAAAGGCCCCACTGTATGCAAAGCCAGGCACATACAAAAATAAGACTGGTCTCTCTCCCATTCAAAGGTACTGACTACACACACATGCATAGACACACATGCACACAAGGATATGAGTTGTATCTATCCAATACAAAAATATCTTACTGTATGGGGCTGAAAAAGTAAAATTTTGTCATAAAAAAAGAACCAAGCTGATTTCTTATAAATAACTGATTTACTGATAAATACCTCATTTAGAACTGGCTACTTTACATCCCATCTCGCATCTTAATTATACTGATGGGCTGGAGAGGCAGAGAAGCGGTCACAAATGGGCACGCTAAAATCCTGCAGCATTCTGCGTTGGAGCTGAGGAGATGCAGGGTCCCTAAGATTAAAGAGCATGGGTTCATAGCAGGCTTATCAACGGTGAGACAAGACAGCAAGGAGAGCATTTATTTGGAAATACACAAGGCTAAATTTAGAGGCTTAGTTGTGAATCATATAAAATCTTAATTAACACTTCCTAATCAGGTGTTTCAGGTGAACATAATTCCTCTCTGCAAACTGCTTAAGGAGGAGCGACAAAAGTACTAGACCGTCACAGACCTGGAAAACAGGGATGGCACAGCAAAAGCTGGCTGAGAATTTTAGTTTACATACGTAAATGCTGTACGACCATGAAACGGTCACAGCAGCTCTAGCTGCTGCTCCTACCACCTGGGAGCAAGGTAAAGGGACTAGGGACAAAGCACGTGGAAATCATGGGGTGGGGACAGTGGGATTTAAGACTTCCAAAATTGAAATACAACCCTCAGGATTTATATTTTGGCACAAATAATTACTCAACAGAATCTCATTTTTCTTAATAGCTTCTGGACTTCAACTGTACATCTTGTATTGTTAAATAAAGAAATAAGAAAAAAAAAGGGACAAAATGTCAAGGCACCCAAGGATGAAACTTATGTGAACTTGAGCATTCTGGGTCACACACTCCAGAAGACAATTTTTCCCTCAAATCAAGTGTTTTTTCTAGGCTCAAATTTAGCTGCTTCCAGAATCTTCACATTCTGTTCTGTAGATTACTTGAGATGAAGGTGTCATACTTTTCTCATTCTTAGAAAAAAGTCTTCCTTATAACTATGTGGTCCTCCTGCCTTTTAGCCTGGCTGCTAAAGGAAGGCAGGCTCAGAGCAGAGGGCTACAGTTCAGTGTTAACCAGCAGAAAATTCCTCTTCCTGCCCACAAGATTGGGAGAAGAATAAACGGGAAAATTCTTGCCTTTGTAGTCCTGTTATATTTGATTTGCTAGGCCTTGGAATACTCCAGAGATTGCTATTTATGATTCACAGAATGACTAGAGCAGTGTAAGGCAATGATCGCAAGGGAGACATAGGATTTGAAAAATATCCCACGAAAGAAGCTAGTCTTACTCAGGGGAGAACCCGGTGTTTTTTTTTTTTTTAGTTAGCACATAAATGTTCAAATTCTTGATCCAACTCCTTCAGGGCCAGTCTATATGTTTAACTGGAAAGAACTTCATTGTCTTTCCTAGATGTTAAGTTGGTGACAATAGCTGATTTTCAATTCTTAGTAGAACAGCACGTTCCTCTTGTTGAATAAAGCCAAATACATAACAGACAAACCTACATCTCATCTCTGTCTTACTAGCTTTTTCTTCAAAAATGTGTCCTCCATAAAATATATAAGTGACTTCTGCACAGTAACACAATAATATGAATGAAAAGCTATTCTCCTGGCTCTATATCCAGTAAAGAATGCTGGAAAATGTTGGACACTTCCCCAAAGGGGATCCCAAATTAAGAAGTTGGGTAACCCATCACATCTTTACTGAAAGATCTAGTTGAAGTCAGATTACTAAACTGCTAAAAAGGAAAAAAAAAAGTTAGGCTACTCTTTCAAATTACAGTGGATCCTGTTACCTGGCTCACCGGAAGAAAGTAAAAGATCCTTCCTGTTAACTAAAATTCATTTTTGTAAATACCTGAGTTGTTGGAAACCTTTCAAAAATGTATAGTATGTTTCCACCCTTCTTAATCAGAATTTTCTAAAGGCTATATGATATAAGTCAGTTACATCGAGGTCCCCAGTGGACCACAACTCCCATTATTTATGCACTTGTGTAGTTCCTCCCCTTGAGTTTGGAGAGCTCTATGACTGGGTTTAGCCAAAAGAATGAGGAGGACATGATACTGTGCCAATCCTAGACTTAAGATGTAAGAAGGCCTGGCAGCCTCTGCTTTTGTGCTCTAGAGGAAGCCAGATGCATTTTAAGAAGTCCACTCACCCTGAGCCTCATGGGCAGCCCACAGTGAGAAGGTCCAAGGCCCCGGATGACAGCACCAGCTGAACCTTCTGCCAACAGCCGAAACCAACTTACCAGACATGAGTGATTCACCATACGAGGGGACCCTCCAATCCCCAGTGAGCTGAGCCCGCTGATGTCCCATGGAGCAGAGAGAAGCTACCCGCTAGGGTCATGCCCAAAGGGTCGATACAGGAGCAAATACGTGATTGCTATTATTCTAAGCCACTATGCTTTGGGATAATGGACAACTGAAACACTGTCCTTGATCTCTTCTTAATGGTTCACGGGCATCGTATTTTTGAAGAGCCAAACTATAGACATCAGAAGATCTGGATTCTTGTTCCAGGTCCACCATTTATGTTCTGCTTTCTTGGCAATTCATATTTTCAATTTCCTCATGTATAAATCTTGACTATCCCACAGGATTGTTGTACGAATCCAGTGATACAAAACACACCTACAGTGCTTTCAAAACCATCGTCGGCACCTGAATCTATTCATGGTTAACGTATTACCTTTCACTCCAAATCCTAATTTCTTCTCTATTATTACCAATATAAAAGTAAAGTTTTGGAACCAAAGAAGTAACTTAATTTTTTTTTTGCATAAGTATACTTGATTCTGTACAGGATTTCAAGTTGAGGGGTGCCACAAATGCCAGTAGTTTGAACACTTCATAAAAAAAAGATATTGACATACACACAGTGAGCCAGTTTTCATTTCAGAGAAGCAATTACAAAGTGTCTCAAAATTTTTAGTCTGTCAAAAATTTTTCTCAAAACTTTACAATGCGTCCTTGATAAGCCATTTGCCAATAGTGTTCTGTGCAAGCACTTGTGCTCTTTCTCCCAATGCTTTCCAAAATGCTAGATAAAAGGAACACAGGAATCTCCCATATGTGCAGCCTTTGGCCAGTCATTTAATCTTACATAAATTAGGGATAACTATTTCTGCCTTGCTTTTTATGTAAGTACTTAGTAGAGGCACTACAAAGGCATTCAATAATTATTGTCACTGTTATCACACTGACTTCTTTGTGCAGCCTTTGGCCAGTCATTTAATCTTACATAAATTAGGGATAACTATTTCTGCCTTGCTTTTTATGTAAGTACTTAGTAGAGGCACTACAAAGGCATTCAATAATTATTGTCACTGTTATCACACTGACTTCTTTGTGCCATATTAGCAGGCACACCTTCATTTTTATGGTTTGGAGATTTTAGGGCAATCTGTTTATATACCCCCACTCAGAAGAAATAAAATGAAAGAAAACAAGAGATGTAAAACCAGCAGAAACAAGGCAGATTATTTTTCTTCCCAATAATTTGGCAAAAGGCATTTATGTGTATGTGTACCTCTTATTATGAATACAAGCTCTCTAAGGAAAGAGGTATGATCTTCTCATGCCTTCTTGTTCAGCATCTTGCAAACTAGGGGTGATTAAGAAAAATATCATTATGACAACAGCAGGAACACACAGGAACAGTATGTCTGATTCTTTGGCAATGGAATAAGCTCTTCATATTTTAGTGAGAATTAAATAAAATATAACCTGAAGACGTATGCGTTGTTTCCAAAACAGGTTTTGAGGCAGCTTTACCAAATGCTCCAAACTGAAAGGGCAGAAAGAACATAATCCTTTCTGATCTTTTCTCACTCTGAGACTGTTTCTAGACTTCCGTTTCTGATCTATGAAGGGAGGTGGGCAAAAATCCTAGACATAAGTCCCTAGTTCTGACTCAACTGTAATGCTGTAATTCATTCTCTGAAGCCCCAACCGGCAGCCAAGAAATTTCAAAACTGTCTTAGAGTCTGTTATTGAACTAATATAAAAAGCCAGACACAGTGTAAAGCCCCTCAGAAAAGTGATTTCCTATAGCTCACATTTTATTGTTGTCATTGTTATATTTCAGGCATTTAAAGTCCAAGGAAAATCTTCCACCTACCAATGAGGCATTCTTTTTTTTATTGAAGTATCATTGATCTACAATCTTATGCTGGTTTCAAATATACAACACAGTGGTTAAACAGTTGCCCATATTATTAAATCCTCACCCCCTCTAGCGCAGTTACTATCTATCAATGTAGTAAGATGCTACAGAATCACTGACTATATTCTCCGTGCTCTACTACTATCCCCTTGACCAACTTATACTGTGATTGCGAATTATTGTGCCCCTTTGTCCCCTTCCCCCTTAGTAACCACTAGTCACTTCTCAGTGTCTATAAGTCTATGACTATTTTATTCCTTATGTTTTGCTTTGTTTTTATACTCCCAAAATAAGTGAAATCATATGGTATTTGTCTTTCTCCACCTGGCTTATTTCACTGAGCATAATACCTTCTAGATCCATCCAGGTGAGGCATTCTTATCAAGTACTTTGAGGCCACCTAGGTTGCTAATCAAAATAATACTCAATGCTCCCAGAAATAAGAATGCATTTTAAAAGGATCTTACACATATTTTACCTAGTCTAGCAATATACATGGTACCCAAAGGGGAAAGGACAAAGAAAACGGAGATATGAGCTAATATCAACATTTATGCTAAATATAAAATGCACCTGCTGTCCAAGTGTATGTGTGCGTATGAAAACATGAGCAAGAGAACACCTAGCTATAGATGGAGTCCAGTCATTAGGCCAATGCAAACTATACCTCACCATGCCCCCCAGTCACCGTGGCGCAAATGTGTAGAATGGCACAAGTGCTAGAAGCGAAGCTGGGTAGATATTTCTTCTGTTTTCATAGGAGGCAAAATGATGGATTCATTCAATGTTTATTCTTTCATTTAGCAAAACTGTTTTGAGAACTTCTGCTGTGTACTAGATAGTAAGTCATTGGGAGTCAAAGATAGATATCCTGCCCTCAAAAACTAAGGAAAGTAAGAGTCAAGTAAACAACCACTTGACAATAATAAGTGTACGACACATATAGCATGGGAGGAAATGGTATGGAGAAGAATATGGGAAGGGGGGAAAATGTACGGTAACTTGGTTCCACAAACACTGAGTTCCTCTTGCGCACCAGGCACTGGGCATACACAGAGAAGTGTGCCCCAGGAAAGAAGGTAGCACAGCCCTTCAGAAACAATAGAAAATAGAGTAGAAGTGCATCAACTTTATACGGACCTGAAGGTTTACAAGGTGAAGTATGGGGTTGAGGAGAGAGAAGGGGACAGAGCCAACATGTGTGAAAATGTCTGGCCACAGTGTGTGCGCAAGTCTGCAGGTAAGACCGTCCTGTAGCAGCAGAGAACACTGCCGCGGTGCTTCAAGGAAGAAAAGAAAATGAGGCAAGTGTGAAAGTGTTATGAGTCAGAATGGGCAAAATCATTACCACCAAGTATGCAGGGCTCAGCTGACAACGGACAGGACACATTTCAGAGGCATGCGTCCAAAACGGAGAACACTGCCTTCTTGGTGGGCAAGAACCATGCCTATTCCCTCTGCTATGACGAATGTATGTTCAGAACATCACATAGAGCGTACATTTTTTCTCAAAGTATCAACTATTTTGTTGAAAAGAGGGAAACGGAGAAATGGAAAAAAAGGTGAAAAAAATGAAGATACAGAGAGTGTTCAGAGGGCAAGATTCAAAGAGAGTTAAGGCCCAGCAGAAAGAGGAACACAGATGCCAGCAGGAGAGAGACAGAGGGATGTGGACGAAAGGGCAGCGATGTAAGTAAGTGAACCTGCGGAAATCAAAATGAGTATGTGATGAGCAAATGAGACAAGGAATCAAAAAAGAATCTTATGCTCAAGATTTAGGGAAAAAGTGCTCATTTTAAAACAGAAAACTTGGAAAAAGAGGGGAACAAAAGAGATAGGATGACAAAGTGAAAATGAAAGAAAACACCCTGCAGCTAGGAGAAGTAAATGTGTGAAGACAGGTGGAGATGAAGAAGGAAAGGACAGAGAATAAAGGCAAGCACAGAAAAAGAGGGGAAAATACCGATATATTTCCTGGCACCAATGAGATCTTACTGCCATTTTTATGTATCACTGCATCTTTGTCAGCGTGCAATGACTAAAGACTTTCTTAAAGTCCCAAGTGGGGAAACAATCGGGCATTCGGAGGATTTACATAAAGATCTGAACTGTGGAATATGTATTTTCTTTTTAAAAATCTCTGCCATAGTGACAGGTAATTTTCTTAGAGTCTAAAACTCTGATGTGGGACAAAAAAGGTTCCAGAATGAAAAACAAAGGAGGGAGAAAAACAGGGAAACATTTTAAGTGTTGATTGGTGCTGCTTGTCAGCATGTTGACAAGGAAGAAACAGATGAAATCACCAAGCATGCTAAACAGTGCGATGCTCTGACACAGGAAAAAGTGCAGAGATTTTTTTCTCTCAATGTGTCCTTTTGGATTTTTGTTCACGGATCCCACTCTGCTGTGGGTACGGAAGCACTGCAATTGTCTGTACCCTGCCTCACACCTGACTTCCCTCTCTGTTCCATTTGCCTCTTGTGGCTTCCACAATAATGGGCATTGTGAGTTTTCACTGCGTTACTTGACTTCTTCCCTCATGAAGAATTTTCTCTGCATCGTGTAGGAGAGATGATTCATTGGGAATTTTCTTGCTTTCTTATGGTACAACTGGTCATACACTCCCATTGTAAGTGATATTGCCAGGTATGCAGATCTGTGGTTCTCAAACTTACTGGGGAAAATGGGCGGGAAGGGAGGGATAAGAGGGAAGAAGGGGCATGACGATTAGCAGATGTAATGTTGGGGGGGCACGGGGAGGGCAGTACAACTCAGAGAAGACAAGTAGTGATTCTATAGCATCTCACTACGCTGATGGACAGTGACTGTAATGGGGTTGGTGGGGGGGACCTGATGAAGGGGTAGTTTAATAACCGTAATATTGCACATGTAATTGTAGATTAATGATAATAAAATAAATTATATTAAAAAAATGCATGAGGATCACTAAGCCTCCTGCAGTTTCTGACTCAGTAGGTTTGAAGTGAGGCCCAGGAATGTGCATTTCTAAGACATTCCAAGGTGATACTGAAGGTTCTGTGGTCTGGGGACCACACGCGGGGAACCCACTGATGTAGATCATCTCCACTAAACAGATGTGCTCAAAAGACAGTCCTATATCTAGAATGACAGCAAGTGACTTAAGTTCCCTTGATTAACAACGTTTTCTGCTCATGTCATTAACTGAATAGAATGACTAATACATTCCTCACCACTATTAATAGCAAAATAGTTGCTTACTACATACCTAATTGTATCTGGAGGACTATAACAGTTCTTAATCTACAAATTCTGTACTTCGGATTATGTGAAAATCAGTATTTTGCACTTCAAAATATATTTCCTCGTATACAACCCTCTATTATTCCAGTTGATTTTGGCTTGAATAAAAAAGAAAAGCCTTTATATATAAAGTATCAATGAGTATCAAATGTTTTTAACCCTTATTTCCTGTAATCAATAATTATAGGAAAAGCAGACATTATACAGAGAGGTATTAACCTTCACTGAATTTGGAAAGAGAATTTTGAGTGCTTCTTTATGGCAGTACTTAAATTATTATACCTTAATTCATTTCAAAACATAGGTCTCAATTTTTTCTGATAAAATTTTAACACTAACACTTCTTTTTACTCTTTCCATACTGGTTTCTGGTAAGTTCTTTTTTTTTAACCACTGAAATTAGGAGAAACGCAGTGTTTTCTTGGTTTAGCAAGCAAATGTTGCAATAGGAAAAGAAAAAGGACAAAGGTTATATAAACTAATAAATGTATTTCTTAAGACAGATTCAGCCAAACTCTCCTGGGAGTGTGCGCAAATGGTATTGCTGAACCGGCAAAAAGAAAAAGGTGTTCAGTGTTCACTTAGGTTAAATGCTTTCCACTGCCAGCCACCAGAGAGCACTGTTCACAACTGACAGCTTCGGTGCTTGTAACCAGTTCTGTGATGTTCTCAAAATGTGGCCTGTGCATCTCCTGTACCAGAATCGCCCAGGTTGTTTGAACTCAATGTGCATGTTATAAGAGATAGTATACCAAGAATGGACATTTTAAAACTATACCTGAAAGTCTGCACACTAAAATTTCAAAATCACTGCAGTTGTGGTTAATGACAGAGATTTACTGTGGGTACTGCAGAGGGGAGCAGTATGCTGCTGGCATCTTGCATTTTGGAAGAACAGAACTTTTTGAGCTATTTTATTTCATTTACAAGGATGATATTTTTAACAGATCTCTGCACATAAAGTATTAATTATAATTATATTAATGCTGCTAAAACAATTGTTACCTTATATAGCTAATAAATGTACTGTCTAATTTACTAGAAATTAGCAACCCATGTAAGTAAAATTTATTAAAATCCTGCCACATAATAGAGGATGGTGCTATTGATTTAGGTATCACATCAAAATAAATATATGATTTAATGAGTATAAGGTTTGACAATTTCAAATTAAGCCTCTTACAAAATCCTCGTGTTATTATTAAAAAGAAATTCACCAGCAAGTTCTACAAACCTGTATAGATTTTCTTAGTTTTATTCATAATTAGAAAAAATATTTGTGTACACTGTCTCCAACAAAACAAGACCAACAGAGTTTGAATTTGCTTATGGTTTTGCCGTTATGCCTCCTTAATCCACCTACGTACTTCCCATGAACAGCCCATGAAAGTAAGTTCTGAACTTCAATGTCATATATTACCATCACCCAGAACCCTTCTCTCACTCCTTTTTTTTACATTGTACTTGCTCCTCACACATGCTTCTATCGCTACAACATTGCATTTATGAACTTATCTTGGTTCCCCTGCATTGACCTTGGCTCCTTCTAAAGTAACAGCTCAGACTCACTTTCCAACAGCCTTAGCTCTGCTTCCCAGCATTCATTCAAGCATCATCATATCTATAGGTTTTGCTCCATCCCTTGCAAAAAAAAAAAAAAGTAGATAGAAATTTAACCAAACCAAACAAAAATTCACTTTATCACACTTCCAAAATGCTCTTAGTTTGCTATCCCATGATTTCTGCAAATGTTAAAAATGAATTTTGGATTCATATTAGTGAATAGTTTTACCTATCATTTTTATTGTAGTTTAAGAAGATAAATGTACGTTTTATTAAAAAGCTATGAGCTGTGTCCAAGAAGATATAAAGAAATGTTGAAATAGGTTCCATGTAGGAGAATGTATGGCTTTTATTTTCCGAATAGCAACTTCAGTAAATTAAAGTGCTCGATATTGTACCAGCCGGGTGTCACAAATGAATAGTGAACCTGCCAGCAATAATGTTTTCAATTTCTTAAGCACTATCCTGGTTCCTGACAGAATTGATTGGCTTTTTGACGAAAAGTTGTAGTGGCAGAGATTATAAAAAGAAGAAGAAAATTCCTCTTTAACAAACTACCTAAGAGACAAACTATCCAAATGTAACTCAATACACCAAATGTTCTATTTATTTTAGAGTGAAGCTAAAATGAATACCAGCACTATAATATTTTGCATTTAAAAAATAATAATACTGAAGTGAATTTCCAATAGAAAAATATGTTTAGAAGTTAAATACCTGTTTTTTTTTTAATCACAAAATTTTCTCCTGGATTTGCAATATGAATTAAACATTCTGAAAAAAAATTTTATCAAAAAAGAAATGCAAGTTAATTGAAGAGACTTGGAAAATATAAAGAACTTTCATGATAAATTGAAAAATACATATTTGAATGATATTAAATATAAATAGGGTTGTGCATTTATCATATACTTTTTATATAACTTATCTGCAAGGCGCTAGAAAGCAACAGGAAAGTAATTCTGTATCATGCATATTCACAGGTATATGTTTATGGTCATATATGTGTACATATGCCCACAACTTAAACGGGAAATTACTTCCAACAGTCATGTTAAATGTAAGGGTAATGGTGTATCTTTTTTGTTTTTTTGTTTAGTATTTTTATGATTTCCTCCCTTCCATTTATTTATTTATTTGCTGGTGACTTTGTTTTATTTTTTTAAGTTTATTTTCATATCATTAATCTACAATTAAATGAGTAATATTATGGTGATTACACTACCCCCCTTCATCAGGTCCCTCCCCCCAACCCCATCACAGTCACTGTCTATCAGTGTAGTTAGATGGCATAGAGTCACTACTTGTCCTCTCTGGGTTGTACAGCCCTCCCCGTGCCCCCCTAACATTACATCTGCTAATCGTAATGTCCCTTTTTCCCCCTTGCCCCCCCCTTCCCACCCATCCTCCCCAGTCCCTTTCCCTTTGGTAACTATTAGTCCGTTCTTCGGTTCTGTGAGTCTGCTGCTGTTTTGTTCCTTCAGTTTTTTTTCTTAGTTCTTATACTCCACATATGAGTGAAATCATTTGGTACTTGTCTTTTTTGGCTTGGCTTATTTCACTGAGCATAATACCCTCTAGCTCCATCCATGTTGTTGCAAATGGTAGGATTTGTTTTCTTCTTATGGCTGAATAATATTCCATTGTGTATATGTACCACCTCTTCTTTATCCATTCATCTACTGATGGACACTTAGGTTGCTTCCATTTCTTGGCTATTGTAAATAGTGCTGCGATAAACATAGGGGTGCATCTGTCTTTTTCAAACTGGGCTGCTGCATTCTTAGGGTAAATTCTTAGGAGTGGAATTCCTGGGTCAAATGGTATTCCTATTTTGAGTTTTATGAGGAACCTCCATACTGCTTTCCACAATGGTTGACCTAATTTGCACTCCCACCAGCAGTGTAGGAGGGTTCCCTTTTTTCCACATCCTCGCCAACATTTGCTGTTTGTGTTTAGGATGTTGGCTATACTCACTGGTGTGAGGTGGTATCTCATTGTGGTTTTAATCTGCATTTCTCTGATGATTAGTAATATGGAGCATCTTTTCATGTGCCTGTTGGCCATCTGAATTTCTTCTTTAGAGAAGTGTCTATTCATGTCCTCTGCCCATTTCTTAATTGGATTATTTGCTCTTTGTTTGTTGAGGTGCATGAGTTCTTTGTATATTTTGGATGTCAACCCCTTATCGGATACGTCATTTATGAATATATTCTCCCATACTGTAGAAAGTCTTTTTGTTCTACTGATGGTGTCCTTTGCTGTACAGAAGCTTTTCAGCTTGATATGGTCCCACTTGTTCATTTTTGCTTTTGTTTCCCTTGCCCAGGAGATATGTTCATGAAGAAGTCGCTCATGTTTATGTCCAAGAGCTTTTTGCCTATATTTTTTTCTAAGAGTTTTATGGTTTCATGACTTACATTCAAGTCTTTGATACACCTTGAGTATACCTTTCTGTATGGGGCTAGACAGTAGTCCAATTTCATTCTATTACATGTAGCTGTCCAGTTTTTCCAACACCAGCTGCTGAAGAGGCCGTCATCTCCCCAATGCATATCCAAGGCTCCCTTATCACATATTAATTGACTGCATGTGTTTGGGTTGATGTTTGGATTTTCTATTCTATTCCACTGGTCTGTGGGTCTGTTTTAGTGGCAATACCAAATTGTCTTGATTACTGTGACTTTCTGGTAGAGCTTGAAGTCAGGGAGCGTAATTCCCCCTGTTTTATTCCTCCTTCTCAGGATTGCTTTGGCTATTCGGGGTCTTTTGTGGTGCCATACGAATTTTAGAATTATTTGTTCGAGTTCATTGAAGAAAGCTGTTGGTAGTTTGATAGGGATTGCATTGAATCTGTAGATTGCTTTGGGTAATATAGCCATTTTGACAATATTTATTCTTCCTAGCCAAGAGCATGGGATGCATTTGCACTTGTTAGTGTCCTCTTTAATTTCTCTTAGGAATGTCTTGTAGTTTTCAGGGTACAGGTCTTTCACTTCCTTCGTTAGGTTTATTCCTAGGTATTTTATCCTTTTTGATGCAATTGTGAATGGAATTGTTTTTCTGATTTCTCTTTCTGTTAGTTCATCATTAGTGTATAGGAAAGCAACAGATTTCTGTGTGTTAATTTTGTAACCTGCAACTTTGCTGAATTCAGATATTAGTTCTAGTAGTTGTGGAGTGGAGTCTTCAGGGTTTTTTATGTACAATATCATGTCATCTGCAAATAGTGACAATTTGACTTCTTCTTTACCAATCTGGATGCCTTGTATGTCTCTGTGTTGTCTGATTACCATGGCTAGGACTTCCAATACTATGTTGAATAACAGTGGAGAGAGTGGGCATCCCTGTCTTGTTCCCGATCTTAGATGAAAAGCTTTCAGCTTCTCGCCATTCAGTATGATGTTGGCTGTGGGTTTGTCATATATGGCCTTTATGATGTTGAGGTACTTGCCCTCTATACCCATTTTGTTGAGAGTTTTAATCAGGAATGAATGCTGAATTTTGTCAAATGCTTTTTCAGCATCTATGGAGATGATCATGTGGTTTTTGTTCTTCTTTTTGTTGATGTGGTGGATGATGTTGATGGATTTTCGAATGTTGTACCATCCTTGCATCCCTGGGATGAATCCCACTTGATCATGGTGTATGATCCTCTTGATGTATTTTTGAATTCGGTTTGCTAATACTTTGTTGAGTATTTTTGCATCTATGTTCATCAGGGATATTGGTCTGTAATTTTCTTTTTTGGTGAGGTCTTTGCCCGGTTTTGGTATTAGAGTGATGCTGGCTTCATAGAATGAGTTTGGAAGTGTTCCCTCCTCTTCTATTTTTTGGAAAACGTTAAGGAGAATGGGTGTTATTTCTTCTCTATATGTCTGGTAGAATTCAGAGGTAAATCCATCTGGTCCGGGGGTTTTGTTTTTGGGTAGTTTTTTGATTACCGCTTCAATTTCATTGCTGGTGATAGGTCTGTTTAGTTTTTCTGTTTCTTGTTTGGTCAGTTTTGGAAGGTTGTATTTTTCTAAAAAGTTGCCCATTTCTTTTAGGTTTTCCAGCTTGTTAGCATATAGATTCTCATAGTATTCTCTTATAATTCTTTGAATTTCTGTGGGACCCGTCGTGATTTTTCCTTTCTCATTTCTGATTTTGTTTATGTGTGTAGATTCTCTTTTTCTCTTAATGAGTCTGGCTAGGGGTTTATCTATTTTGTTTACTTTTTCAAAGAACCAGCTCTTGGTTTTATTGATTTTTTCTATTGTTTTGTTCTTCTCAATTTTATTTATTTCTTCTCTGATCTTTATTATGTCCCTCCTTCTGGTGACTTTGTGTCTCATTTGTTCTTATTTTTCCAATTTCAGTAATTGTGTCTTTAGACTATTCATTTGGGAATGTTCTTCTTTCTTTAGATAGGCCTGGATTGCAATATACTTTCCTCTTAGAACTGCCTTTGCTGCATCCCATAGAAGCTGTGGCTCTGTGTTGTTGTTGTCATTTGTCTCCATATACTCTTTGATTTCTGTTTTGATTTGGTCATTGACCCATTGATTAATTAGGAGAATGTTGTTAAGTCTCCATGTATTTGTGAGCCTTTTTGTTTTCTTTCTAAAGTTTAATTCTAGTTTAATACCTTTATGATCTGAGAAGTTGGTTGGTAGAATTTCAATATTTTCGATTTTACTGAGGTTCTTTTTGTGGCCTAGTATGTGGTCCATTCTGGAAAATGTTCCATGTGCACTTGAGAAAAATGTGTATCCTGTTGCTTTGGGGTGTAGAGTTCTGTAGATGTCTGTTAGGTCCATCTGTTCTAGTGTGTTGTTCAATGCCTCTGTGTCTTTATTTTCTGTCTGGTTGATCTGTCCTTTGGAGTGAGTGGTGTGTTGAAGTCACCTAAAATGAATGCATTGCTGTCTATTTCCTCCTTTAATTCTGTCAGTATTTGTTTCACATTTGCCGGCGCTCCTGTGTTGGGTGCATATATATTTTAAATTGTTATATCCTCTTGTTGGATTGACCCCTTTATCATTATGTAATGTCCTTCTTTATCTCTTGCTACTTTCTTCGTTTTGAAGTCTATTTTGTCTGATACAAGTACTGCAACACCTGCTTTTTTCTCCTTGTTATTTGCATGAAATATCTTTTTCCATCCCTTCACTTTTAATCTGGGGATATCTTTGCGTTTGAGGTGAGTTTCTTGTAGGCAGCATATAGATGGGTCTTGCTTTTTTATCCATTCTGTTACTCTGTGTCTTTTGATTGGTGCATTCAGTCCATTTACGTTTAGGGTGATTATCGAAAGATATGTACTTATCGCCATTGCTGGCCTTAGATTCATGGTTACCAAAGGTTCAAGGTTGCTTCTTTACTATCTAACAATCTAACTTAACTTTCTTATTAAGTTATTGTAAACACAGTCTGATGATTCTTTATTTCTCTCCCTTCTTATTCTTCCTCCTCCATTCTTTATATACTAGGTGTTTTATTCTTTGCCTTTAGTTAGTATTTGGATGGTCTGCTTTCTTTGCTATGATTTTTTTTTCTCTGGTGACAGCTTTTTGGCCTTAGGAATGCTTCCCTCTAGAGCAGTTCCTTTAAGATGTCCTGTAGAGGTGGTTTATGGGAGGCAAATTCTCTCAGCTTTTGCTTGTCTGGAAACTGTTTAATCCCTCCATCATATTTAAATGATAATCGTGCTGGATACAGTATTCTCGGTTCGAGGCCCTTCTGTTTCATTGCGTTAAATATATCATGCCATTCTCTTCTGGCCTGTAAGGTTTCTGTTGAGAAGTCTGATGTTAGTCTGATGGGTTTTCCTTTGAAGGTGATCTTTTTTCTTTCTCTAGCTGCCTTTAATACTCTGTCCTTATCTTTGATCTTTACCATTTTAATTATTATGTGTCTTGGTGTTGTCTTCCTGGTGTCCCTTGTGTTAGGAGATCTGTGGGCTTCCATGGACTGCGAGACTATTTCCTTCCCCAGCATGGGGAAGTTTTCAGCAAATATTTTTTCAAAGACACTTTCTATCCCTTTTTATTTCTCTTCTTCTTCTGGTATTCCTATAATGCGAATATTGTTCCATTTGGATTGGTCACACAGTTCTCTTAATATTCTTTCATTCCTAGAGATCCTTTTATCTCTCTCTGCCTCAGCTGCTCTGTGTTCTTCATCCCTGATTTCTATTGCATTAACAGTCTCTTGCATCTCATCCAATCTGCTGCTGATCCCGTCGATGGCTTGTCTCATTTCTGCATTATGTTTCCTGACTTCCCTCACTTCCTCCCTTAGTTCTTGCATATTTCTCTGAAGATCCATCAGCATGGTTATGACTTTTATTCTGAATTCTTTTTCAGGAAGATACTGCATTTCCATCCCTTCAGGTTCCTTCTCAGAGGGTGCCTGTGTCTGGATTTTTGTCTGTATCATATTCTTCTGTCTTGTCATGTTGATAGGAGTAGTCACTGGTAGGTGCCAGGTATGTCAGCTGGGCTCTGGAGTGGATTCTCTAAGCGTGCTGTAGGTGTCGCTGTTGCTCCACTAATCCACAGTCGCGGCCACGCCGCTTTTTGGCCAGGTTGGTAACAAATGGGAGGCTATTGTTTTCTGTATAAAGTTCCAGCATGTCTGCTCCCTTCTCTCTGTCACCAGCAACGGGGACCGAAGTTCCCCAGGACTTCCAGCCTGCAGGGCTGAGCTCACCGGGGCGATCGTGCTCCCTCACTGGGCCCCCCCGCCTCTCCGAGACCACTGCAAATGGCGCACGCTTTTCTCTTGTCCCTGGGCGCTGGCTGCAAGGTCCTCGCACGTTCCCGGCTCTAAACCTGCACCTTCTGCCTCTCCAATGATGGAGGCACCGCGATGTGTGTCAGCGCTCCTGGCGTAGACCACTGGGGCTGGTTATTTCGCGGACCTGCTCTTCCACTCCCTCCCGGCTCCGAATCTTCTCCTCCCGCCGGCGCGCTGGGGTGGGGGAGTGCTCAGGTCCTGCCAGGTCGCGGCTCCGTATCTTACCCACCTCTTGGGGTGCCGAGTCCTCTCGGGTGTAGCTGCACGCTGTGCGCTTTCTTGTGTATTCTGGTCTTTCTTTTATGAGTGGTTGTATTTGCTGTATTTTTGTAGATAAATATAGTGTTGGGAGGAGATTTTTGCTGCCCTGCTCACACTGCCATCTTCCCGGAAGTCCTCCCTTCCATTTAAATAATAAATCCACTTCAGAGTTATTTGTGACTATCAGTGAACTGAAACAACCCTAATGATGTTTGACTCATCTATTATTTGGAAACCAGTAATATGTTGCTGTCCACATATATTTGCATATACACAAACATATGAATTTATATATATTAACATGTGAATGTACACATTCATATATATGACTATGCAAATTTTATTTAAAATATCATTAGCAATTACCTTAGAGCCAAGGTTTAGGCAAATCTATTAGAGAAGTCTGAAATTCTAGAATACTTTAAATAAAATTATACTTTTCAGATTTCCAAAAATTTCACTTTACCAAAGGATTCGCAACTAGCCTTCTTTACATGTAACACTCCCAATATAGTAGTTTGTTTATATACCACTACCTATACAATGTTGCAAAGAAATTTAAAATTAGAATGATAGAAGAGATGTAATTTAGCACATTTATGTAATACATTTTTATCTACTATGAAAAATAATAAGCCTTGTGCTACAGTTTCAAGACAATAAGTACTTCAAAAAATCAAAATCTTTGCTCTAGTCTAGGTCTTCATCCATCCTTCATTCTCCAAATTTTGGCAAAGGACATATGAGTGTACTGGGGTCTATTTCATTTTCATTACCTGGTGTAGTTAGTATAAAAGCAGAATAACAACAGGTACCAAGATATGTGCACAATATCTCCGTTTCAGGCACCACTGTTCAAAATGAATAATAAATGAAGTATCGACCTTACCAACAAACTGAGATCAATTCCTAAAATGAGCAGGGGAGGAGAGTTAGGGTAGTGAAGTGATTCTCTTGCCAGAGGAGATTTAACCAGTCTTGGCCTTCACACTCTACCAGTTGTGCAGAGCTTCTCTTTGCTTGGAAAACTTGATATACTCAATTGCTATATACATTAATGTGGCACACTTGGAAATGCTGTAGTGCATGAGTCAGTCATTCCTACTACTACAGTTTGATCTCTTCCACAATGAATACAAAAGTAATCTCCCACCCTTCACCCAAAATGCATGGTTCAGTATATTTACCATTAATTATCCTTTCTGAAGAAAAGGAAAGCTGTGAATATTCATTTTTCTACATCTTAATATATTAAAAATGTCCATCATTGATATCTGGGATTTAGTAGGAATGTTCAAACTTAATGCACATATTTTAAACTTAGTGGTTGAAAAAAATCTTTGGTCTAAAAAACACAAGAGACCAAAGGAAAAAAAAAAACCTCATTGTAAAGAACAGGTACCTGAATTTCAGAAATATAAAAAACAAGGACAGGGACTCATTTTAGTAAGTATTTTTTATAAAAGATAAACAAGTACTAGGCTAATGCAGAATAATAAATCTAGGAATATATATATATATATATATATATAAATGGCATCATATTTAAATATCATGGAGCTCAGATTGCTTAAAAGTAAAAGATTGATATTTCTAAGCAATATTCTATATGTACTGGCCCTATAAAGTTGCCAGGTATAACCCATAGGTATGTGTCTGACAGTATCTCATCAGATTCAACTTTATAAGTTAGGATCACCCAGCATAGCCCATGAGAGCACTGGTCCACTCAGCCCTCACTTCTGCACCCATGTAATGCAATTTTAATCAATCCAGTTTCCACTTCTAGACTAACTAATTTGCAAATTACTTGTAGGGCTCCGTGAGCCTCCAAAAGTCCTTGAGATAGTAACCTCCAAGGTTAAACTGAACATGTGTCATCCCAAGACATATTGTTGAAAAGAGGGGAGGGTAAAGAAACACATGTTTCTTGGCCACTTTCTATGTAACAAATTCATCTAGTCTCCTAAATTATTTTATTTAATGCCTCTGTGAATGCAGCTTTTGTTGGGCCACACTGATGGACTTAGCAAGATTTTATGGAGGAGACAAAATTTAAGGTTAGCCATGGAAGATGGGAAGAATTAAGGTATTTTAGGAAAAGGAAGAGAAGGAAATGTTCCATGAACAAAAGCATGGGGACAATTTAGATTCTGCCTGACATTTCCTAGTGAACCAATTTGTTGGGAACCGATGGTTGGTGTAGTGACATTAGGATGGATAAGTATGGAAAAATAAATAAGAATTAGACTGGCAAGACAGATGTAAATGTGATATAAACAATGCAAGACAACTGAAGGATTGTTAAGCAGAGAATAATTTGCATGGGATATCATGACAGAGTGAAGCGTGAAGCTCTGTTAGGGGGCTCTTAATAAACTGAGGAGTATATGATAAGGGTCTTACCCTAAGTAGTGGTAAAGGAAGTAGAAAGAAAAGGACAGTTACAAAAGATTTAACAAAGGAATAAACAGCTACACTTGTGGATGCATTACTATGAAAGGGAAGGAAATAAAAGCTGGGAATAACTTGGACAGGTTTTAGCTATTTTAGAGAAAGACTGGCACTATGGCTTGATGATAAGTCAGGAAAAGTATACAAAACTAAGGGCTATTATAAACCTTGGCAACTTGGCAGGGCATGGTTCTTGAATATGCCTATCAGACAAAGGAGCTGATCCGAAGCCGGTGGAAGCTCTCTCATGACTTACTGCATTCTGAGACTTCCAAAATGGTAGCATTTTTCCAGAAGAAAAATACTAGAAAACTCTTAGTATCCACATTTCATGCTTTTATAAATTGAATTAGTTCTGTAAGATTTCACTGACAAACCTTATTTATGATTATATCATCTTTTTTATCACAAGAAATAAAGAGGCTTGACATTACATCATTCAAAAACTGCAACACTAAATTCCTTCCCCAAACCTCTAGAAGGTATCAGAGCACCAATGCCACACCTACTGGCAGGTGTTCAGTATTCCAGTGACTCAGCCAGGTGCACTACAGCGGAAAATACAGGGAATTGAAAACTCATGCAAGTCTCCTAAATATGACTTCAGAATTTAATATAGATTTTATACTGTTAGTTATTTATCTGATGTACTCAGGTTTTGCAATAATATAAGCTACAGTAATAAAAAATATTATCCTTTCTGATAGTCATATTTGCTTTGTTAGCTGATTTGTATATATATACTGAATAGATAAGATACCCCAAGACCTTAGAAAATATCCTACCTAGTAATATTTGAGCAATGCTTATATAAAAATAGCTAAACACAAAACAGCCATCTGTCCCCCTGAAAAAGCGATCATTGGAAAAAATAATAAGGTTCACCTTCAAGCAAAATTTGGGAAAGCTGCAAAGCCCCAAGTTACAGCTCACCTACCTTGCAGAATGGCCTATATTTTCATAGATACCACTGAACCAATTACTGACTCTGTGGAACCCTGGCCAATCTTGCACCTAAAATACATCATCTCAAGACTTCAAATCACCAGCTCCCAAATAAAATTCTAGAAAATAGCTGTCCTCCAATCATCTCACATACAATCAGTTTTGTTCCCCAGTTGAAAAAGGAAATAAAGGAGGAGGAAGTACATTTACCTTATTACCCTTTTAGTGAAACCCTAGCCTCGAAGAAAACCCATTTATTGTCATAGATGGACTAAGACTGACAACCCAATGAAAAGGTGGCATATTTACAATACTTCTAGAGATACAATCTCTTTCATTTCTGCTTCCTCCCCCTAACTTTTCTCCCCAGGGCTTCTTTTTTTTCAACATCCATTATCAATTATCCTTTGGCACCAAAAAGCCTACTGGGCTTTACTATTTATAGTAGTGTGCCCCATGGTCAGAATATTATAATTTTTGTTGTTACCCTAAGATTCACCGTCCCTGAAAATAGGAGATGTCTACTCAACAGTGAGCTCTCCTTTTGAGACTGCTGAGTGAACCATCACTTTCGGACATTCTTCCCGACGCTTTACGCCAGGTGATCAGGGTGACCCCTGCAGTTCATTATTCGAGTAGTCCTCTCTCTTGGCACAGTTTCTACATTTCTTGACCCATCTCAAATACTCTAAGTCTATTTACAAAGACAAATTACAGACATGTCTATGATAAAAAGAGAAACAAACTACTTACACAGCTCTTAATAAACTGATGAGGGTAGAGAAACAAATAGCAACGGACTTTTAAACAATTCAAGAAGAGGCTTCTCATTTCATCGTATGGGGAGCTTCTGCCAAACGAGTAAAGTGATGTTTGCATATGTCTGTATACCCAAGTAAATGAATATAGATAACACTTTTAAACCACAGAAGGAGGCAAGGAAAGTAAAGGAGGAAACAAAAAATATATATTATTTCTCAAAGTTTTCAGTCCCCTTGACCTCCATCTTTTATCAGTGTATTGCTTATTACAAATGCAAAATTCAGATATATAAAAATATTCCTGAACACTAAACCAGCCTGCTGTCTTGACCATTCCTCCACACACACTGGTTTACTTTATTTGAATCGACGTACCAAATCCCTTTTCACAAAGCCAAGGCTGCTTTTTAAAGTGGAATAGTTTTTTCCATGCCATAAATAGGAATTAATGCGATACTCCAAAGACTGATTTTTATTGCATGAGATAGTTTATTTTGTTGTAGAAGAAACGGCATGAATACCATCTTTATCTATAACAACATGAAGAAGTTGTAACACAGACTGTACACAAACACCTCCAGTGTGACAATAACACTTAAAATGACCTAAGTGGTCAGGATGTGCCCCAGGACAGAATATAATGTGAGTGTGGCCAAGTTTACAAGGTAGGTAAGTGCCTCCCAGGGAAGAGACCAGAACATGATTGAAGGTCCCTAAGAACAGACAACACACACAGCAGGCTCAAGTGGTACGATGTTTATTTACAGCAAAAGGGCAGGAAAAGTACATAAGATCCAGCCCCTTGACATGCACTGCTCCTCCACGATTGGTGGCTCCACTCCAGTCAACATGGGCAGTGTGGCTGTATGCACCATACTTCATGCTAACAGATGAATGATCCCAATGCTGAGCCCATGGGGTCTGAAAATCAGAAAGCTGGGAGCATATGCAACGGCCATAGGAGCATGCAGCTAGGCAGTTTCAAGCAAAGTTTGCATGTGTGGGATGCTGAGGGAACAAGGATGTATATACTGGCTGATTTGAGCTCTTCGCATGTGATAAAATTTGTGAGTTTGCCAGCATGTCCTTTATCGATCATACGGTTCTTGGAAACACACAGGAGGTGCCCAGACACACTTGAACCCCTCCTACACTGATACAAATTATTTTTTAAAAGACTGCAAGTGAGAATTATAATCAGTATAATATTTATATTGTATAAGCAATTCAGAGATTTAAAGTTCCTTTGCTTACATAATCACAGTTAATCTTCTCAAGAACCCACAGCCTAGGCAGGTCATGTGCTATTATTCTCATTTTCAAATGAAGAATAAACAGGAATTCAAAGAGATATAGAAATCTACCAAAAAGCCCACTGTAAATGAGTGGTGAAATTACTTAGCAGTATGATTCTGGTCAGTTTGACATGGATTTAGAATCTTTTTCAACTACTATCCTTTAATTAAGGTTTAAATGATTCGAATAATGTTTTGCTATCTTTGTGAAAATGTGATTAGTTCTTACTAGCAATTACATTGTGAAGATATATTTAAAGTTCTTTGCATTGATACCAAACCTTTTATAAAACATACTTTATAAATGGATTTCTATTTTTGTATTCCATTATGGAATGCATTGATCGGAATTAAGGCTTAATGGTAAACTTCAGTTCTTCAATATTATTTATAGAAGAATGTGTGGAGAGTTCATTTTAAAGAAAAACTTATGAATATGAGTATGTTCCATTAAAAATGCCTGTAAGAAGTTACAGGCTCTGTCTCTATAGAATACTGAATATATAGTTATCTATTTCATCACCTATCATTTAGTATGGTATTTCAATACCTATATCCTGACCTGAAAAATTTGAATTATGACCAGTTCAACAAACATGTATAGTATGCCTACCAGGTATAAAGCCCTATGCTCACTATGGTAGGGACACAGAGATTAAGCATGGATCCCACTTTCAAGGAGCTTTTGCCATAATAAGAAAGATGAGACATGAGGAATATGATTGTGTTTCAATGCAGAAAGATAGATACTCTAAAACCTCTTTAGAAAAGTAACAATGGAAGACCGGCTGAACAGCAAGTACTTTCAGTAATGGAATCTGGGAAGGCTTCCTGAAAGAGGTGACTTTGATAAAAGTCTTTTAGGAGGAATGAAATGTGAACATACTCAATGGGAATGGAAATACTTTGTGTCCTGAGTGAATAAAAAATAACTCATGATGCCAGGAAGTGAAGTTCATCTTACATTTTGAGAAGTAGATCAATAGAAAGTAAGTTTGGAGCAGAAGGAACCAATTCATGGAAGGCTTTGAACAACAAAATAAGGAGTTTGGAGTTTGGTCAATTAATGTGGTTCTAAGCATAGCAGGTTCTACCAATTGTTTCATTTTTCTGGCAAATCTTAAGCCCTAAGATCTTCATCAGTAAAATTTGTCTTACTGAATTTTATCTATGCATGAAGATATTCCATGCAATTAAAGGTATAAGTGTCTATTAAGAATATTTCAAAAGTTAACTTTTTCTCAATATATATTACATGCCAGCTGCTTCTTAAAATTTAGATTTACATAATGCTCTTTGATCATCACAACAGGTGAGTAGTTTGGGAATTATTAATATTCTTTCATAGAAGATGAAATTAAGATTCAGAAATGTCCAAGGTCACACAGAAAATACGTTTTGGGCATGGGGTGGCTACAGTTGCCTGGGCCAGCCAAGCTACAAAACTAGTCACTTCTTTTTACCTTTCTAAACACCAAACTAGTAACTCTTATGGTGAATCTGGTTTCTGAAGATATTAATACATTTGGGGTTGCTAGATACTAATTCAACTTCCAGGATAAAAAAAATAAGTGAATTATTTTCTATTTTGTTTTTTTACCTGATCACAGAAATCAATGGTGTTTTTAAGGAAAAGAAGCAAGCCCATGACAAGACAGAATTACAGATTCTGTAGGAATCCATTCTATGCACATTTTCGATACTGATGCTAATGTTGAAGAATGTCAAGCCAGTTTCAAGTATTGCAAGTATAATCAGTTCTTGTGAATCTAAGTCACATAGGACTTGAAGGGTGATACAGTACACACAAAATATAATTGTCCTATATTAAAAAAAAAAGCCCTCTGCTCTTTCAGAAACTCAAATACATTTCCTAGAAACCAGTTAGGGAGGTGATCTGATAATCAGAGGGAGAACACTGGTGAAAGGCCCTGCAGCAAAGGACATTTCTTGCAAGACTGAATTTGCTTTAAGGATTCCTTCTAGTGATTGAAAGTAAAAGGGGTTTCTTATAGATTCACCCAGTCCAGCTCACCTTGCTCATCGCTAGGCCCCTGCATCTGTTAGTGATGGTATTTGGAGGTGGGGTCTTTGGGAATTGATCAGGTTATGAAGGTGGATCCCTAATGAATGGATCAGTGTCCTTATAAGAAGAGACCCCAGAGAGCGTCCTTGCCCCTTCTCCCCAGTGAGGGCACAGCAAAGACTGCTGTCTGTGCACCAGGAAGCAGCCCTCATGCACACCTAATTTGCCGGCACCTTGATCCTGGACTTTGGAGCCTCCAGAACTATGAAAAATAAATCTCTGTTATTTATAAGCCACTAGTCTATGGTATTTGTGTTTACAGAAGCCTGAATGGACTGACCAGGACAAACCACAATCAGGATGGCTACGTTATTTAAATTAAAAGTGAAGGATCCCAAAGGACTTTGACTTAACAACCTACTCCTGGCTGTGACTTAAATATTTAAGACATCCCCCAACTAGCATTTTTGCCAGGAAAAATGCATAATTAATAATATTCTTGTCTGTAATATATTTTCTTACAATAGTGGAGATTTATTTAGAACTTTATTTGAGGTAACTTACAAGGTTCATGTTAAACAGCTTCAGTGTGATTCAGGAAAGTCTTTTGCCTAAATCCTAAGGCATGATGAGAAATTTGTATTTTTAAAAAATTATAGACATTACTATTTGCATATTAAAATTGGTAACCACCTTATTATTGAAGTTGATGTAGATATTTCACTTACATTAAACTTCAAATTACAGTTGAATCTTTTTAGGTTCTACCAAGTAAAAATATTGGTTCATATTCACTCTCCACTCATGTTTACCAAATATAATTTTTGAGGTAATTCTCTAAAGTACTTCAATAACTTATCACCCATTCTTTTTAATCAATTTTGATATAGTGTTCTATATCTCTTACTGAGGCTTCACTATAAAGCTCATAGTTAATCTAGTAAGATTTGATTTCATTTAAATGGAAACAATTCCACCTAACACAGATAAAAAGTGAAGCACTTACTTTGACCTAGAAGTCTTTATTCACTTAATGTCAGGGCCCACTTTTTAAGATTTGTTGTAATATCAATGGGATCAAAAAAAATTTTTTTTTAAGTAGCATGTTGCTCTGCACCTAGATGGATTGACTAACATCTCCAAGGAGAGTTTGTGAATTTTCGTGTGTTCATCTACCCAAAGCCCTCAGTGTTTAATTTCAGAGTGTTTTTATTATTATGAGAAGGAAGAAAAAAAAAGATGCTGATTATAAGCAGAATCAAAATACAATATCAGCACAAAATAGGATGTTAAATGGACTTAAATGACATAAAAATAGCCCTTGATTATGCTGCTTATCTTGTCCCTTCACTGCTGGAAGTGAAGATGAGTTTGTTCTGGGGGTGAGACAGGACAAGGTTCTTTTTAAACAGTTTTTTGAGATATTATTTGATGTATAACGTTGTGTAAGTTTAAGGTGTACAAAGTGTAGATTTGATACATTTGTAAACTGCAAAGTGATTACAAGTTTCCCATCAATCACAAAAGAACAAACTGTGGCCCAAATAGGTCATCTTATTTTTACAAGTTAAGTCCTTATTTATTTCAATTATATTCACAGATCACATTCTCTGTTACGTTGTTATTTTACTTATTTGTCATACTCATCAATTTTAATTCTTATGTATTATTTTTTATAATTATTTTTAAGAAAGAAATGGAAACAACTGTGGTGGACACTGCAAATTGTCCACTCAAAAGCCATATAATACTCCCTGCTCCCTCATCTTTCTCTACCATAGAAGCAAGATTTAGAAATATGATCCAGTGCTGGCCATAGGCATGTAAGTAGAAATCATGGGCTATCTGTGAGGGCAAGACTTGAGCAGGCATTTCTGAAAACATGTCCTCTGTATCCTTTGTCTTTTAGCCTTTTCCATCTTCCTTCTTTTAATCCAACCTGCAAAAGAGAACTGAACCTAGACACAGAAGTCATCTTGCAATCTTAATGAGGAAGGCCATATACTCATAATCCACACTATTTTTCTCCCTCCTTTAATTACCAATAAAACATACTGAAACTAAATGAAACTTGGGGTTCTAGGGAGATGAATGTGGAAACTGACAAATTTACTTTAGGTGTATTAACCATTACCTTACACAGATGAAGAGCCGAGCACCCTGCTAAGCAGTAGAAGAAGAAAAGGTCTTCTTTTCCCATAATCATAGAAGTGGCTGGTCAGGAGAGAGGAGGAGCCTGGCCCCTTCTGACCTCACTGAGTAATCCTGCCAGTCCTGAACGGCTTAAAATAAGTTCATGTTTTATAAGCCACTGTTGTCTATTTTTCTGATGTTTATAGCTATAGACATTTTATGTCTCAGATTGTCAAATTCAGAAAAAGACATTCAAACTGATGAATTATGTTTATTTAACATTATATCCCTTTACCACTTCAGAATAAAAATCCTCCTAGAGTTTCAATAGAGTACATAATTCTTTGCACATGTGCAAAAACATGGATATATTAGACCCGATCTTGTCTAATGCCCTAACGTAAGTCTGCTCTTTTGTGCTTTCCCTGCACACTTATTTCATTTTTCACTTTAACTGCTTCACACTTCAGGTGTTATAATTCAAACATTATTAGAGAAAAGACTGAACAAAAATAATGAAGCTACTTCTTACCATTACAAGGTTTTCCAGTTTTATAATATTCAGACATTTAACCCAGTGGACAGGACAAAGAACTTATTTCAAGAAAGATAAATGAATAAATCCTGAATGCCCCCCTTGAGGTGACATGGGTTTAGACCACCTTAAGAGCTCATTTGATTTTGTTATTTTTTTCTCTTTTGAGCAAATTTTAGGAGCCCAGAAGAGTAATTTTCAAGAAAATGAAAAAGAAAGGAGTAAAATCAGGTGTTAAACACTGTGACAGTGGCCACAGAAAAAGATGTCCCCATACCTAGTCAAGCCCTTTATGTTCAGTACATATACCAGGGTGTGTAAACTGGAATTGGAATTATAGTTAAAGGAACAGGAAACAAAAAAGAGGTGTGAGGGGAAGAAAATGGAAAAGAGAACTAAACAGTCAGAGAATGTGATACAGACTCATTTCCAGCAATATTTTACAAGTTTTCCTTTTCCTGTTGATACACTCCATCTCAGGAAATATTGATTCCAAGACATTTTGTCTTTTCTTAAGACATTTTCAAGACGTATCTTTTTTTCTTAATGTTTATTTTATGATGCTCACTTTATTTTTCCTTGGAGCCTTAGATTTTAAAGACCTTACAAATTTCTAGCTTAAAGCAATATCTTTCAGATGCTCTCTAAGACTTTCAGACTCCTATTATTTTAGTTATTTCTGCTAAGGCTCAATATAATTTTTATGTGGCTTGACTATATATCACTGATTCATGAAAAACTGGACTAAAGTGATGATTCAGCCAAGAAAACAACATTTATCGATTTATTTTTTAAAAACTCGCAAATTTACTAGAAATTTAACAAGGTGAAGAAAATTCTGATCTGTCCGAATTCCTCTCTCAAATAACACTCCATATGATTGGAATGAATACTGATAAGCTCCTTTATAAGTGGTGAAATATAAACATCATGCTCAATTAAAAACAGGGTCTGCTGACTATATCCTTCTAAGGAAAGTGAGTCTGATGAAGACCATTTATAGGGCTGAATGAAGAATGCATATTTGAACCAGAGCTGAATTGGCTGAGCTGTGATCCTCATTTTTGCCTTTAAAAAAATATATCAGCTTCTCTTCTAAATAAATGGTAAGTATTTATAGTACATCAGACTTCAAACCATTAGTCTCATCAGAACATCCTTTACAGCTTTCCATCTTTTCATTTTATCCCTATTGTCTTCTGTTATCTTCTGTAACTATATTAAACACAGTTATTTTCAAGTGAATACCAGCCAACACAAATAACTGACTCATTTTTGTTTCATGATCTACTTCATGGTTCTATCTTTTCTTTCCATGCCCAGTAATTTCCGTTTGAATGCTAGACATTGAGTTTTTATTTTAGATGGTAGAGGCTCCAGAGAATGGTATCTCCAACTAAAGAGGGTTTACTCGTTCTTGTGCAAGGTAGAGAGAGGGAGTGGGTATGAAATGAAGCTGATGACCTTGATGCTGTCACAGAGAGAGTTATGTCAAGGTAAGGAGGCTACTTTGTAAAACCCAAACTATCTGTGGTCTCCTTTGTTCTTACAGGATGGCCCTTCATGACTCCCCTTGAAAATTCCGTGAATCTCTATCTCCTCAGCACTGAAAGGGTAAAAATATTCACCGTTTTCTAAGACTTTAATGACCTAGTCTTTCGGTGCCTGCCTTGTACAATTTCAGATTTTGACAAATGCCTTGAGTTGGAGATGGGCTGTTGTTCTGAGGCCCCTAAGTCCCTGATGTTGTAACAGCAGCCTTGATCCACTGTAGAAAGCTGTGTGGGTTTTGTTTTGTTTTTCCTGTCCCACAGCAGTTGTTCCCCTTCAAGGGTTAAACTTGGATTGTCAGTCTCTACTATGTCAGGATTTTTAAGTGGCCCTAGGGATAAAGTGGTTGAGGAGATTATCAAAGTCAATTTGCTACTTCCTCAAGTATTTTCAACTCTTACCTGGTGTTCTATGCACATTTCCTTGTGTCCACCTTTGGCAGGTCTGTATTTCCTAAATACTCACAAATGCAAGTAACTTTTGCTGCTTTTACAAAGTTTTCACTCAAAGCTGTGCAGCATCAGAATTCAGCAAATGTCAGAGTCAGAGATTGTACATGTGTTTGAGATGCCTCAAGTTCCACTTTTGTTGCTCCAGCCTTCTGAGGTTATAAAAAGTTCTGCTAGATTCTTTGTTTCTATCAGTCAACTTCTATATGAACCTAACCCATATTTGCAATTTGCAGCCTGTGTGTAGATTTAGTAACTGCCCCCAAAGACCATTGGAGATTCTCAGCTTAAGTCTGAAAGACTTTTTCTGTCTGTAATTTTACTCTTTTTAGTTTTCATTGCTTTCTAATGCCTAATTTTTTTAATTGAAGTATATTGGTATACAATATTATATTGGTTTCAAGTGTACAACATAGTAATTCAGTAGTTATATATGATATTAAATCCTCACCTCAACTACTGTAGTTACTGTCAACACAGAAAGATATTACAGAAACACTGACTATGACTATATTCTCTACTCTGTATGTTCATCCCCTTGATTAATTTAATTATGATTGAGATTTTGTGCCTCTTTATCCACTTTCACCTATTTCAACTACCTACCCCAACCCCTCCCCCATGGTAACCAGCAGTCACTTCTCAGTGTCTATGACTCCACTGTTGTTTTGTTCACTTCATTTTATTTTGCTTTTAGATTCTACATGTAAGTGAAATCATATGGTATTTGTCTTTCTCTGTCTGGCTTATTTCAGTAGCATAATACCCTTTAGGTCTATCCATGTTGTTGCAAATGGCAGGATTCTTTTTTTATGGCTGAATAATAGTCCATTGTGCACATGTACCACATCTTCTTCATCCATTCATCTAGAGATGGACATGTTGGTTCCTTCCATATCTTGGCTACTATAAATAATGCAGCAATAAATATTGGAGTGCATATGTCTTTTCAAATCAGGGATTTCTTCTCTTTGGGTAAATTCTTAGAAGTAGAATTGCTGGATCATATGGCATTTCTAGTTTTTTTTTGAGGAACTGCCATACTGCTTTCCACAGTGGCTGCCCCAATTTACATTTTCACCAACAGTGTAAGAGTGTACCCTTTTCTCTACATCCTCATCAACACTTGTTATTTCTTGTCTTTTGGATGGTGGCCATTCTGACTGGTGTGGTTTTGATTTGCATTTCCCTGATGATTAGCAATGTGGAGCATCTTTTCATGTGCCTGTTGGCCATCTGTATTTCTTCTTTGGAAAAATTGTCTATTCAGGTCTTCTGCCCATTTTTTTAATTGGGTTATGTTTTTTGTTGAGTTGTATGAGTTCCTATATATTTTGGATGTTACCCCCTTATCAGATAAATCATTTATAAATATATTCTCCTATACAGTAGGTTGCTTTTTGTTTTGTCAACAGTTTCTTTTGCTGTACAGAAGCTTTTTAGTTTGATGTAGTTGTACTTGTTCATTTTGCTTTTGTTTCTCTTGCCTGGGGAGATGTGTCCAGAAAAAAGAATTGCTCATGCATAAGTTCAAGAGATTTTTGTCTATGTTTTCTTCTAAGAGTTTTATGGCTTCATGTCTTATATTTAGGTTTTTAATCCATTTTGAGCTGACTTTTGTGTATGGAGTTAAACAGAAATTCAGCTTGAATACACCATTTTTGTAATGAACTGGCTTCTCTGTTTGTTTTTAGTGAGAGTTTTGGCCTACTATGAATTCTTTCATCCTTCTTGGAAATGGAAGGCTCCTAATGTTTTGAATTTCCATTCCCAAATGAAACTCTCCTTTGCTTATAAACTATTTTCAGACTAGCAAAAGACATTTAGAGAATAATGTACCAAACACCAACGTATACTCATGCAGCTTAAGAAGTAAATATTTGCAAATCAACCCACTTACCAACGTAACAAATAAACCACTGAGAGTACAAGAGAAGTCCTTCTAATACCCTCCCCCAAATTATTCATTAACTTGGATTTAATATTTATCATTTTATACATATCTTCATGCCTTTTATTTACATCTAATTCATAATTTACTTAGTATTTTCATACAGTTCTAAACTTTATATAAATAGTATATGTTATATTACCTTGTGTAACTTGCATTTAAAAAATTCAACATTTTTATTTTGAAATTTAATTGTGTTGATACATGTAGGTTTTGTTACTTTCATTGGGCATTTAAATTTTTTTCTGTTCTTTCCCCATTGCAATCAAAATGACTATGAATATCCTTCTGCAGATTTTCCTTTCACATGTGTTAGAATTTCTCTGGAGTACATATTTAGAAGAACTACTAGGTCAAAGTTTATGCATGTCTTCAAATTGAACAAATTGCTCTCTAAAGTGACAATAATAATTTAAATAGCATCCACATTTTATGGGAGTTACTTTTCCTCTACATTCTAATACTTAGATTATTTCACTTTTATCATTTTCCAATCTGATGGTATGAACAGGTATCTCATTTTGGTATTTTTTAATTTGTATTTTCTTATTTACTGAAGGAATTTAATTTATGCAGGGCATCAACAATTTTTTTGATTATATATATTGCAAAACCTTTCCTCAGTCTGTGGTTATCCTTTTTCACTTTGTGTCTTGGGTCTTTTAATGCATGGACATTTAAAGCTTTAATGTATTAACTTTTGTCAATTCTTTATGTCTTGTATATTTTTGTCTTATTTAAGAAGTAAATCCTTTCTCTAAATTTTCTTCCAAATGTCATAAATGCATACTTTATACATTTTCTTTTTAATACACCTATAATTAATATCTGAAAACATATGCAGGAAGTATCCAACTTAATTTTTTTCATAGGTGTAGCCAATGTACTCAGCATTCTTTCACTGATTTACAATGCTACTATCTGATCTACTAAGTTTTCAGGTTTGCATGTGTTGTTTTTTGAATGTCTATTCTCTTCCACTCATCTATTTCTTCTCTCATTTTATATGTTTGCCTTCAAAATTAGCTGCTTATTCTTGACATCTTTCTGCTTTGTATAATTCTTTAGTGTGAATCAGAGACCTAGATTACTTTGTCTATGGCCATGGTCGGTGGCCTTATGACCATCTCAGGGGCCTCACGTTCACCTTGAGGCGCATAATTTCCTCTCCTGTTCTCCTGGCTCGTGCTGTTCACCTGGCTAAACTAACTGCATATGAAGCTGGGCAATGCAGAGCTACACAGTTTCTGTTATGGTTCTATTTTATTGAATTCATAGATAAATTTTGAATTGATTTTTAAAATTTAAGAATTATTTAGAGCAAAATTGAAAGGTACAAATTTTCGACTTTACTCTCTACCACTCTTAACACATGCATAGCCTCCCCATGATAATCAAAACTATCAACACCCCCCACCAGAGCAGTACATTTTTGCAACCGATGAACCCACACTGACACATTATATTGACTCAAGGTCCATAGTTTATATTACAGTTCACTTTTGGTGTTACATATTCTGTGGGTTTGGACAAATAATATAAGAACATATATCAGTCATTATGGTAACATACAGAATATTTTTACTGCTCTAAAAACCCTACATGCTCTGCCTTCTTATCCCTCCTCCCACCATACCTCTGGCAACCACTGATATTCTTATTGTCTCCATAGTTTTGCCTTTTCCAGAATGGCATATAGAGAAATCAAACAGCATGCAACCTCTTTCATATTGGTTTCTTTCACTTAGTAACATGCACTTAGGTACCTCTACGTATTTTCATGACTTGATAGCTCTTTTTTTTTTCAATGTTGAGTAATATTCATTGTCTGGAAGCACCATAGTTTGTTTATCCACTCGTCCATTGTATGACATCTTAGTTGCTTCCAGGTTTTGGCAATTATGAATAAAGCTGCTATAAACATCTTTTTGCAGGTTTTTGTGTGCATATAAGCTTTCAACTCCTTTGGGTAAATACCACTGAGTGCAATTGCTGGATCATATTTTAAGAGAATATTTTCCTTTGTGCGGGACCACCAAAACATCTTCCAAGGTGGTTACACCGTTTTGTGTTCCCACCAGCAATGATTCAGTTATTGGTGCTCTGAATCCTCATCAGAATTTAGTATTGTTAAGTGTTTCCAATTTTGGCCATTCTAATAGATATATAGTGCTATCTTCATTGCTGTTTTAATTTGCTTTTCCCTAATGACATATGATGTCAACCATCTTTTCATTTGCCTACTTGCCATCTGTAAATATTCTTTGGTGAGGTGTCTGTTAAGAACTTTGGTACATTTTTTAATTGGGTTGTTTGTTTTCATATTGTTGAGTGTTAACTTTCTTTTGTATATTTTGGATGACTTTTATCAGGTGTGTCTTTTGCAAAAATTTCTCCCCAGCCTGTGGCTTATCTTCTCATTCTCCTGACATTATCTTTCTTAGAGTAGACACTTTTAATTTAATGAAGTTCAGCTTATCAATTACTTCTTTCATGGATGATGGCTTTAATGCTGTATCTAAAAAACATCACCATTTCCAAATTCACCTACATTTTCTCCTAGGTTACCTTCTGAGAGTTTGATCATTTTATATTTTACATTGAGTTCTGCTGGTCCATTTTTAGTTAATTTTTATGAAGGGTGTTCATCTGTGTCTAGATTCATTTTTTTTATGTGTGGATGTCCAGTTATTCTAGCATCATTTGTTAAAAATACTACTTGCTACATTGTGTTGCTTTTGCACCTTTGCCAAAGATCAGTTGACCATATTTATTTTGGTCTATTTCTGACTTTTCTCTTTTATTCCATTGCTCTATCTATTATTTTGCAAACACCACACTATCTTGATTATTGCAGTTTTATAGTAAGTTCCAAAGTCAAGTAGTGTCAGCCCTTCAACTTTGTTCTTCTTTAATATTATGTTGATTGTTCTGGGTCTCTGCCTCTCCATATAAACTTTAGAATCAGTTCACTGATAGGCACAAAATAACTTGCTGGGATTCTGACAGGAATTACATTGAATTTATAGATCAAGTTTAGCAGAACTGAATCTTTACAATATTGAGTCTTCTTATCCATGAACATGAAGTATCTCTCCATTTATTTAGTTCATTAATTCATCAGTATTTTCTTAGTTTTCCTCATACAGATAGTGTACCTGTTTTGTTAGATTTATACCTAAGTATTTCATTTTGGGAGATGCTAATGTAAATGTAAATGATACTGCAATTTTAATTTCCAATTCCACTTGTTCATTGTTGGTATATAGGAAACTGATTGACTTTTGTACATTAACCTCATATCCTGCAACCTTGCCATAATCACTTACTAGTTCCAGGAGTTCTTTGGCCAATTGGTTTGGATTTTCTCAATAAACAATCATGTAAACACAGTTTTATGTCTTCCTTCCCAAATTCTAATTTATTTAGATTCTGTTTAGAATGTTCCCCACTTACAGAGAAGTGGAATTGGCTACAGAACTATAGAGCCATGTGGTTGTATGTGTATGTGTGTGTGTGTTTGAGGAGTGTAGCAAAGGAACGGATAACAGACGGATACTCTCTATCCAGAAATACTTTTACATTCTGCAATCCTTATAGCTTATTATCTATCTATATTCCCTGGTAAGCACCTGAATTATAGGAAGACATAAAAATTATATCCTTAGACTTTCCTGTGGTACAATGTAATTTTCAGTTAAGATTAAAGGTCAAGTTCACCTCTGGTAGCTTTGAACCAGCTCTCATGTGATACTGGTATTGTTCAACATCTGATCCTACTCTAACCAGTCCTGGCTTCTCCACATCCTAATGCTACCCATGGAAGAGGGGCATAGAGGCAAATCTTGGAAACCTAGAGCGGAACTGCAGAAGTTCTGTTGTCTCCACCTAGCCCTACTGGATGAGGAAGTGATTTCTAGGTAGAACTCTATGCTCAACTGAGGTTACAATCAGTTGGTCCTCCTGGGCCAAATTCAGAACAAATATCAACATGGGCCCTTGAGGGAAAGTTCAGAACTTTTAAAATTATTATAGGCCATTTACTGATTTAAGAAAAACTAAAACTACAACACAGCCTCATATATCAGTTTAGAGACTTTATGGTATCCTGATAAACAGCTTAAAGAAAAGAAGAATTAATTACTAATAAGTATATTTTCAAGGAAATCAAGAATGTACTTAGGATATAGAGACACCTAACTTAACTTCTATACCTGTAAAAAGGACTAGGAAAAATTATTACAGATCAATTGTCAAGCACCTAGAAATGAAGGAACAAAGAACAGTCATCAACCTGCCTTATCTACTTTAACCCGCTTTTATGTAAGAACGCCCCAGCTGACCCCGGTACCATTGTGCTCACAGTACCATAACAGAGATACCTTTCAGAGATTAATCTGGATGCCAACTATTCACTTAGACTGATCAGTGTCTTTGTTGATGACCATTAGAGGGAGTGCCTTCTGGACGGCAAACTTGTCTTTCTGGGTAAACCCTAAAAGACTTATCAAACACGAATCCCAATGCCCACCCTCTGGAAGTGTAGGGAAAACGTATGTGATTTTAAGGACTCCACTTCATGGTGTTTACTTTAATTGTGATCTTAGATACCCTAAAACAGTAGGATCCAGGTTGACATGTAGAAAACTACTTCATTCTATGAGTCATATAATTAACCATACATTTATAATTAACCATAAATTTACAGAAGTAAGCATCAGGCTTTCCCTCTGGGGTCCCCAACAAGATATTAGCAAACAGTCCACTGCCTGGCAAATATAATTGAGACAAGGCAAGAACAAGCAATAATTTATGCAAAATAAATAATTTTTATTTTTTAACCAAAGCTTTTTATTCTCTCCCAATAATGCAATCACCAATAAAGTAACAATTAATTTTTTTCTTTTTTTTTAATTTTGGTATCATTAATACACAATTACATGAGCAACATTATGGTTACTAAACTTCCCCCATTATCAAGTCCCCACCACATACCCCATTACAGTCACTGTTCATCAGCGTAGTAAGATGCTAATCAATGAAATTTTGCAATCATTTAGCTGGGGAACTCTGGCTAAAATCCCAAACTTCCTTAGGTCCTCATTTTCTCATATCTAAGTTGAAATATCCTAAATATCAATACACCACTAAAACCCTATGGTTCTTACATAAACTGGAATTATATGCTTCCTATTATGCCTATTTATTAAAAATGTTAAGTAACTGTAAGCTAAGTAGAGAGTGTTTATCAATAGTTATATCTAAAATGTCAAGCTGGGGAAGGTGGATAGTATATTTAGAAGGAGTTATCCTTATGAAAATAAGACTTCTATAGTAAATGAATAGATGGCCAAAAAAACACCTGTGGACATTAGAAAGACAGATAAGGCAGTTCATAGACTAAAATAAGCTGTGCTATTTTTCATTTTATTTTTTTCCTTTTGAGAAGGTTTTGGAGATAATAGACCAAGAACTAAAGGGTAAGGAGGAGTATTTTAGGCTTTTAAAGAGAATGGACCTTAACCTGGAGACCCAGCCACGTAAGCAAAGTCAGAAATTACACCTACGGTTGAAACATAAAAAAGGAATTAAATGCTTGAGTATCCTAGCAAGACAGTAATAGTAGCAGAGCTTCAGCAGAAATGAATATGAACTAAGGGCAAATACAAAGAAAATAGAACAAATTACAGAATACAATCACATGGAACTTAAGAGACAACAGGACTAAGAAAATTATTTTCCACAAAGAAAAGCAATCTCCGATCTATAATTCTTAAGGGATGATTCCAGAATTAGTCTGGACAAAGAAACTTTTGGTTCTGGAGGTATTCTCAATTGTTAAAATATCTCTGTATTCACCTTATTCACCATATTTCATTTGTTTTTGTGAATAAAAATTTTAATTCCTCCTAAAGAATGGCATCCTAAAACACCATCCTGTTAATTAAGGAAGAGAAGCTATACTATCATCTTTCATTTAAGGATTGCAAACTTCTCTTTATTGCCCATTTCACCTTCATCTTCCTTCAATAAGTATCCAAGTAACAAGGAGAACATGTTTCAATGTTAGTGTGTATGTATATACTCCATCCCAAAACATCTTTGGTTCAGAGCGAGCTTCGCAGGGAATTACAACCCGAATGAATCAGCTCATGACCTCCTTTAAAACTAACTTCAGAAATGACTGCTTCATGCTTCATCAACTGTCTTTAACATAATGAATTATAAAGTGTGGTTAAATCACCTTGCAGGGTCTATTTAAAAGGGAATAGAGTCCCTTTATTTTCTAACTTATTATAACTCTTTGAGCAAGATTAGGAGGAGATACCAGATGGCTGGTTGTCCATCCATAGACATCTTAAAGGCAGTCAAATGTCAAATCATCTCTACTATTTCATAATTAAATTATTTTGTGTTTAGTGTGCAAGTTGCCTATGAAGGTGTCCAGCAGACCAGTCATAGTAAGTAGCTAAAATACCTGTTACATTGCACTGTATTATATTTACTGTCAAATATGAATAGGGTCACATGCTAAACTGTTATCAATTATAATAAACAATGCTTTTATTATATAAGTAATAAAATAAAAATAGGCACCTAAATATAAGTTTTAGTAAGCCATTATCTGGAAAGTAAGAAAATGAAGAGACAAAAGGTGCAATGCTCTCACACCTCAAAGATAAAAAATGCTCCTAAGTTGGAAGATTTCTCAGTGCCACCAAACACAACTATGAGAAGAGAGGTTATTTTTAAGTCTTTTACATATGTCCTTATCCTTCCATTCCCAGTAACTTTACCATAGTTTGGACTAACGTAGCTCACTTCCTCCCTGAAATACTGTACTAGATGACTGCCCTTACTACTATCTAAATCTCATCTAGTGCATTCTACAAACCACTGACCGATGATTTCTCACAACATTGTCCTGCCCCAAATCCTGAGCTCCTTATCCTGTTACCAGTAGGATTTACCAATAGAGCTGCAGAATCATTCTGGGTTCTCAGGTCATTTCAGTACAAGTAGAAGGAAATTCAGAATCCATGCCTAATACAGCTTCATTCACTAACGAGCTATCTGAGCCCAAGAAAGGCCCTGTAGGCTTAATATTCAAATACAGCTTGATGTTGACATTCAGACAGTAGAATTCTGCAGCTGCACAGAACTTTGGCAGGCAGAAAGTGGTAAGAGTTCTGAGGACTTAACCCATTTTTAAACATAACTTTGACCAATTTTTCTGGTTTTAGCCCTGCTTTACACTTCCAGAGGTCCCTCTTAGCACCAACTGAAGACTTCTGGAGACCTATCAAGTAAGCTGTGTAGTTTCTTGGCTTTCTGTGCAATTTTCTTAGGATTTAGCTTTTTAAGGACTGCCAGGTTAACCTACCACTTGTCCATCCACTTTTGAGTTTCCAAAATGATGTTTGTTGTTGTCTCCAGTTCTGTATTTTGTTCCTGTGGCTCCATACCCGTAAAAAGTTACCCATACTATCGCTTTAATAGGACTTTAGAAAAGAATGAAAGCAAATGCACATGTCCAATTTGCCACCATCACTTAAAATTGAGTTTTCTTAAACTTGTTTCAGAAAAGGTATGACATGAGGGCTAATTCCAACAGACCTGGAATTGGCCTGAATTGTTACTAAAATATGTGTACCTGCACAGCACCGACATTTGGTTAAAAGATGAAATATAATGATTCCGAGTGTTGTTGTATAATCATGGGTCCAAGAGGCGAAGCTTGTACCAGCTGGTCAGCATTGTTTATTGATAACAGTGAGATTGATGATTTGCATTGGGTCTCCATAAGACTCTCATAGGGCCTGCTGTTTGAGCTAGTTATGTAGCAAAATCTGTCTACATGACTAGCAGTCATCTGGGCTGGGGCTCCTTCATTGCAAGGAATTTTATGTACATGTCTATGGTTTCTGACCTGAGAAACTACATCTAGTAGGGCCTTTATTAAGGAGAGCAATTGGAACTGGCACCTGCCCTTTCCTGAACACTTGTTCTAAAATAGCTTTTGGATGTGATGCAGATCTTAAATGCTATTCCTATATTTCATCATTTTTCCTGCAATAAATTGTAATTTGCAAGCATTATCATTTTTGGATCCTGTGACTCTTTTTTAGCAATCTCTAACACTCTTTAACTGCTCCTGTGAATACAATAGGTAACCTTGTAATTTCAAATTTTCACATTGCTTCAGTAATTTTTACCCAACAAATTAGTGTGTTATATTTATGAGATAAAATCATTCTTGTTGGCTTCAGGTCCTAATTTTTTTAAAAAGCCTCAGGTATGAGTAAGTCATAACATGCTATCAGTTAATCTCAGAACAAACAGAAACTTTAGAAACAATGACAAATGCAAGTCACTAGCAGAGAGCAAAGTCAAGTACATTTTTTTGGTGGAAAAGTTATAAATAATTGATAATTCATAATTATCATCCTGACACTCCAACATCTATCAAAATGTGCCTTCTACTGTGAATTCAATGTCATGAACTAAAGCAGTCAGAACTAATGGAGAATTCCATAGATAATAGATTTTTAATGTACCTACCTAAAAATTTCTACCAAACTACTACTTTTAATTTCAGCTACTAGGATAATAAAAAGGAGAAAGAATTATAGGTGTGATAATTCTGGTCCATATCCATAGGAATCTCAAAACCCACAGTGATAACTTGAATTGCATTTTGAACCAACATTAGTGTTCACTTGGAAGCAGGGCATGAGTGCATTTCCAGCCAGAAGAGTGTAGCCAAATCTTGCACCTGCTGAAACACTAATCCATCACAGCTACACGTGAGCCACAAAGCAATAAGCCACCATGGAGACTGTCGGTGGCCTGGATTGCTTCTGTGAAGCTCCCACTAGCAAGACAATATCACTGGCCATATTTTAAAAAGGAATCAGTCAACTGAGCCAGTGTTAAATTCCAGACTCTAACTTGAGCTTTGGAGCATTTTCCTTAAGTCCCAGATGTCATAGGTAAAGGACAAGTACAACTTCTCAAATGAAGAAAAAAAAAATCTAGAGTTTTTGAATATCTATCAAATGTAAAGCACCAGGCTAAGAATTTTATACACAAAATCTGATGAGAAAAACATAATTATTTCTATTTTACAAGTGAGAAAACCAAGGCTCAGTTTTATCAATGAGGAAACAGAATATAAATAATTGGCTGACATTCTCAATGCTTGAAATGTCACAAGCAGAATCTGAACATGGATGTGCATCGCTGCAATGTGCTTTTTCTGCTGCATCACAGTCTCTTCCTAAAAAAGCTCTATTACTCTTACATCCTCTGTCTCTACATGCTCACAGTTAATATCCCCTATGTATTTGTTAAGTTGACCATTGCTGTCTATCTTGCTCAGTTATTGACTTTCCTAATAATCTGGCATTTCAGCAGAGCAGCCATTCATTCAATCATTCATTCATTTAATCACACATACATTAAATCAACATCTTCTGAGCACCAACCCATTCAGAGTGAGAGAATATATGCAGTTGTATGCACAAACAAGCATACAGAAGCCTTACCAAGGATTTCCTAAAATAGAAACCAACCTGCATTTATGATATGTTTTATCACCTAACATGAATCGTTCACATATCCAACATGCATGGCACATACAGTTTTACATTTCATATACTCACGCTCTTAAATATTTTTCTTTTGCTAAATTATGACCTTTATAACTTCAGCTGGTGAACCAATATTTCAAGCTCCTGAGCAGAGGGCCTACCTGCCTGCCTTCGCCGCATGGCTGTGCTCACGTAAAATACAGCAATGACTGTTTGAGCACTCACAGTAATGTCTTATTGCACTTTGCCTCTATTTTATAAAAAATGACCAGAAAATAGAAAATGAAGGCATTGTTTTGGAGATAATACAATTGAGACAAAATGAAAACGGTTAGTCATGCCAAAAGTGCTGAGCGCTAAGCTGATTGGCTCGGTTTAAAATTGTGAGGAAAAATAACACAATCCAAAATCATGAAAAAGGACTGCCAGACTTCTATCACTGAAAATTTTGTCTGAAAGCCTCCATTAAGTGTTGGATAAAATGAATAAGCATTCTAAATCATACGCTTAAAAATCAAGGTTCAAAAGCTCGCCAGTAATTTGGATTCAGACAGGTCTTCACCGTCCCACAGAGCTAGAGCTCTACAGTTGCTATAAGCTCTTTCACCAAGAGAAGAATATGGGTTCATGTTTCTTTTGGTAAATCCTTCAAGGAGGCTGATAAGAAGCCATCGAAGTGAGCAGCAGGATCTCTTATTCTTTCCCTTGCAAAATCATTATCAAATATTTCTTATTAAACAAATCGCTTATTTTAACTTTCCTAAATTTCATTCAAGTAAATGGAAATCACCTCGTAAGTAATAGGAAGAACATGGCCCATTCATGCATTTAAAGAAGTAGATCAAGTAAATGATTATTTTAGACATTAATTTTTCTGTATCTAGGACTTAATCCAGTTTCCAATTTTTAAAAATGTTACAAAACATAAATAATAAAATGTCAGCATCTCTAGAATAATTAGGGATTTTATCCCTTCTTTATTTCCTGGGAGTTCAATCTCATTTGTGAGGTCCTACTGGTTTCTTTCAGATATTCAACTATTAAATACATTTTTCAGCCATCTATTAACTGGAAGGAAGGGGCAGCTTACATCATGATGATCCTTTTAAAAATATTTGGGAGAAGAACTTTTCATAGAAATTAGGTTATATTTTAGTAGTAAGTATTTCTCTTCCTAGAAATTAAGCAATATATTTAATCATTAAATTAACTTTAGGTATAGATTCTAACTTTCCTGAGAATACGTGCCTTTACTTCACAGAGGTAACACACAAGAGGAGAAAGTCTCACCTTTACTACCTCACCAGGAGCAACTAGGTCATTGGCTGGATATTTTAAAAATTAGATTCCCTGGCCTCAGAAACAGTTCATTTCTAAAATAAAATATCCCTGTAATTTTTACTCCATGTTAGTATTCCCTTTATTAAAAAGCTTATAAATATTAGATAGCACATATTTTTAAACTTGTTAAATATATTAAGTTATCCCCAGATAGCTCAATCTAATGGAATTTATTATAGGTCTGTGTTACATCAGAGTCCTTGAAAGACATGCCCTGTTCTTCATGGATTGTTATGTAACCATACCTTTTTAAGAATAAACATCTCAAGATGCAGACTGTACTTCTCATTGGTGGGATGGAGAGATAGCTAATAATCAGACATCAACAATGTAGGTACATCAGTACCTACAACAAGAATTTAATTTGAAATAATTCAATTTAATTTTTGATAAATAAGAGGTAACAATTTCCTTGATACTCTGTTCTAAAAGTGTGTTTCTTTTATTGTTTTCAAGTCTATTACAATAAAGTAGCATAATAGCTTTGCATGACATTTCTCTTAAAGAAAATGTAATCTTATAAAATGGCATTTTATCATCCTTTCACAATGTAAATGTGTGCCATAAAAATATGGAAAGAGGAGAAAATCACCATGTTCTTAGAAGCACAAAGATACAATTCTAGTGTTTCCACTCCTGGTCTGTTTTATTTCTTTAACCTTCTGCCACCTAGTCAATGTTAATGTGTACATAAAAGCTGTGAAATTATCTATCATGTTATAGTAAAAATACAGCACACTGATGCGTTTAAATTGTTTTGAATGCAAGGTTTTGAGTCACACACTCTAGGGAAGACAAGGGGCAGGGTTGGGGGAAGGAAGGAAGGAAGAAAGAAAGAAAGAAAGAGAAAGATATCATCCTGACAACTTTGAAGTACTTACAGGCAACACAGCCATGAAAACATGCCTGGTTATGGATAGATTCTTAAATATTAATAGAGTAAAAGAATGAATAAACATCTTAAAATATCACTTCTATAATTTAAAGAACTGACAGAAGAGAAGCTACACGAGAAACTGAGATTAAGCAGCCAAACCCCACAGAGAAAATCAGGATATCCTAATGTCTTTGGTTCCCCCTCCCCCCAGATATCATACTGTCTTAAACACCAAGGAAGAGCTGAGGAAGGAAGGAATGACCAAAGGTACTGGAAGATGCTGAGATTTCCAGCAAGACATGGACCAAGAGATGCCCTAGGCATTTAGCCGCTCAGATGTTAATGGGGACCTCACTGAAATATTTTCAAGTGAATGATCATGAGAGAAGTTGGATTAGAAATTGGTTCAGAAGTGAGTAAAAATTGGGAAAATGGACCCAAGTTTAGATAACCGCTTCAACAAATTTGTAAGTGAAAGGACAGAGAAAGGGTGGCATTTGAAATGGGGCATGTGATAGACAGACACTGTTTCTGTTATCATTTCAAGATGGAAAAAAAAATCTTTAAATGCACATTGAGAGGCACCAATAAAGAGGAAGGCAAGAAAGATTCTGAGAAAATATGAAGGAAAAATCTTGACAGCAAAGGGGAGGCATGTTTGTCCCACCCTCACCTGGTTAAATGATCAATGAATTGGTCGGGATATAGGCGTCTCAATAGATGTTTGGATACTGAAAGGAGATCTGTGTTTCTGACTTTGATTTTCTCTGCATTGGCCAGACATGTTAGAAGCTGAAAATGGTGGGGAGAAGTAATTCAAAGTTGTATAGGTAGATGGTGCAATAGAAAAAATAGACATCATATACAGTAAACATTTAGCTTCATTGTTTGATACAATTCATTTAATAGTTAAAATGCTAAAACCAGTGACTTTATATATACAGGAACATTTTTCTAAGACTATTTTCTGTACAAATGAAAATGCTCAGATTTATTTTCCCTAAGAGGTTTATAAGTACTAATGTTACCATTTATTCCCTTCATACCAATAAATATCCCCTCTTAGTTTTTTTCTTTAACTTCAAAAGTATAGTATACATTAACAGATTTTGAGGGTCACATTATCTTTTGTTAGCACTGAAAACTACATATTAAAAAAAGAATGCATCGAAAAAAATAAAATACTTAGGAATAAATTTAGCCAAGGAGGTGAAAGAACCAATTCTAAAATTTGTATGACCTTCAAAAGATCTCAAAGGGCTAAAGAGTCCTGAGAAATAAGAACGAAGCTGAAGCCTTCACGGTTCCTGATTTTAAACTATACTACAAGCTATAGTAATCAAAACAGTATGATACTGGCATAAAAACAGACATATAAACCAATGGAACAGAAATGAGGGCCCAGAAATAAACCCCCACGTGTAAAGTCAACTAATATTTGATAAGGGAATTCATAATATTCAATGGGAAATGAATAGTCTTCAATAAATGGTGCTGGGAAAAATGTAACCACCCGCAGAAAAATTAAATTGGACACCCATTTTATACCACTCATAATGAATTAAAGAAATACATAAGTGATGTGTAACCAAAAACATCTAGAAGAAAACACAGGAAAAAAGCTCTTTGACATTGGCAATGAATTTTTGGATATAATACCAAAAGCACAAGCAACAAAGGAAAAAATAAGACAGTGGGACTACACCAAACTAAAAATCATCTGCACAGCAAAAAAAAAATCAACAAAATGAAAAGGCAAACTATGGATGGAATGGGAGATAATACTGGCAAGCCATGCATCTCTTAACTTATTAAGGGGTTAATATCCAAAATATATTAAGAACTCATACGAACTAATAACAACAAAAATCCAATTTTAAAATGGGCAGAGGGATTGAGTAGACATTTTTCCAGAGAAGACATACAAATGTCAACAGGTATATGAAAAGGCACTCAACCTAACCAATCATCAGGGAAACACAAATCAAAACCATAATGAGATTATCACCTCATACCTGTTAGGATGGCTATCATCCAAAAACCAAGAGACAACAAGTGTTGATGAGGATATGGAGAAAAAGGAAGCCTTATGTACTACTGGTGGAAATGTAAGTTGGTGCGGCCACTATGGAAAACAATTATGGAAGTTCCTCAAAAAATTTTTTTCTAATAATAGAAATAGCATATGACCCAGCAGTTCCACTTCTGGATATATACCCAATGAAAATATACCAAAAAATATTTTCACTCCCATGTTCATTGCAGCATTATTCACAATAGCCAAGATATGGAATAAACCTAAGTGTCCATCAATGGCTAAAGATGTGATATATATACACATACACACAATGCAACCTTATTCAGCCATGAGAAAGAAGGAAATCCTGCTGTTTATGACAACACGATCCTTGGGGGCATTGTGATAAGTGAAACAAGTCAGACAGAGAGAGACAAATACTGTTTGATATGTGAAGTTTAAAAAAGCTTAATTCATAGAAATGGAAAGAAGAATGATTGTTACTAGGGGCTGAGGGGGAAGGGAGATGCGGAGATGCTGGTCAAAGGATACAAACTTTCTGTTAGAAGATGAGTAAGTTCTGAGGATCTGATGTACAGCATTGTGAATATAGGTGACAATGCTGTGCTATATATTTGAAAGCTGCTAAGAGAGTAGATAGTAAATGTTCTCACCACAAAAATGAAGCAGTAATTATGTGACATTACGGAGGTGTTAGCCAACACTGTGGTGGTAATCATATTGAAGTACATGTGTATCTAATCACACTTTGTACACCTTAAATTTACACAAATATGCCAAAACGCATCTCTAAAAGGTTGGAAAGAAAAAAGTAATCAAGCGAATTAGAAAATAAGCTGCAGACTGGGAGAAAATACTGGCAAAAGACACATCTGATAAAGGACTGTTATCCAAAATATACAAAGAATTCTTACATGTGACAAGATACCTAACAACCTGATTAAAAAATGGGTCAAATATCCTAGCAGGCACTTCACTGAAAAGATATTCAAATGCAAATAATCATATGAAAAGATGCCTCACATCATATGTCATTAAGGAAATGCAAATGAAAACAATGAGGTTCCACTACACATCCATTTGAAAGGCCAAAATCACTGATATCAAATGCTGGTGAGGCTGTGGAGCAACAGGAACTCTCGTTCATTGCTGGTGAGAACTCAAAACGGTGCAGCCACTTTGGAAGACAGTTTGGTGGTTTCTTACAAAACTAAACAGTCTTACCATACAATCCAGCAATCACACTCCTTGGTATTTACCCAAAGGAGTTCAAAACTTACGTCCATACAAAAATAGGCACATGGATGTTCACAGTAGCTTTACTCTTAACTGCCAAAATTGGAAGTAAACCAAGATGTCCTTTAATGGGTGGATGGATAAACAAACTGTGGTACCTCCAAGATGATAGAATATTGTTCAGTGCGGAAAGAAATGAGCTATCAAGCCATGAAAAGACATGGAGGAAACTTAAATGCAAATGACTAAGTGAAAAAAGCCACTCTGAAAGGCTACATACAGTATGATTTCAAATGTATGTCTTTCTAAAAAATGCAAAATCATGGAGCCAAAAAAACCCAAAACAGATCAATGGTTACAGGAGAAGGGGTGGTAAAGAGATGAATAGACAGAGCACAGAGTATTTTTAGGGCAGTTAAAATATCCTGTATGATATTATAATGATGGATATATGTTATTACATATTTGCCCAAATGCATAAAATATACAGCACCAAGAATGAACTATAATACCAGGTATGGACTTTGATGATTATGATGTGTCAATGTAGATTAATCCTTGGTAAAAAAAAAAAGTCCCATTCTGGTAAGGGATGTTGATAATGGAGTGAGCTATCCACGTGTTGGGGCAGGGTGTATACAGGAAATCTCTTTACATTCCTCTCAGTTTTGCTGTAAAACTAAAACTACACTACAAAAATAAAGTCTTTTAAAAAAGGGACATTGAAGGCCTTGGCTTCATTTCATTCTTCTATTTTAGTTTTTTCTCAGTTTTTAATGTATACCAGCTTTTCGACCTAGGTTCACTTTTATCTTTAAAATTTCTGCCCTAATTACCAAAGTTCCTTAAAAAGATGGGACTTTATATTTTTCATTGTTTAGGATATTTGAGAGTTGGGGTTCTAGTCTATGGTGATTGATGGATTTCAACTTGGAAATATTCCTTTTAACCTAAAAAGTAAACATGAGATGAACATTTTTCTTCAAGAACCAGATACAATTACAATGCTCACTCCTGAATTGAGTCCCATTTACCCACTTAAATGTTTCCAATTGATTTTTTAAAAGCATGTCGTTTCCTAAAAATTCAGTCAAATAATGTCCGTTTATAACCTATTTAGAAAACATTACTTAAAGTGTCTTGAAAACGTTTTTATGCTTATATGTATTGGGGTGGAGTCATTTTGGAGGGAGGAAAAACAGAGACAATAGTGGAAAGTGTGTTTCACTGTGTAAAATAAATGTGGCGATGTCCAGCTTTAGGATGAACCTGAAAGCCGAGATCTAGAGCACCCCGAGGCAAAGCTTAAAAAATAGGCCAGGATGCTGAATTGCATAAATGGAGAAATGGTTAAAAGAGTCATAATAGCAGAACATTCTTCAACCCTGTTGTAAAAGGCAGGTGTTACTGTGTTTCAAAAAGAACACAAGCCAAAGGGTACACACTTTCATTTATAAGATGAGTTGAGTTCTGAGGATCTAATGTACAGCATGGTGACTATAGTTAATAATACCAAACTGTATATTTGAAATTTGCTGAGAGAGTAGATCTCAAGTGTTCTCAGCACATACACACACAAAGATGGCATCAACGTGAGGTGATGGATGTGTTAATTAACTCGATTGTGGCAATCATTTCATAATGTATACCTATATTAAATCATCACATTGTACACCCTAAAAGAAAGGAGACAAGCAATATAAGACAGTGATTAATTACACCAGCATAGGATTCTAATAGATCTGTGTTCGAATCATAACTCCATCACTTTTAAGGTATAGAACCTAAAGCATATGAGTAACCAAGTCACGTCACTACTGAGCCACAGTGTTTCCACCTGGAAACGGAGCCAAAGCATCTACGTCCTAGCCTATCGGGATCCAGTGCGCAGCTGTTAACAGCGGGCTTAGCCCAGGGCCTTGGCTTTAACCAGGATAATCATCAATATACTTTTCTTTATGTATGATTAAGTAACTCTTCCTGAGAATTTACAAACATAATGTGTTGTGACTTTTTATGCCCCTCTTTTAAGTGATAAGGAGATACAATCTCCTTATTTGAGTTTCAACTGAGGAGACTGTGTCTCCTTTTTTGTCCTTCATGCTAAAAAAGTAATTAGGTCAATAGTGTTATTTTTGTAATTCTTTTGACAGTCCAATGTGTGACTTAAAGAGATTCTCTATGCTCTTCTATTTACCAGTTACAGTGGATACTGCATGTAGAAATTGTATCACTTCATCCTTGCACCAGCATTTGATAACTGAAAACTATCTCAAGCTTTTGTTGAATGTGTGCATAAGTACCATCTCCAGAGCATTAGGTAAGAAGACACCATCAGTTGTCTTCCTGGAAAGGAACTTCAGCTCTCAGGGAAGAATACAAAAGGTAAACCACAGAGAGGAAAAGATGAAAGGCTCAGAAGAGTCCTCTTAAAAGTTTAGAGATGTTTGCATGCAGACCTGCCTATTGTGGAAAGGAGATTAAGGGCAAGATTAATGGCAGCTTTGCTTCTAATGTGCTCCAAACAGACATCACAAGCTAAAAGAGGTCAACTTCCAGTTTGTGCTAGCTATTATTAGTCCTCACAGAGTCCCTCACAAAGCAAGCCAATGGTGCCTAATGCTGAATTCTCTGACGCCAATGTGACCCATCTGAGGCACCTCTAGGAGTCATTCCTCTTCGCAGCTATAAACAGAAGTGGCTCAAGCTCCTCTGAGAGCAAAGGTGACAAAAAAACGTGTTCTTGATGGTAAATGGCACCCTGCAGGCTCCAACAGGCTAGACCCCCAGGCTGCCCAAGGGCCCCACTGCCCGCTTTGCTTCTGGCTTTCTGTGGCTGATTTTCAGCTTTGGTCAGAGAGACTCTGCTCAGCATATGGGGGTCTACTGGCCACGGCAGCTGAACATGTCTCCCAGGGAGGCTGGCCGAGAGCCCAAGCACCTCAGAGAATCTGGGAGGCTGGAGAAGAAATGTTTTTCCCTCACTCCTTGGTCAAAGAGTGCGGGTGGCTTGCATTTCTGAATGCAAATTGGATAATTAAGATCAACAAATGTTAAACTTAAATAGTTGTGAAGTCTTAATAAACTTAAAAAAAAACACATAACCTTTTATAAAAAATAAGTGCAGAAACACAAGTTGGTTTTTTTCAGCCATCCTAAACATCAAATTTGTTAATAGGATAAGGAAGGGCCTGACTGTGGAGGACCCAATGGTAGAAGGCTAACTCACTCACCTGCCTCAATAAAAATAATAATAGAATTTCCTCGGGAAATCCAACTTGGGTAAATATCTGCTACTATTTGGGTTTTGACAGTTTGGTTTTACTTTTAATTAAGCATCAGAATATTAAGGTTGCATAAAAATTAGACATGTAGGATAATAATTGTAGTATTGGGTATAAATAATCATCTGATTTTGACTATACTCACAAAACTTCTATCAAGTTTTATTCAGCTTCTAATAGTGAATTTTAGGTTTTTAGGTTAGAGTTGGGTCTATTTTCAAGATGGAAACTCACCTTCTAGGAATTCTGAAAATATATTTTCACTTTTTTAAATGAAATAACCTTAGGATTTAAAGTCTATAATTTGTTATTAGAACAAAAATCCTGTTATCTTTATGCACAAAGTAGGAAACTTTTGCATAAAGACCATATGAGTCACTGATTTCTTTTACTGTACTGTGAGAAAATCATACTTCATTGTCTTACCTTTGGTTTTTTAAAGGAATTTATAGATATGCTAGATTGCAGTAATGAATTTATTTGCAATAATGAAAAAAATGAAATATATATCTACCCCACATTGTGATGATGCTACTCAAGGAGAATATGAAAGTTTCTTTTGGAAATTCAAATAAGAGCCTAGGCTTCTTTATTCTGGCTGTAAGAAGAGCACCAGACCATCTTGGTCTGGGCACTCTGAAGGTTCACATGCTTTTAAATGTGTCCTCAAGTCACCCCTAGCAACAATGTGGCTGTACTATGTTGAAGGAGTTAAAGCACCCTTTTTCTTCTCTACACTTGGAGAGCAGAGGTAGGCTGAGTCTTACTAAAAACATGCTCCTCTTTAAAACTTGATTTGCCCACTCAATTTGTGTGTTCAACTGCCATGCCAGGTAGCTGATGAGCTCATTATCCACATGCTCTAAAATGTCTGCATTGTTTGTTTATGTTTTGATCAATGCTGGAACATTCTGCACATTTCAGTCTATCCTCTGACGCAAACACATTATTTACGTAGCCCTCTAAATGCTTATATTGCTTCACAGTAAAATAATCAGAGCTATTTTCTTTGTTTATTCTTTTCATCCTAAGATATCCACCCTACTCAATCCTCATGGCTGGGAAAATGGAATATATTACCAAGTCTCAGAGGACTGACACAAACTGAAAATCAGTAAAACAAAAACTTAAGCAGTGTATCACTTGAGTATCTGTGCTATGACTTTTTCCCTTATTATGTCCTCAGAATTTTGTGGAAGGTGCTTGTGATAGTTTGGATTACCTCAGTGTTAGACCTATGAGGAGGGTTTCAGGGCAAGTAGTTTATTCTGGAGCTGATCTCAGGAAGCACTAATATGGGAATGCAAAAGTGAGATAAAGAAGGCTGGAAGCCAATGCCGGGCTTGTTGTTGAATAAGTTATTACTGCTTTAGGAAACCGTCTGGCTAGGGAACGCTGAGAGACAATACAGAATATACCTCGGATTTACCCCCCCTGAGGAGCAAAGAAGCTGGGTATTTACCTCCAACTTCACTATGTTGTTGACTCAGGATATTCCTGGGAGCACTAACCTCTGGACACGCCCAGCCTGCCCCCCATGCGGTCTATCCATTCTCATGATCTTGGTAGAAAAGCACAACTGTGCTAGAAATTCAGCAAGATTATTTTTATTTCCAAGGCCTTGTTAAATACAAGAGAAAGTCCTGGTCAACTGTCTTATACTTCTTCTCATGCTATTAGGAATTATGGACTGGGTGTTGAAAAACATTTGCAGTTTATGAATAGGCAAAACAAATATATTTTTAAGCATATAATAGAAATGCTTCTAAACATATCCTGTCATATCAAACCAAGTGAAATATTTTCTGTACCTGTTGGGAAATTCAACTATCATTACATTTTCTAAAGTCTTTCTCTCAGTATTAGCCTTAGAAGTAAACAGGAAGGCTGTGAAGTCAGGTCTGCAAGGAGTTAATTCTGTTCGAGACACTGAGCTAAAATGGGATCATTTGGGCAAGGGAAGCATAAGAGGGGAGAGGAAAGACATTGTGGATTTCATAGTAACTATAAAGTATTATGCCAGTCTAAGATTTCAAGGTACAGGTATCTCATTTTTTCCTTGGAAAACTTTAAGGTGAGGCGCTGCTTCCTTCCATTGTCCAGACAGAAAATGTGGTGAGCCGTGAAGCGCCCCCTGCCGGCCCTGAAGGAAACCAGAAGGTAGGGGATGGTGAAGTCGGTGGTGGCTGCCTTTGCACATCCTACCCCAGTCCCAGGAAACTAAACATAATGCCAAAGTCATCGGGCAACGCACTCTGAAAGCACCCCACCCGAGACTGGAAAAATTCAGTGTTTCCTATTGATGTATAAACACAACATAACAAGACTATGTGAAAAAAACCTCTCACTTCATTTTGTATCTAGATTAGCAACTATTTGTAGTAGGTGGATTTATACTTAGTCACTATGATATTAAATAGAGATTTTAAATATGGTTTACATGGAGCAAAAGGCATGGTTTATTATCCTCTGGCTTATATTTTATTATGTACAACAAGCTCTTCATTTTTAAAAGGTTTAACTAATATTTCAATTAAGTGTCAAGAATCAATGGATGTATATCACTATCCCTACATTAATAGAGTTCTTACTAAATATGCATGATTTATTTTAATAATATTTAAGAGGTAATAATTTATTACGCATTCCTGTTCTGGAGATATGTTGCAATCTAATGGACACACTGAACTGAGTCAAGAAATAGCTCTCTAATTAGAAATGGATAGTCAATATATAACAACCTATTTGTGTAAATTTAAGAGTTTTATTAGGATATGAGATTATACATCCATATAATTTATGCAAAATATCTCTCATGACCTTTACCCGTGAAAAAGGGAGGTCCAGAATCTTGAAGGGCTTGAAAATACAAAATGGGAGCATCGTTTTAGTCAATATAAATGCACCAAGACATTTCAGCAGCCCAAGTTAATGCCATTATCACTCAGAAAAAAAATGTGTCCATATAAAAATAGTTCTGATTTGCATGCAAGCCTACCTCAATAAAATAAAAATTATATTGACAATTTAAAATGATAAATCGCTGTTAGTAATTTTGAATATTTTTAAAACAAAAGAAATTATAGTTTGATTATACACAATTAATTTGATAAAACCAAGAATGACATATCAACCCCAGGCACAAATTATGTCTTTATTAAGAGGATCTAGTGGACATATATGACTGAAGGAACACTTCTTAACACATTGGCATGATACCAATTAGCTCATAATGTTCTTACAAGTGAAAATAAAATTGCATATGCTAGTCACAGTGAGAGACTAGCACAGGAATAATTTCCAGGTTAAGTTATTATAGGGAAAAGACATCATTTGAGCAATTTTCTCTCCCCTCCCAAGCAATTCTCAGATTCCTTAGCATCTAGGCCAATTTTCCCCAAACTTCATTCTTTCCCAGTTTCAACCTGGAAGCCAATGCCGAGCAACATTTACGCATACCATACATACATAGGGGGTATTTTTAAATGTTCACTTCTAAGCTCAGTTCGAAAGCACATCAGGCTAACACTGCTGACATTTTGTGTGTGTGTGAAGAATTAAGACCCTCTAATTTCTCAGCCAGAGATGCTCATAATAGTGTATGATCTTATTGAGGATTTTAACTTAATGATAAAGCCATGTTACTCTTAGCGGGTGCAGAATGAGAAAAGATACTCTTAACATACTTCAGGACTTAAGATAACACAACCACAAGGTACAAGTCCACTTTACTTTTGTCAAAGGGAAATAATGGTAAAGACTTGGGCTTTGTCAAGACTGCAGAGGAAGGGTATTTGTTGTTAGGTAGACTACCCTGCTGTGCATCCATCAGATGCACAGTTGTTTCAATTGTACATCTAATAATTATCAACAAATCCATTATTTTCTCGATAATTGAATGCAAGAAATGGGACCCGAGACCACTTGTCACAGAAAGACAGTCCAAAATCAGGAAAGTCCATATGACGGCATCCAAGTGCTGGGCTACACAGGAGAGCTACCTTCCCTCCCACCTTTGCTCAGCTCAGAGTAACAGACTGAATGCATTGCATCAGAAGGGATCATTATCTGACCTCCTACTCTAAGGTCACCAAGGAACCAGCATCCTTAGAGTCCCCCTTGGATTGGGAGATCCAGCCTGGATGTACATCCTAAAAATACCCCTAATCTTTCCACCTATTTATGTTTAAATTAAAATTATTACATTAAATCTTTTAACATGTTGATCATACTCAAGAATAGTCTGTCCATTTTGAAGGTGAGGTTATGTAAATCACACTGAATCATACAGTGAAAGATGGTTTAGGGATTGGGATAGGGACTTCATAATAGGCCACATGCCTTTCTTCATAAAAGGTAGAGAACAAGCAGACAAAAATGTACAGTAATTTATCCTGAGGGGAGAATTAGTTGAGTAAGATCTCCATAGAAAATGGCAGAAGTGATGGTACACTGGTTTTCTATGAATGAAGAAGAAAATCAGAACACGATTAATCCAAGATATTGCAGCATTCAGCAAGGCAATTACTCTGCCGGATCACTATATTGGAACATTGCATAACACAATTGACTATACTTTGAGGGAGTGAGGAAGAAAGACAAGAAAATTCCAGACAAATGGAATAAAATTGAAACAGAACTGTAATAATAGTTTAATGGTACATTTTTATGTCTGTTCTTTGTAGTATTTTTAAACTAACTTTTTATGTGAATTAAATCTTGTTTTATCATGAATAATTTTTTTCCAGCTTTATTGAGATATAGTTGACATATAACATTGTATAAATAAATGTAATGTACATGTTGATATGATACATGCACATACTGCAAATGATTACCACATAGGGCTAGGTAACACCTCACATAATTACACATCTTCCCACCCTCACCCCCAGGCAACTACTATTCTGCTTCCAGTTTTTATGAGTTTAGCTTTTTGAGATTCCATATATATGGAAGATCCTACAGTATTTGTCTTTCTCTGTCTGACTGATTTCACTTAGCATTAATGCCTTGAAGGTCCACCCACACTGTTGCAAATGGTAAGATTTCTTTCCTTTTTATAACTGAGTAGTATTCCTTTGTATATTCCCACATCTTTTTTATCCATTCATCTATTGATGGACACTTAGGTTGTTTCCATGTCTTCACTATGAATACTGCTGCAATAAATGGGTGTGAAAATGTTTGATATCCTGTTTTTCATTTCCTTCAGATATATATTCAGAAGGGGAATTGCTGGATCACATAGCCATTCTATTTTTAATTTTTTGAGGAACCTCCATAGTGACTGCACCAATTTACATTCTCATCAACAGTGCACACAGGTTCTCTTTTCTCCACATCCTTGCCAACACTTTATCTTTTGTCTTTTTGATGATAGCCATTCTAACAGTTATGAGATGATATCTCATTGTGGTTTTGATTTGCATCTCCCTATTACATCACAAATAATTTTTTAAAAACGATACTGGTATAACATGTCTCCCTGATTTATTAATGTGTAATGCTTACAATTAGCATACCTAAATTGATATGCTAAATTGAAAAAGGCATCAATACCCACCTATACAGAATTAGTGATAACTTTTTCTTTCAAACTTTCCACATCCTAATGTTTTAGGTAGTCCTTTGTAAACAGTATATAAATTTTCTGATACAGCCCAACAATTTTTGTTGAGATCATTTAATCAGTTTATATTATGTTGTGAGACCCTAGAGTTAGCATAAGAGAAGCCATTTTAACAAATCTGACTGTGTGAACCTAAATGAAGGACAGAACAGGACTGACTCTGTTTTTTGTGCCTAATCTCCATCTGAGGCCTGAGCTGGGCCTGGCTCTGGAAGAAACCTTGAAAAGTTTCCTAACCACAGGAACTGATATTAAAAGAAAGTCTTACCTCAAGGCCGGCCATCTGTGCCCAATGCTCCCAGGTGTACGAGATGTACGTGTCTTGAGAACATGGACAAATGGCCACCGGGGCCTGTAAACGCCTACCCCAGATAGTTCCCCTAGCAATGCTCCTGCTACATCATCATGGTCAGGCCAGCTGAACTTAACCAATAACAACTGTTTAACTTCCAAAATCCCCAATCAGCTTATGCCAAGTTAGAATCCCCTCTTCCTGAACATGTAATGCATAAAAACCTTGCCTACCCTGAGCTCAGGGCTCACATTCCTGACTCGCTGCGTCAGTAAAAGGTGTGAGTCCAAGCTCGAGCTTGAAATAAATGACCCTTTTGTGTTTGCATCGGAATCAGCTCCTTAGTAGTCTCTCAGGGACTCGCGACTTAGGCACAATATTTGGGGGCTCGTCCGGGATCCCCAAGACCCCCAGGACTCCCGACCCGGAGGGTCTGAGCCGGCCAGTAAAAACTTTGTGTGTGAGTGATGTAAGCTTTGCTTTATGTCTATTGTTTGTGCTGTATGTTGCGCTACACTCTTTCACTTTCTGAGAAAGGGCCCAATTTGTATTTGAAGGGATCGGTATAGAGCCTAGGCAGACGTGCTGTGGAAGGTCACCGAGCGGGGGTCTTGGAAGGTGTTCCAGGCCCCCATTTGAAGGTGTCCTGGAAGAGATTCCAGGCCCACTGGAAGGTGTCTTGGAAGAAATTCCAGGCCCATTGGAAGGTGTCCTAGAAAAGGTTCCAGGCCCATTTGAAGGTGTTCTAGAAGAGATTCCAGGCCCATTAGAAGGTGTTCTAGAAGAGATTCCAGGCCCATTTGGAGGGGATGGAGTGCCCCTAATTTGTTTTGAGTCTTTGAAGGGACAAGGCAGGTTGCTCCCACCGTCACCGTCATCCCACTTTCAATTTTGTCTTTGGACACCCTTGGGCATCTTTTGTTTTGCTTTTTGTCTGTCTGTGATAGTTGGTTGTCTGTCAATAGCTTTCTACTGTGAGTGGTTAGAGAAAATGAGTCAGACTCCTTCTACTCTGTTATCTCTGATGATGGACCATTTTAAAAAACTTAAGAGAAGGACACAACCATCCCCCACCAGGGAAGCAGAAGCTGCTCTGAGAACGAAGGGCGGAGGCGCGCCGGTAGGAGGCCCGCCCTATACCAGACAAAGGGCTCAGAGAGAGCAGTCTGCCTCCGCCGCTTGCCCCTGTGAGCCATCGGTCCCCCAGACGCGGGGGGAGAAATCAGCCCCATCACCACTGGCCTTTTGCCACTAGTGACCTCTACAATTAGATATCAGTATCTTTGTATCAGTTTATCTGAGTATGTGTTCTTTTATGAAAAGTGTTGCTAATTGTAGTCATTGCATCTCAATCTGTATGTTTATGTGTCTAGTAAAGAAAAATGTTTTTCTACCTCCAGATGGTATTAATAAGCATTAATGCTAATCTAAGTTAAACTGAAATAGACATGTCCCTATAGTTAGTTATCAGCTGCCTGTTTACCTAAAGTCATTTCAATTGATGTTATCTGTTAAATCTTTCAAGAAAATTGCTTAAGCTTAACTCTGTGTAATGTTCAGTAGAAGTTTCATGAATAATCTAGCATAGTTCTGAGTAACCTAAGTATAGCAAGTGAACATCTTAATAATTGTGTGTTATAGGGTGTTACAGTGTGTATATCTGCAAACAGCCTGAAAATTTTTGTGGTAACCAAAATTCTTAGAGTTTTGCTAAGGTATATAAAAATGTTTTGTGCTCAGTAAAAATTGTGCTGTAAGGCACATTTCCAGAAATGATAAAAAGTGTTCATAAATGTATCAATCTGAAGAATGCTGGTGTTACAGTTTACAATAGCTTATTTTTCAGTGTTCATTGAAAATTAAAGTACCTAATGTTTTAAGTTCTAATTAAAACTACTTAATATAATAAAGAAGACATCTCTGCTTGCTAGAAAAGATGTGTGTTTAATAAGAGAAAGTATAAAGAATAGAAATTCATTTTATTGAGAGTAAAAGAATGTAACTTCTAAAGTACAGCTGTTTATTTAAAAGAAAAACTGAATGTAAAAAGAAAGTTGTAGAAAATTTGTAGAAGTTGATACAGTCATGCTGTGTGAAATTAAAGCAAATGAGTCTCAATATCAAGTACACAGCAAAATTAAAATTTTGTTTTCAGTTAAAGACAAAGTTTTCTTAAACTGATTAGCCTGCTCTTAATGTTAAAAGATTGCAAAGAACTTTCTAATTGTTTCTATCAAAGCAGTTTCTCATGCTTAAAGTCTCAATGAGTTCTCTGAGTATTAAAAAAAATGAAATCTTCATATTAAAAAGACTGTAAGCCAAGTGTTATTAACAACTGAGTAACCTGTATTTGCATTTAAGCCTTTTTATTGTCATTCTAGTTAAAAACCTATAATCCTATTTAAGCAAGTACCAAAGAAACTCTTCTGACAACTTCCCAAAATCAAATTCAAAAAAAAGTACTTTTACCAGTAAATAACTCTGATATTTTCTGTCAGAAAAATTTTTTCTCATTAGAAAAAGTATTTGGCTAATTTAGCTTATTTGTCTGATATATAATTACCTGCTTAATTACCTGGAAAACACTGCCAAAGAGAATGATGCTAAACTTTGTTGCTAGATGTTTTGTGTGGCAAAAATATCCAAATTTCCTTATGTCAACTGTCTTATAATAAGCTCTCATCAGATCTTTAGCCACTCTCATTTACAAGTCTTTTGTCATTTATAATCACTGTTTTATTACTCCTGAACTAGTAAAGAGCTAGATTTCAGCAGAACAAGTATTTACATAAAATTAAGTAAACTAAAAAAAATGATTTTGTAGCTTTTTGTTTCAAGTGTTACAGATAAAGTGTTTTAAGCCTTTTCTTTTGAGCTGACAACAGTTTAGTAAATGACAATACCTTTGTAAGCAAAATTGAGACATTTATCTTTCTACTTGATCCCTCCAGACTTTAAAAGCTCAGTAACTATTTTTATATTTCATAGCAGTATGTTTATTTGCATAAGTTCAATAAAAATCTGCTTTCCTTGTAAGAAGACCGATTAAAAACACTAGTTATATTACCAAGGCTTTGACTAGAATACTATTCCTGAGAGACACGTGTGTAAACTCATGTTAACAGACAGCTTTAAAGAACTGAGGTTGACTTCATAGAGCCAACAGAGCCCCTTAGAGAAACTAGCCCAGTACCTTGCTTACAGGATTCCCAGCAGCCTTACCAGGTGAGTAAAGAAAGTCACTTCCAGACAGGTGCAAGAACCTCAGAATGTCTTAGAGACCTCAAGAAGAGAAGAATTCACCCAAATCTGCAAGTACTGCAGGCAAAACCTGATAGCAAGTCTAGCTTAGCTTTCTGGCCTTGTATGGCCATTAAAAGTCCAATCTGAAGTTCCTTATAGAAAGTTCCAGCAAAGCACATTTAAAAAAGCCTACGTAACCAATTGCTCTTCTTGCTGCACTTATGCAAATAATCAAGCCAAGTATTAATTATTTTCTTAATCTAGTTACTAGTAATAAAAATAAAAGTGATTTTAGAGAAAAGTATTGTTTCAATAATGCAGCCTTATCTATACTGAGTCCATGCATTCTTTAATCTTCTTGTCAAGTTTGTCCTTCCAGAATAGAAAATCCAACTCCAGATGTTGCTACTTAACTTAATAACATGATTTATTCTGTCTCACCTAGAAGCCACGAAACTGCAAACGGTAATAGCAATAGAACCCGAGATAGAAACTCCCATCTTCCGAAAGCCTCCCGACCATTGATAAAGATCTAGCTGCACCCCTTACTGCGCCCCCTCTCAGCATGAAGCAGCCAGAGCAGTCGTCGCCCCCTTTCCCTAGCAGCAACTAGAGTCTCTATCTGTAAAGAAAAAAATGAGACAGAGACTGTGAGTGTAGTCAGAGTAAAAAGAAAGCCTCCAGAAAAGGCGAAGCAGAATGTTTGCAGTCAGAGCAATGTAACTACATGCAAAAAACTCCCTACTAAAACTCTGTGGTAAGCATTAAGTTCTAGAGTCTTTCTTCAGTAAAATGAGTTGAAGCTCAAAGAGCCAAAAGCGGCTTAGCCTAGAATGTTTGAGTGTTCCGCAAATGAGGAAGAGTGTCTAGTAGCCGGTAACTTCGCTGTAAGCAACCCTAGCAAGCAGACAGCAGCCCGGCCCATCTTGGGGGCAGAGCAAGTAGTACAGGTCCACACCCTAAGCCTTCTCTTCACACTATCAAAGTATATGTAGCATGAGATACATCCTTCCTGCTCTAATAGATTATCCTAGAAATAGTCATGAAAAACTTCTCCAAGCTCTGCCGTCTGATTGTGACAACCTGAACTGCTTAACATATAAGATGTAAACAGTTTCCAAGAATATGTTGTTTTAATTTGTCTGATTTTTCTGCTTTTGCTATGTATTTGTATTCCTATTCTCACAGAGTGAAGTTGCTAATCTTTTAAAGCCAATACATACTTGTGCTACTTTTCAAAAATTAACTTCAATAAATAAGTGAATCATATGCTGATTCCCAACCTGCATTTGCTGCATAAATATATTCATGTATATTATAATTTTATCCAGAATTATAGCTGTTAGCTGTCCTCTCTTTTATATTTTATCTCCCTGTTAAGTCCCAAGAGATGGCTAGTTAGCCAAAGACGGGTAAGATTCCTCACAAGAAAAGCAACCTAAGACAGGCACAGTCGCAAGGGACCTCAAGTGAGCAATGTGAAAGCCAACTAAAGTTAGGCATAGAACCTCACCCCCCCCCCAGATGCCAGAGACATTCCCTGTGACAGGCTGTGTCACAGGTCGAGCCCAGCTAAACATCTCTGTCATTTAAAAACTTTAAGCCCATGATTAGACCCAATGTACAAGAGAAGGGGGGAATGTGAGACCCTAGAGTTAGCATAGGAGAAGCCATTTTAACAAATCTGACTGAGTGAACCTAAATGAAGGACAGAACAAGACTGACTCTGTTTTTTGCGCCTAATCTCCATCTGAAGCCTGAGCGAGCCTGGCTCTGGAAGAAACCTTAAAAAGTTTCCTAACCAGAAGAACTATTAGAAGAAAGTCTTATCTCAAAGCCAGCCATCTGTGCCCAATGCTCCCAGGCGTACGAGATGTACGTGTCTTGAGAACATGGACAAATGGCCACCGGGGCCTGTAAACCCCTACCCCAGATAGTTCCCCTAGCAATGCTCCTGCTACATCATCATGGTCAGGCCAGCCGAACTTAACCAATAAGAATTGTTTAACTTCCAAAATCCCCAATCAGCTTATGCCAAGTTAGAATCCCCTCTTCCTGAACATGTAATACATAAAAACCTTGCCTACCCTGAGCTCAGGGCTCACATTCCTGACCCGCTGCGTCAGTGAAAAGTGTGAGTCCAAGCTCGAGCTTGAAATAAATGACCCTTTTGTATTTGCATCGGAATCAGCTCCTTAGTAGTCTCTCAAAGACTCGTGACTTAGGCACAACAATGTCATTACCAAAATTTGTTGTGACTTCACCATGTTGTCTTTTTTATTTGTCCTGGTTGTGCTATTACAATTATTTCTGTACTTTTGCGGGGGGTCTCCTTTTAGAGTGTGTTCTTTATGATTCATATTTCACTTCTCCCTTTATTATTATAACACGCTTTTCTCCCAGATTTACTCTAGAAATTATGGCACACATCTTCAACTTATTCAAAGGCGTATGTACTTTAGATAATTCAAGGACCAAAAGAATCTGAGAGGCTTTTCATTTTCTTCTGCCAGCACTTGGGATACCAGATGACTTGAAACACCTTAATATGATTTCCAAGGCTTGTGATGTTTTCAGGCCACCCATATAGCATGGAGGTGGGCTGAAAGTCTGTGCAAAGACAGGCTTGCTTCCAACAAACTTAACCCTAAGGTGTAGCTCTTTAGAAGTCCATTCAGCAGATGGTTAACCAGTGAATCTCCGTATGAAGGTTCTTGGATTCCACTGAGACCCAAAAGACCACCAAAAGTGCCACTCAGCCTCTCAGACATTTCTTCCTAATGATGAAAATATCCTTGAATGTTGGACTCACCCCCATGGGTTCTGTCCTCTCCCAGAGGTCAGCACTACAATTCCTCATGACCTTTGTTGCTTTTAAGGTTTTATTTTTTCTTTTAAATTCCACCCAACTTTTCTTGTTGCTCTTGGTGAAATTAATGTGTGTGTCATTATTGGAAGCAATATTTAACAGAAAATGATCTACGCATTGTTATCTAGCAGCTACTGGGCAATTTCTGCATTTGCTCAAATGACAATGAGGTTTGTTCTATTACTTCAAACTCCAGAAACCTCTTCTCACATAAATTAAGCCAAAAAAGTAGAGTGGTAGGTTCCAAGAAATCCAGAAGGTCTGAAATGTACTTGTAGTAAGGCAGTTAAAGTGGATGTAATTTATTTTTGTCTCCCTATCAACTTTCCTTAAGGTCATGATCAGGCCTTATAAGAAGTTCCAGAAAGAAATGTATGGACATGTGAGTCAGCACTTTCCTCTCCTTGTCATATAGATTGGGTCACATGACCTAAGCTGTAACCTTTCCCAGAGTTATTGGAAAAGAACTTCACCCTCTTTCTGGCATCTTTAATTTGGAGATTGCTAGTTTCAGGGGAGGGGATTTTGAGGTGGGAGAAGGAGGGAGAAACTGCCCGAGAATGCCGAGCAGAAGCTAGCCAGAACACAAAGATGCGGGTTTGAAAAAAACCCCATATCATTGGTTGAAACCTTTAAACCTGATCTACCTGAATGTACATACCCCTTGAGTCGCTCAGTTGTTCAAGCCAATAAATTCTCCTAAAGCTATTTTGAATTGGATTTCTGCCTCTTGAAACTCAGTCTGGAATGATTAAAGAGTTTTGAAATCTATGTACAATAAGATTTTCTGTGTATAACTATAGATAATTCGCCTCTCAATTACTCACAGGTCAATGAGCAATTATCAAATGAGGAGAAGGCATATAAAATGATAAATAGTGTCGCAGGAATGAAATCAAGAGGAGAAAAGATGGAAATGCTAATTAGCACATTTAATTTTCATGCAGTCAGATCTTTTAGTGGTTTTATTATTGATAAGTTGCCTCAGGAAAAATAAAATGCACATTCATGATTAGGGTACAATATTGTGCCCAAACGAGCCCACAGCACCTTGGTTTCTGCCATTATCCTTATATGACATGTGGAATCAAAAGTGAGACATCAGCAAACAAGATAAATCATTTCTGAAGTGCCTGAACACAGCTGAGGAGTTTCTAGCCCATGCCTCCAAGGCCACCATTCTCTCTCCCATGCGTCTCTGAAACAGCCTCTCACTCATTTTCTACCTGGCTCTTTTTTTTCCTATTGTCAATTTTACACATGGCGGCCAGAAACACATCACCCTACCTTCCCAGTCAAAACCTTTCAACATGTGATACTTCAAACAAGCTCCGTAATCCTTTCTACAGCCTGCAAAGGACTCATTCCTGGGCCCCAGCTACTTCTCCAACTTTATCTCCTACCACTCTTCTCCCTCATTCCTTCCAGCAGCCCAGGGTTGCTCAAGGTGTGGGACGCAGCACCTCGGCCCGGAAGAGTCTTCCCCAGAGACACACATGGTGTGGTCCTTCATTTAATTCAGGTCTCTGCTCAATATCAAAACTGAAAAACCTTTCATAGCCACCCTGCCTAAACAGACTGCCCATTCCTCCATCAGTCTAGTCCTTTGCTCTGCCTTACGTTTGTTCACAGGACTCACAACACCTGTTATGTTATACTGTTGAATCCTTCTCTCTCCCTTCCCCTCCCTCTTTCATATCACCCATTCTCTCTTTCTCTCCCTCCTTCTTTCCTCCCTCTTCTCACTAAAACATATGTTCCATGAGAAGAGGGGCTTTCACTGGCTGCTGCATTCCTGGTCCCTAGAACAGCACCTGGCATATAAAAGGCACTAAATAAACTGTAATTGGATATGTAACTGTATTTGAGGCTAAATACTTTCAAATTATTTTCTTTTAAGCTAGGCCAAAAAAAAAAGAGAAAAAAAAGACAAATAAGCATTCTACAAGGAAGATACTGGCTTATTGGGGCAAATATAAGTCACTCAGTGAAAATAATGCATTCCATTAAAAAAATTAATCATAAATATTGTACATCACTAAAACCTGTTTGCTTTTGATGTCTACTCAGAAAATCTTTTATATATCTTGTCTACTGCTTTTGTGGTATGCGTAAGACATTTCCATTAAAACTAATATGTATCACACATGTACAACATCCAAATATCCTCTGAGTTGCTATCTGAGTTGTAGTTTTGCCTGTTTTGGACAGCACTGTTTGCTGAAAAACAAAATTTGAATAACACATATACATATAAGTAAGAAATATCTGAATACTTTTTCTAATTGTGAAACATCTATCTGAAAAGTGAAAACATATTAACTTTGTCAACTATGCATTTTTCCTAAAGAATTTTTTTAAATCATCTTACATTTTTTACAAATTTTTTATCATTTCACCCTTCATTGTTAATGAATTGGACTCTTGGAATTATAATGTGACTTGACAGGCATCAAAGAACGTTGAGCATTTTCTAAATCATCAAATGACTGAGATTAGGAAACAGCCTAAATAATTTTTAAGAGGCAGGTCAATGTAGCTATGATGTTCCACTAGAACATTATCCTGTGCACAACAACATACAGTATTCTGCTACACAGAGAAAGTGGTTCATGACTATAAAGTGATACAAACAAGTGGGTATATAATTTCAAGGTACATAAACTCTTAAGTTTCCATCTCTCTTATGTTCACATATTATCTTTTTTCTGTATTCTCACAAATTCTGAAATCTTGCTATTTATTTGGGATCTTGCAGACATTAATTTAGTTTTGAGCTAGCCCTGGGTGTATAAAAAGTAACTGAAAAAAAAAGCAAAGCAAATGTGAGGAAAGAAAAACTGAGTAACAGTAATTCATGCCAAATCTAACCTTTCTGTACTGGAACACTAAGTGTCAAAAATAGACAAAGTTACATTGAATAGTGTTCATCAGTCATAAGCTATGAGAAGTGAGTTTCTTGAAATACATTAATATATTTAGTTAAAAAAATGTGATTCATGGCCCTTTGGGTGGTAAACCAGGTCCTACCTGGTAAATTACTTTTGCACCTGGTAAAGTTGCAGATATAAATAACAATGAATTTAACATTAAAAAAGCTGGGAAACAAGGCAGCAGGTCTATCTGCAGCTCAAACAGGAGTTAATTATGGAGTTCCTGAAAACTGACACCATTGCTTTAGATATTTTTGGTTATTTTTCAAGATTTCATATGGATGAAAAAGATCAGCCATCAAAAATATTTGTCAGGCTGCTGATGGAATAATCTAGTTCTCACATCCTGAGTTACAGAGGAAATTTAAGTATGGGATGTCATTTTCCCATTACCAACTTAAAAAGGGATATAAACTATCCACTTAAGAGACTTCAAAAAAATCTAATAGTGCACTCAGCTCCTCGCTCCCATTCCCACTCCACCAAAACACACACACACATGCTTTGGTTACCCAAATCTCGATCTCATTTTTAAACTGACCACATAGAGGCAATTTGTTGGAGGGTTTTTCAAATTTGATTTTAACATACCGCTTACTTCACTTCCCAATTTCAAATTGAAATGTGAAATAAAAAAGCAGCACAGTAAACCTGTATGACAGAGGAGATGAATCATGGCCAGAAAAATGGCTGCCAAAGTCTGAGGAAGAGGGGGCTGTTTTTCCAGTGATTAGACTACCCTGAATCTGTTCACTTAGACTCTCCTTTCTAGTGATAGATATGCATACATACATACTATCCACATATATGTATATATGCACGTGTGTGCATATGTAAACATATGCATATTTTAAATTTCATCTCCTTTATTGAGTTTGTTCAGCAGAGGGAAAATGTTGAAAATTCAGTCCCTCTACACCAAAAGCCAGTCAACAAAATCAGTGCACTTTCTGGATTCGTGTCAGATTCCTGGCTCCATAAATTTCATTTTTAGCCTTGTGAATGTTACAAAATCTCTATCTTGCTCTCAGTTTCAATAGCTATAATATGGGGATATTGACATCTACCTCCCGAAGTTTTGCTGAGTATTAAGGCATGCTAAGTATATAATGCCTATAAAATGATTAGCATTCTATATCTAACACATGGTAACACTTCAAAAATTATTTGCTATTATTGTTCTCAATAAAAAGCTTAAAGAGTTAGGAACTATTGACCCATTTTCTCAAATGATATTTTAACTTCATTTTCAATTTTGTTATATCATTCTTAATTCTAATCATAGACTGAACACTTAACTATAAATGTAATTTTAAATAAATGTTTTTACAGCTTGAGAAGCTAATGAAGGCCTTTTTAATGATGGTACCCACAACATTTTAAACTATCCACTAATGTTGGTGGGCTATTTGGAGTAGATGAAAGTGAAGTCTGAGTTTAATTAGGAAAAGATTAGGGAAGGGATGCTCTTGGCAGGGATATCCCTAAAGGGTACAGTGGAGGAAGAAAGAGGAGTTTTAGTACTTGTAAGCAAAACAATGCTTTAAATTTAACCTAGTCTCAGATGTTAGTCCAGGCAGACCATGGACGGGGCACTGTCCAAAGCAAGTGCTTCATGCTGCTACACACTGCTGACCACTGTCACTGCAGATGGTCCATCTACTCACTGGTGCACTATCTTAGGAAATAACATCTTTATTATGGAGAAATTCAAAATCAGTTCACTTGACAGTAAAGATAAGTAGACAGAACTATAAAACAGCCATTCAAACATGAGATAACCCTCTTCTTCCCATTGCAGTCTTTTTGAAATTAACTGTGAGCTTAATACTCTGAAGATAATGTGATAATCAACTGGACAAAGATAGTATTTTATGATATAAATTGCATTTCAATAAAGAGAGATAATGCTACCACAGTCATTTTCCAAGGAGTAGGGAAAAAAATACTTCACATTGTTCCTTCCTACTTCACTTCAACTTAACAAATTAACATACATAAAAGAGTATTTTTCATATTATGTTTTAGTCATTTGCTTTTTCTTAAAGATATACAACTATCATGGGAAATCTTATCTAATGTCCATCTATTCCACGAGCTAACTATATTGATATACATGATATATTTGCTATGTTACTTTCCTTCAGTATATTTTAATGAAATAGGTAGAATGTTATAAAGAATAAGAGACAGTCTCATTTAGCTTAGAGTGTTTGAGGAAGAGAAAGATCAGCATGATAAAAAGCTTAGTGAGCAGAGGGTAGAATGCAAGGGGAAGTCTAAGAAGTAGGCAAGAGGCAAGTTCAGTACTGTTCAAAATATTTGAATATTTCTTCCAAAGAGAAAAAAATCTCACAAGAGGTGAGACTGAAAGAAAGTTCAGTGACTAAGATGTCTTTTGATACGTAGCAGGGAATGAGAGAGACCTCTGAAGACAACATGCATGGGCGCTGCAAACTCTAGGATGAACTCATCTGTATAAAAAAGAGAAGATGAATAATCTCACTTCACTGGATAGTGGCAAAGAAGTTAGGACCATCAAAAGCCATGATTTACTTACATACAGTGCAAAATATCAAAGACAAAAAGGGGAAAACCTAGTTGTGTTTTTCCATTTAAAAAAATTTTAATGTAAATTATAGAAAACTGGAGAGAAAAAGGTAAGGAATTGTCTATTTTCCCACTATTTTGTAACACATTTATAATTTCAGTGTTCATATGTATAGATTTTCCCTAGCTATAGCAGGACTTGTAATTTCGTACCGTGTTTTCACCAAGAACCAGTATAGCATATATATTTTTATTTTATTATAATCTTCATATTTGCTTTTAATAGTTGTATATTACCCTCAAATGTACATGCCTACATGTATTATTGGCCATTTGCATTGCTTCTGATTTTTTATTTTACATAATACATCTATCAACATCTTCAAATACATGACCTTTTCCATATTTTGTACTATTTCCTTAGGATTCCCAGAAGGAATATTAATGGATAAGACAGTATGAATATTTTTATAGTTTTTTCCCCATATACTGCCAAATTGCTTTTCAAAAGGACTGTGCCAACTTTAATTGCAATGAACAGTTTCTGAAAGCACCAGGTTCACGGCATCCTTGCCAACATGGGACATGATTATTTTTAATATTGTCATTTAGTAAATGAATAACAAATTCTCATATTGCTCATATAATGTATTAGTCTAGTAGACCAGAGGATGAAAAAAGAGAATATTTTAAATTAAAGAACAATTTGAGAAAATCTCTCTACTATAGTGGCTATCTTTGTGGTCAAGATGGTTAAGCAGATGCTGGAAGATAACCAAATAAGATAAGTTCACAATAAATTGCCTACATACAAAGCATGCTGATGAGTAAACCCGGGCAAGGATCCCTAGGGAAATGTCATGAATCCAAGTCTTTGAACTTGTCCAATTCAGCACTGTTAATCATGCAACTGAAGACAAGGAAATTAAGAACATCAAATATGAAAATAAACAAATACATGTACTCTTTCAAAGTAAACAAACACACATACATTTTAGTTAAGTGATTCCACTTCTAGGTCCAACATATTCTTGCACACATGAAATAACATGTAGATTATTCATGACAGTGTTGGTTGTATTATTCAAAACATTTGAAAAATATAACTTTTCATCAGGAGGGGACTGTCTAATAATAAATAAATTATGGTACTTTCAATAAATATAATACCATAGAGTTTAAAAATGAATGAAGAAACTGTATCAACTTTGACAGTCCTTCAAGATTACTGAGTTAAAACCAGGAAGTAAAACATGTACATAAAATGTTTCCATTTTTATACAGATTGAAGAAAAAAAGAGTTTAAAAGTTTAGTGTTTCCATGTGATAGGGAATCTCTGAAAAGATAGCAAGAAATAAATATGAGTGGTTAACCACTTGGGGGGATGAGTCCTGGGTATCCAGACGAGGCACCTGGGAGGGATTTTATTATGTATTTTCTGAACCATGTGTATTATCCACTGAAAAATTAAATACATTAGTTTAACAAAAGAAAACAATGACAACAAAAGTGTCCCTACTCTATGCCCTGGACAGGAACTAGCTGTCAGACTGCACATCCCCATGAGCTACAAGAAGGCAATGGCTATTCAACGGAAACAGTGATCAACCACTTTTTTTTCCTCTTTCCTTCTTCTCCAATAATTGCGTTATTTGCTCAAGTACAACGTGAAATCATCAAAATCATCCATACAGAGCTCAGCCAATATATCAGAGTAAACTGCTACTCAAAAATGTATTACAGCAACAATGTTTTTATGCTTCTAGGAAAATTCCACCCATTCTGATATCCAGACGGCTTTGTCCTCCAGTGGCAGTTCCAATTTCTGGGCTGTAGGTAAGAACCAAGAGGGGGAAAAAAATTCAAAGCAGCTGTATTTGCTTTCTGATTTATGTAAAGAAGCATGTTTTTCTGCCATATTATAATCAAATTTAACAAAATCTTTAGAAGTATTTAATAAATAACAGACAAGACTATAGTTTATCCTAAGATAGATTTGCTTATATTGTCTCAATTTAAGCATGAGCTATTGAGAATTAGCAGGGTAACTGATAAGATATACATACATATTACTACATGCTATTATTTTTATCTTTTTTTAACTGGCTATGCCAATAACAATTCCACATTTGAACCCCAAATGCAAATGCATTTTAAATTCTATTACACTGAGATAAAGATTTGAAAAAGCAAAGTCCAAATGACTCCTGAAAAGTTTCCTAAGGAGTACACTTGCCAAATTTCACTTAGAATAACTAACTAATCAGGAAAAAGGAATATTTTACAATTAGCTCCTTTCCTTCCAAAATTAAGTGTAACAGTCCAATGTCTGGCTTCCAACATAGGCTGGAAGCCACTATCATTTCACCAATTATTCTTTTGCTTAAGTATAGATTTTTGTATGATTATTAAAGTACTACCTATTTCCAGTAAAAAATTATATACTTAAAAATAAAACCTCCATAATTGCACTCTCTTTAAAAAATAAATGTTAATATTTTATTTAATGCCTTTTTGTGGATGTGAATGTACATTCCTCCTTTATATTAAATTTTGTATTGTTTTTCACCATTAGCATTTTCCAATGTTATTACCAACCTTTCAAAAATCATGATTTAATGATATATACCATAATTTAGTAATTTCCATACGATTGGCCAAATAGATTATTTTTATTGTCAAACCACTAAAAATGGCATTATGTGTGTTTTTACACATATAATGGAAGTATGTGTGTTTTTAATTAATTACATGGAATGAATTCCTAGAAGCTGTATTACTGAAACAAAGGGAGCATTTTTAAGGCTTTCTGAACACACAGTGAATATCTATTGTTTTTTACGTGTCCAGCATCCATATTCCCTTCTGTTGACATCATTCCCTTGATTTCCCTTTAAAAATCTTGATCGGTCTGGCAATCAAGGTGCCCCGTTATCCACTGACTGAAGCCTCGCATGAAACCTGAGCTGGATCAGTCACACTTCTCAATCTAGGACTTTGGGTCTGGAGCAAATTGACACGGGGACAGAAAAGGACTGATGCTGATTCATTATAGTGATGGTCCCTGGCAAAGACATCATCAGCCTCTCCCATGATCTCTGCAGCTATTCTGATTCTTCTCCTTGTCTTTTGATTATGTAAGCTACAAAAAAACCTTCTTTTCATTGTGGATAATTAACTTCTGTAGCGTGAATACGAAATGTTATTAGTAATTTGTGTTGAAAATATCCCTGACTTATCTATGGCTTTTTTTACTTAAACTATTCAAACTTAAAAGGTCAAATCTTTATATTTTTCCCATTATGTTTGTAGTTATGAAATACCTATTTTCTTCTAACTTGATTTAGGATTTCTTCATACTAACTCTCCGCTTCATCTGACACTATTTTGGAATGCAATGTGAGACAGGAAGTATACATTTTTCACAAATAATTACTCAATTTTCCTAGCACCATCTATTGATCATTTTTCATTTTCCCAGAGATTTATGATTATTGGATTTTATGCTTCATTTTCATGTATCTTAGAGTTTGAATCTGAGGTTCTTTTACTTTCTTCTTCATGTTTGTCTACATTTAGTATAATTAATTACTGCCATTTTTAATGTTTATAAATAGCAATGCAATTTTATCTCAAGGTTTTTCTTTTTAATTAAAAAAAATTTTATAACCTAATTGCTATTCCAGATGAGCTCGTAATCTCTAAATTTTTACAAAATCTCTTTGGATTTTATTTTGGCTTGCCTATATATACATATGTCTATATATGTATGTATGTACACATACATACACATTCAGTGATTCTATTTTGGAAATTTCTCTAGTTTTTCACATTTATTGGAAATGTCCATTAATAAAGGTTTGAGTCTTAATATCCTGAATCTTAGCTTGCTGTAACAAAATTAGGGAGAAATAGCTCCATGTAACATTTAAAATGTAACGTTAAGTATACATATATATATATATATACATATAACAGAAAGACAGCAAGAGAATTTGAGAAGGAACCAATACAGAGGGTAAAAATGACTACTTTTAACTACCTTCAAGAAACTGCAGGATTGGCCTATTTTTTATTTTAGTCAACATGATTAGAAACTAAAGATTATCTTTTATTTCCTTAAGCAATAGGAATTAGGCCAAAATAATCACTAAAATAACTATCACAATTTAATAGTTGTCACTTATTATAAAATACAGCACCTCTCCTGCCTGTAAATTGATGGCTGTGTTCACTCAGAGAAATCAAAATGTATTACTCATATTTAATACATCTAACTTCTCAAAAATTGTAATTCAAGCAATCAGTAATGCGCTCATCATTTCACAGACAGAGAAACTAAGGTAGTGACAGGTTCCAGCGGGAACTCACCAGCCCTGGGACTGGCGTAGACAGATGCCGAATGGAGGAAGTGTATCAGTTCAGATGCCCTGTTCATGGAGCCAAAGTGCATTTCTGTACTTTGAATGCAGTTCTTCTTACCAAGTCACAATTAAATTTACAACTAATCATATAAAATCAAACTCTACCTTTGGCAAGTGTCTTTGACTAAGTGCTAGGGCCCTGGGAGCCACCCACAAATTTTATTGTTCAGTGAAGAATTGATTCAGCCCTGATGTCATCTATATATGTTAGGAAAACATTTCATAGCCAGTGACCAAAAAAAAACAAATGCTAACTGCATTAACTCAGAATGAAGTGCCACATATCAGTTATAAACCATCTCTTAAGTTGCAAATTTACATTTTAGGACAATGACCTGTCTCTTTAAACCATAGTGGGGGTGTTTTCAGATGGAATCTGGTGATAGTTTTTGGGGCTTTTTTGTTTCATTTTCTTTTCTTTGAGCAATAAGAAAGAGGTACTATTTCTTTAAAATCCTCTCCCTATCCACTCAGGTTCCCTCTTGTTGCCCATACTTTGTTTTTGTTTTGATCTATCTTACAGTAGTAACCCTTAAGCTTTTCTTAACCATTTTTCCTTATTTTGGAAGATTCAGGAATAGAAAGATCTTGCAAACAATTTTAATATTCCCTGTAGTCCCTGAAGCTCACCTATAGATCACTGTGCAGCCTGTAGACCTCTGGAAATAAGAAATCCTGTTTTGGAGATAACTAGTAAATATTTAAAACAAATTCTATGGACATAACAACTGAATTTTACATGCCAACTTACCTCTAGGCCTATAAATCTTGGGTGACATCTCTAAATGCACCCCAATTCACCATTTTCTTCATCTCAACAAAATACAGTGCAATACTATGTCAGATGTTTAAATACTTAAGTACAAAAATTGATGGACACAGTCATCTCTTCTTACATTACTATTTTACAAAATACTGAGCTGTTTCATGGGCAGCTGGCATGGTGTTAACTTACACACTTAGTAGTTGACAATGTTTCTAGACCTAGCTCTGCTTTCAACTGGCTGGACAATTACCAGCTTCTCAAAGAAATTTCTTCCTTATACATATGGGAGGCTGAATTAAATGACCTGTGTGCCTCCCAAGTCTAAATAACTGATTCCTTCTTAGCTCTCATCTTAACATTTTCATAATCAGCCAGAGTTGACTTTGTGTGTTAACAATGGTAACCACTGGTTGATTTAGTTGCTTTTTAAAAACACTGTTTTCCTGAAGTTTTACATTCTGGGCAGAAAGGATACAAGGGCAAAAAGGTTTAAGGCTCAAGTGGGTGCTATGTACATTCTTGAATCTGAATAAATCAAACACTAAAATGACATTATTAGAAGACTTCTCCCCCTTTCCCAAAACTGGATTGTACAGGAGCAACCTTGAAGGTTTTTCTTGCATGATGGAAATCCATTGATAAGTGACTATTAGCACTGTGTGCCCTGCACTAATATATTGTCAAAATAGAACTTTCAAGTTATTATGTGGTGTGGCTTCTTGGTGGTACAATTTCAGCTTTCCTCTAATATGAAAATATTCTATGCAAACCAAGTTTTGAAAATCGTTAGCTTCTTGACTTTCTTCATATGAGGGTCAAAAAAAAAAGACAATTCTTTTGGGATGTAAGCCAAGGACCCTAAAGAAAATAATCAAATGGAAAGCACAGGAAGAGAAACTAGAACCATAATTGCACACTGTTTTATGCATAAGAGAATAGAACCTGGGAAAATATTACAAGGTGTTATCTGTAATTGGACCCACTGGATACCAAATCGATTTTGAATTAAAGATAAACTTAATTTGAAATTTTAAAGTGTTTTGGCATTTCTTATTAAAGAAATCAAATCCTGAGTCTTTTTTTTTTTGATGCATAAACTTTAGGGAAATCTTGACCTCAAATCCAAGGAATTTTTGATCAACTTGCACAAAGATACATGAATATGTAATTCTCAGTGTGGACGAAGCAGACTGTTTCTCATAAAAATTATGCTTTTAAGTCATTTCTCACTATTTCCAATTCACTCATCCCCTTTAAATGAGGTTATGTAGATTTGACCTTAGTCATAAATCCCTTTAAAAATGTTAATTTGAAGTAAATATGTTAAAGGATAATATTTTTCACTTTAGCTCCTCTGAAAAGTTATGATTTGATTTTAAAGACTTTTTAAAGGGCAGATATCCTGTCATTTCATTGCTTAATCATCTCTGAATACCTCTCTTACCTTTATCTCTCATGCAGTGCTGTTATTGGTCAGATACATAGCTTCAGGAATAACATGCATTACAGTATTACCATAACTACTTACTAGTTTTTAGATTAATTTGAGTATATTTGTGTGGGTGTGTGGGTAGGTGTGTATTAATTGGAGAGAAAATGAAATGGAAAGAGACTGGGCCAAGGTATGGGGGTTTAGATAAAACAGATTGGTAGGAGATAAATATTCTATGAAAGTTATTAATTATGGTTTCTGTTTATGAACTATTTCACCCCAGTAAAATATAAGCTTCATGAGGGCAAGGGTCTCTAGTGATTTATTTTCTGATATAATCAAAGCAACTACAACAGTGTTTTGTACATAGTAAGAACACAGTGCAATTTGTTAAATTTTACCTGAATAAGCCAGTATTATAATTAATTGGTAATAAATTACTTAAGAGGATTAGAATTTTGCTTTACAAAGTACATTCATCATTCAGGATGGGTTGGTGAATTTGTTTCAAATGCAGGAGAGTTACATCCTTTCTGAGAGCCTTCCAGTATACTGAGAGAGACAGACAGACAGACAGAAAGATACAGAGAAACAGAAAGAGAATGCAAATGAATTTCTGATTTTATGAACTGTTGAAGTTTTTAATTCTCCTAAATGTGTTAGATTTTGGGGGGAAAAAACTCCCATAATTAATTAAATGAAAATACATTACTGTTAAATAAAATAAAATAAACCTCACTATCTTACCTTAACAAGGCAGAAACTCTAATCAGGATTATTTGACAAATCAAATACATTTTATTAAACAAGTTATGGTTGGTATTTATTGCACTGCTATTCATAGTAAATGTGATCTTTCTAGAACAATCATGCAGTATTTAAATTAAAATCTGGTATAGGTCAGAAAGTGAAATTAGTGGCCTAGAGTCTTGACAAGTTGACATTTACTTGAGATACTAAAATCCATCTATAAAATATGGCTGTCTGGGGTCATGGGCTGCCCTCCAGCAAAACAAGTAAAAACTGAAGTGAACTTGCAGAATTTAAATTGTATAAACTAAGTGGCTAGCACTGTTTATGACCTCCCATGGGGAGGCGCCCTCCCCACCCCCACCACACACACACAAGTACACTCTGCATCATTTTTGTTTTCAAACATAGACCCTACTGCTTTATGCTAATATTATGCTCATTGACACAGTTCTCTGTACTTGATTACATTTTTGTCCTGGTGGTTTTGAAGGTACTTTTATTATTTGGAAAAAAATGTCCCTAAAGTAAAAGTCCTCCTCACCAAAAGCAAAAACCTTGAAATGAGTACAAAGGTTCTGTTTCTGTTTAAAGACTGTGGCTTACCCCAACATATAATGCCACACGGATATGCAAGATGTTACTTGATAACAATGTGAAAAACCACTTTCTTGGCCAAGTAGTTAAAATTTTCTTTAAAAGTTCCACTTTCATTATTGGCTGGTATTGATAACATGGTTTTAATTTTAAGCTTATTTTAAAATTACTGATTAATAATGCTTAACACATTTTAATCCAATTTCCCCCATATTAGCCCATAGGGAAACCAGTTTTACCAGCTTGCAGCACTGCACAAATGAAACACAGAATTAAAATCAACTGCTTAATATGTTAGATAATCTAAAGTCCTGACAATTACAATTGCAATACTGCAATATTAAAATAATCACAAGGACCAGGTGAATTTTGCTTGGCAATATAACAACTACAAGTTATACTCTATCAGAAAAGTAGACTTTCAACCCAGATGTGATGACTACTAAGGAGAAAATATTTACTACTAATTTTCTACTAACCCAAATGCAATATATGTGTTCTACTAAAACAGTACTAAAAATTCCATTTACAGTTTGTGAATCAGTGATGGAAAATGTGCAGTTATGCTCGGACATAAAACTAACTTTACTAATAGTTTACCAGTAAGTCATACATCTGCTTCTGAAGAATTTACATTACGAAACTGGGATAAAATGGAATCTTTACACACACACACACACACACACACACACGAAACTAACAAAAAATGCTGACATTTTGGACAGCTCCCTCCTGATTTTTCTACAGTATTTCTCTTAGGTGTCTTACTTTATTTTTTTCTGCTCTCCCAATTCAAAAATGAGCCCAACCAAAGTGGCTTCTGCGGTTTGGATCTGGGTTTATTTTTGTTGTGTTGTCTTGTGCTTGGGGACGAAAAATTCCTCCAATGAAAGAGATTTAGGAGCTACATTAACAGGAAAGTGCTGTTCTCAGTTCAAGATCCGGCTCGCTGTATGGAGCCAATTTTTATTTTTCCAAAGATTCTAACTGGCAAGGAGGGATATCGGTGGACAGTTCATTAGTGCCCAGACATTTCAAGAACTTTCCCAAGCAGACACTCTTATGGAGACAATGGGCCACATACAAAACAATCGCCAAGAGTAAGTTTGCGTGTCCTGAGAAGGATGGAGAAAACACTGCTCTGAGCTACGGAGATTCGGACGCGGCCGGCAACCCCATCCATTTGCAGCAGCGCTTACAATCCGCCTTCAGCGGAATGGTGTGCAGCGCAGGTGCAACTCCCAATGGCTCTACAAAATATAATTTAATATAAAATAAAAACAGCACGGGCACTGGAGAAAGCTGGGTGCATAACCCTGGTTACACTGGGTGGTCTCCGCGCCCTATCCAGGTCCGGATGCCCAGATCCCAACGGGCCGGAACTTTCTCGGCGGGCGGAGCCGCGCGGCAGTCCGCAGCTGCCCCCGCGCGCCACGCCGGCCGGACCCCAGGTGGCACTCGGGCCAAGGCAGCCGCGGGGCAGCGGCTCCACCTGGACGCGCGCTCGGGCCCCGCCGCGCTCCGGCCGTGCAGTCCGGGGCTCACACGCGCGCCGCGCGCCGCACGCCGAGCGCGCCAGGTGCAGCCTCGGTCAGCCCCTGCGAACCGGACTCTCTCGGTCTCCAGACCCGTGCTCCGGAGAAGGGCGGCGAGCTTCCCACCAGGCGCATCTGACGCCGCAAAGTCGCCACCCTCTCAGCCTAGTTCCACTCCCCTTCCTTGTTCCTCCTTTTCTTCAGCGCGGCGGACCAACCCTTACTTTGCCCTCCCCTCGGCAGTCCCCGGCACGAAGTGGCACTTTGCGGAGCCCAGGGGACCGCGCCTCTCCCCGGGCGCGCTGGATGCTCAGCTCTCTTTCATCAAGGCAATGAAGTTCGATTTGCCCGGCTCTGCAGGAGCTGCGGCGGACTAGCCCGTGCCCTCCGTGCGCTCTGCCGTCCCTGCGCACGGGCGTCCCGTTCCCTCCATCCCGGCCGGGATCCCCGAGGGCCGTCGGTCCCCGTCAGAGGGGCCCGGCCGCGCGCCCCCGCACGCGTGCACACACAATGCCATGCCCGCGCCGAGGGCACCCCGCGGGCAGCAGCCTCGCTGTGCGTCCGCAATCGCCGCCCGAGTCCCAGACACCCCCGTCCCGACGCCCCGGGCGCGCCGAGCCCCGCAACCCCCCGAGACGCCGGCCGTGCCGGGGCCGCGCTTACCCGCGGGACGCATGCTCCTCCGCCGCTCGCCGGCCCGCGGGCCACGGGGACGCTGCAGCCGCGGTCCCGGAGATGCCGCCGCTCCGCTGCCTCTGCCCCGATGCCCGGCGCCAGCATCACTGCCTCGCCTCCGCCTGCGCGCGCGGCTCTCCCGGCCGCCCTCCGCGGCGGTGCCTGCGGGGTGGGCAGCGGCGTAGGCGGCGGCGCCCGCACGAGCTCGCAGCTGCACCCGCCGAGCAGCCGCGGCGGCAGCCGGCCCCCGAGCCGGCTGCGCTTCCCCGGCGAAGGCTCGGGCCTCGGCGACTGACAACGCCCGGCAGCCAATCGGCGGCTCGCCCCGCGCGGCGGGGGGACCAATCAGAGCGGAAGGCCCAAGGTTCTCCTCCGCCTTGGCTCCGCAGGCTGGTTTCCGGGAGGGCGGCCGAGCGCCGGCTTGGGATGGGGGGGCTCGGGCTCGGGAGGGCGCGCGCCCGGGGCGCCCTGGCTGCGGCCAGACCGCGGGGCCCGGCGGGCCTGGGGCGTTTCCCGAGCGCGGCGGGGAGGAGAAGGGCGCCCCGGGGTGACTGTGCGCAGAGCCGCGGCGCAGCGGGTCACCGTCCGGGCGTCCCGGCGCGGGGCCGTGGGACCCGAATGCCCAGGCGCTGCGGAGAGCGCATCCCCGGAGGTGGTCGCCGCCCGGAAGGATCCCGCGAACGGCCACCAGACAGCGCCCCCGTCTCCTCCCGTGGGCAGCTGCGGTGTCGGAGAGGGGTGCGCTTGAGCCTCCGGACCGGGGCCATTGGCCCAGAAGGGCGCCCGAGCTGTGAAGGGGGCGCACGGGGAAACGTTCCCAAAGTTGTAGCTAGAGCGGACCTTCTCGACCTTCCTTCCAAACAAACTCTCTCGCCTCCCTCTCAACAAAACAAAATACCTCAAGAAGCAGTGGAGAGGTAGTTCCAGCAGACACCTGGTGGGTTTCCCCTTGGAGAATCACTTCGGGGTGTGAGTGTGTGTGGGGTTGACACAAACGCCAGAGAAGTGATGTTATTTCTCAAGGAAAGAAAAAGAAAATGAAAGTGGCAAACTTTTCCCATATACCGCTGTCCCCAAAACTGTTGATCTTTCCCTGTGAAGCATTTTAAATCCCTTCAGTACAAATATGTCTGAATGGTCCAGTTTTAATAAGTCTGCAATCCCCCGTTGCAGAAAAAATGTAAACTAAGTTGTACACGAAGACTTTAATAGCCGTGGGTCTTTCCCCAAGGGACCTCTTCTGTCTTACAAGGTTGTGAAGGTAAAAAATGAAATGGATAAATCACCTACATAGTTGTTTGACAAATAGCTGGAATGTAGTATGTGTTAGCTAGGCTGCTGCTGTTTCTAATTATATTTTAAGTGATCCTTTTCTGTTTTCAGTAATCACTCCTTTCTTCATTTACCTTCCCTTTAAGACAACTCCATGTATCCTGTGATACCCAAAATAAACCCTTCTTGAATTACATGAACACCACAAAGAAAATTTGCAGAAGAGACTTGTGTATTGCCATGTTTTGGTACTATAGAAAATGTATGCATCTCAGGATCATTCTTCCTAATTTTCTTGTGCCCATGATCTCCCTTCAGTCATTTGGCCAATCTAGTTTGTGAGGTAGACAATTTCTTTTTAAGGATCCAACTGTACTAAAACAGATAATGGTAAATTTATTTTTTAGGCTAAAAAAGATCTGTACCACATCATTTTGAATTTTTAATCTAGAGTTTTTGTTGTTTAGGTTTTTTAAGTTGTTTATTGTTTATTTGTTATTGTTTCACTTAAAATCAACATCCTCATTAACTGCATGAGGTGATCATTAGAGGAATGGAATTCAAGTCTGGGAGAGGAAGGAAAAAATAAAAGTTTTACTCAGACTTCCTGGGGGAAGAGGAAGCTCTGATACATGCAAGAAGTAAGAATGTTAAAACTTAAATCTTAAAATTGGAAAATTTAAATGCAACAACTTAGATATACCTCTGATAAAAGATGTTTAGGATGATCTTCAATCAAAAGACCAACTTGACTAAAGAAAGCATGTAAAATATGAAAATACTAACTAAAGTTTAGAATATTATAAGCTATTTAGAAACTTCCAGAGATGTGCATGTGCATGCACAATTACATAATTTTTCCCACCACTCTTCCATGCTCTGCCAAATATACTATTTTCTAGTATCTTATAATATTTTTTTCTTGTTATCTGACATTTTGCAACAGTTAATCCTGAAAAGATATGGCTCCTACATACCATATTCCTTAGTAAGATAATCAAATGACTATCTTACAGAAGCAAAAAGTTAAAGAAAATCAACAGAATGCATACAGATATAACAGTAATAGTATCTCACCATTCTTTGCATAAGCAGCCCTGATCAAAATAAACTTGCACAATAAACAATCTCCTAACAATGAAAACTGAAACACTTAAAATCAATGAAGATGGAAAATTAAGAAAAAAATTTAAAGTAGTTGAAAAGATTGCATGCTCACGCTAGGCTTTCTGCATTGCTATGAATTTCACAGGATGTACTGGGCAGAAAGTCTTGTGTTACTTAATTGCATGAGTACTTAATGAGCTAATTATACTTAAACAACTTTCGATGTTTCCTTCTTTCTTCCCCACCCCCCCTTTTCTGCTCACTTAGCTATGTCTGTGTTTCTCCCCTTGCAATGGCAGAACTCACTCAGCTTGGTAGTAGAGGAAGAAATATGGTTAGGCACTATTTAAATCAATAACTTCTGCCCAAATCTTGAAAATATGTAAAATAATTTTATATTATTGATGCAAAAAAATCTGTATTTATCAAGATAGAAACTGAGTATTTGATTGGAGTCAATTCTGACAAAAGCTACATCCAGCAGGCAGGAAGCTGAATTAAAAGGAAAGAAATGAGTCGAGCTCTAGCTCTGCTTATGACTGGGTGAGGAATCACAGGTCAGTCCCTTAAACTTTTGCAGAATTCCTTATCTGTACAATAGAGATTAAAAACAAAATCAAACCTATCTAGCTGCCTTTCTCATATGTGAGGATTAACTTATAATTGGAACTGCAAGCCACAATGGGCTCTGCAGAACAGTCCTTCCAAAAAGATACAGCACTGTAATTCAATGGTAATATTGCCCTCTTTTGATCTTAGTTTAAATCTCACAATGGCCCTGTTCATTATGAATACATAATACCTAGTTCTACAGATGAACATATTAAGTCCCCAAGAGGTTCTTTTACCAATTTTACAAGAAATTAACTATCAGGTATACTTTATCTGCTGATGATGTCCAGCAAGAATGTTGTACCCATGGTTCCTTCACTATGCCATTTTCCAAAATGTTTGAAATATGCAAATTTAAAGGCTGACACCTTAATTTAAATTAAGGACAACCCATTTTATTTAATATTGGGTGTCAGTTGTGCCTGGAAAACTATTTCCCCAAATAATATAATTAGATACTTCAAAACATATAAACCCTCTGTTTTCATATTTAAACCTCTAAAACACCTATAACAACCGGTATCATTCATGTTTATGTAAAAGATTACTAAATAAGTCTTTATATTAAAATATTAAGGAAAAATTAAGACATGAAAACCACAAGAATGGAATAACATTCTATTCATTCATCATAACCAGTATTTTTTTAGAAACATACTTTATGCAGGACCCGTATTCTCTTTTCCACACACACACACACACACACATGCACACACACAGGTAAATGGAATAAAGTCACTTATCAAAATTTCACAGGAAACAGGACCCCAAACCAAGCAAATATTAAGACTCCTAGTCCTACACTCTTTCTACCACATCATCCTCTTCTCTTGAGATTTGGAAATTATCAATAGAGAGGGTATCACTGAAACTAAGAGAATGTAAGAGATATCCAAGAACAAAGGGTAGACAGAACAAGCCTAGGAAACCACTTACAATCAAGAGAAAGTAAGGCTGGGTGTGGGGAGGGCTGTTTGTTTGCAGGGGGAAGCAAACTTTAATCTGAAATCTAGTAAGGTAAAAAGTAATTTGGTATTGTGGAGCCCAAGGAAAAACAAAGGAGTGGAAGTTGAATTATATCAACTCGACTGTAAGTATTGGCAAGACATAATGAATTATGTGAGATGTTTTGGTTTCTTTTGAAAGAACAATATGGTAAGGTTATTAGGGTGAAAACATTGGACCCATACAGACTGGGGAAAGGACTAGTTCAAGTGGGTATGTTTTTATTATATCAGGAAAGAGTTATGTTCAGTTCAGTATTCTGAAATAGAGGTGGAGTCAATTATGCACACGGCTGTATAAAGAACTTTAATCGACATAATGGCTTATATTATTATTAAAACATTATCATTTGCAAAGAGAAGCAGTCTTCAATGAGTATGTTATACAAATCAAACCATTACCAAAATTTAAGAAAAGATATTTCTTTACCCTAAACATTCCATTTTCGATTTTTATAATTTAGAATTACATTCTTTGCTTGAATAAGACAATCCAACCTCTTTTAGTAATGAGTTTCTTTTTATTTTCCTTTAGCTGTAATCACTAAGGAGCAGCTAAATATTACATTGGTCCACCATGAAGTAGAAAAGAGGAGAGGAGGCATAATGCAGGTGTGTGTACTGTGTGTGTGGGGGGGGGGGGTGTGAGGGAGAGGTGGGAGATGGGAAGAGTAAGAAGGAGAGAAGCAACAGAGTTTTCAAGTTATTTGGGTAGTAGTTCTCCATGGCTTCACTAATTAGTACTTCTTTCAGAAGCCACTTGAAGCAGAGAACACTAAAAAAATTTAAAACATTAATGACTTCCACATTATCACAAGAGAATGGTATTTAAGTGCTTAGCATAGTGTTAGGAGCTCAGTAAATGTTTCATTAAGAAAACGTGAATGTGCAAATGTTGCATAGGGATTTTGGTTTGTGGGCAGAGAGCTGCTGCTAAAAGTTCACACCAACTGATAACATGTAACTTGCTTGTAGTTGTGACCATTTTAAGTTTACATAAGTGAAATCATAACATATAATTTTATTTTATTTGGTTTTCCAGGATTGCTCTACAGATCACACCGTGGGATACTTTCTTTCACTAGACTGAATCTGCATTTTCCTTTAGCATCCCAGCCCCTCACCCAATCAGACTTTTAACTAATTCTCCAGGTGTTTTCAGGTGATTAGGAACTGTGCCTGTAGAATGATCCTACCTGCTTGGAAGAGAAGTGCTAATAAAAGGTCAAAGCTAAGTTCCAAGGGACTGGGGTCACTGAAGCTAGTAGCGTGAATCATCATTAGCTGTTACTGATGCTGAGTCATGCAAGCCTGTGAAGTTCATATGGAAAGAGAAATTTGGATCAATAGGGTTTTATGCTACCATGCAGCATGATAATTACTTTCTGGAAGTCAAGTTTGTAAAGCTTTCTTCTTCCTTAAAAAATTATTCTCTGCTCTGAAAGCCTGCATTAGTCTCTGTACCTATAATGCAAGATAAATCTGTAATGTTTCCTTTAGCAATCTTTTTTTTTTAATTTTACTGTCCTATTACTAGGGAGGTTGGTTAAATGCATACTTTATATTTAGTAACTTTTGGTGCCTATTTAACAGAGAAACAATTTTAATTATTATCAAGTACTTTCAACTGCGACATTAATTATACCTCTAACCAGGACATTGCGAAACATGGCTGCACAGATAAGTCAGATTCTCACTACTAAATGTTATTTCGTAACAGGATTGATGTTTTAAAATCCACTTCTGAATTGTCTGAATGTCTGTAACACCAAGTCACGAGCAGATTTTAGTACTTTGTTTGCAGTTTACTAGTATGCCAGCTGTTGACCTGTTGATGCTGAGGGTAGATGGGCTGTGTTGTTTAGTTGGTAAGGGAAGCATGCAAGCCATTGCTGCTCGTTTTTTTATGTTAACTACCCAGAGGCCCTGTGAGTGTTTTGGGATACTTTTACATTCATGGGGAAAAATATAATAGACTTGCACATCCCTGTGTTGAAGGCCTTAAATAAAAATACCCAACAAAATATTTTATGTCCTTGCTATGTCAAGAATTCTGAGGCTTTAAAAAAAGGGGGGAGTTAAAAGCATGTGTTTATGAGCATAGTATCATAGAATATAAGTTACTTTGCAAGTAGATTCAGGCATGCCCACTTGCCTTTACCTGCTAGCAGAAAGGACTTTCAAGTGTGATTAGAGAAAGTGGAAGTACATTTTTTTAAAGTGGTAGAAAAACTTAATTTCCTTATTAACATTCATTCAATAATAAAGTGAAAATCTGGTTTCACATTACAGAATTTTCTTAAAATCTAGCTTATGTAAACTAGAATATTAGAAATCTTATAGTCTAGATCTTTATATCCCAGGCTTACAGTCCATTCTAAAATGCTTATAACTCTATTCCTCTCTACATGATTTTTCTCTCCCAAAAGATGTGACTTCTTAACAGTTTACGTGAATGTCTGCAAAGAAAAAACTCACTGTTTTTAATTTCATTTCAAAACTTGTAATAATAATGACTTCTATTTTTGTATGCTTCTGTGCTTTGAGCTTTTATGTGTATACACTGCATTCAGGTTTTCTTTCTTCATTATCTTCAACAGTGAGTTAGACATATAATACTTGAGTACTTAGAGAAGAAATTCTAATTATTATCAAGCACTTATCCATTGAGATATTAATTATAAATATTATAACAAGGATATCACAAACCATGATTGCATAGGGTAGATGGAATCCCAACATGATACATCTCTATTATACTTTAGGCACTTTAGAAATATGTTGTATTGGAATTAATGTTAATATGTACAAGAAAGATAGATGACAATGTATTTTATTTTGCTTGTATTTAACTGTGTCCCTCACTGCCTCCTGGATGGTCAGCTCTCAGAATGCCACTGCCCTGTGGTTTTTTAAGTCTTTAGTGTAAATCTCCCTGAATAAATTCACTGCCAAGCCACATGCCATCTCAAGCCCTTCTAATAGCACCTCAGGCTTACATCCCCATCAAGTACACCAAAGATAGTGTAACAGGACAAACCCATTCAATGTTATATAAAGTATCAAGCAGTTGTAGCAACTTGGAAATCCCTTAGCAGAACATTTAAATCAGATACTTTAATGTAACTGGTGACTTTTTAGCCTTTGAAAAAATTATTTCTGGGAATTGAATAGGAGACCTGGAATCTAAAAGCAACAGATCGAATTTGAGCTGCAAGATAATTTTCAACAGCTGGCATTGGCACTAGACCATAGATCCTCTTTGTTGGGCTTTAGCCTCTGGGGGCAAGAACATCCTAATTTTCTGAAAAGTAATAGGATAATTACATGGGGCACAATTGCAGATCAGCCAAAAGAAGAAAATGAAAGAAAGACCAAGAAATGTGTAAATATCCAGTTTTTTGCTTGATTTTTAATGAGAAACTTGTGAAAATTAACCACTAAGTCATCAACAGGCTATGTCTCTATTCACTTGAATGGAGTGGCTAGTATAAAATGGCAAACACAGGTGAGATATATATATTTCATGAGCTTTTCTGGACATTTATTGACTGACAGTGGTACATTTAGAAGAGTGCTGGTTTTGGTGATCAGCTGAAAATGTACTTAAGAGAAGCATAATTTGGATCATTTTGGAAAAACCGCAAAACCCCAACCATCCCATGCACATTTTCATTTCTATCAAGTGGATTATGGCAGGGACGTTTTAAAGTGGTTTGCCTTTTAAGCAATAGAATGATGTAATTCTGGGCACAGAGAAACCTGAATTGAAATTTTAAGTCTACCTCTTATGAGATGTGTGACCTAAGCAAGTTACTTATATCTCTGTGTCTCAGTTTTCTCATCTGTATAAAATAATAATAATAGTTCATAGAATGACAACATTTAAATGAGATAATCTGTTCTAAGTGCTTAGTTTAGTATCTGGAAGATAACTGCTCGATATATATCAGCTATGTAGAGAATTCTCATTATTATTAATCAATATGTTAGAGCAGGGTACTCATGAAGTTGAGATGGTTGAGTTGCTCCAGCTTCCATCCATTCTTTCAAAGGTCAGCCTAGTCTGAGAGTTTTTGCTCATGCTTTTTTCCCACTAAAGCAGATATGTTCCTTCATTGCAAGTGGATTTCAGGAGTCATTTCACTTCTCTTTCTTCTGGGATGTCTTTCCTGAAGTATTGTCTGGACAGCCACTCCACAACAGATGAATACCACCATACCAGTGCTTGACACAGTGGGCATTTCTGTCTTGCTCGTCCTTGCTCCATTGGTGCCGTGAGAAGGAGAACTAAAGGGATCCGCTCCACACAGACACTCAGGTTCTTTCATCCTTGACACACGGCTTTCAAAATGATGCTGGGAATGAACATCCAGATGAAAGAGGGAACACGAGGCAGGAAGAGTTACTCAGGTGGGGCCTGTGCCGTTTCCACTGACGTTCTATTGGCCAATGAAAGCTCGGGGAGTGGTCACGCCAACTGGAGGGGAGGCTGGGACTGGCGGTCCAACTGGGTACGCAAAGGCTCAGAAATGCCCTCCGTGAGCAGCTTGCCAGTTTCCGCCACAGGCAGACCTTTTTAAAAATTTCACCCAATGCCCGCTATGGTCAAAAGATAAACTTAATATCCAACCAGATACTGCATCTGGCTCAAAACCAAGATACCTGTATGCTGCTCATTTTCTCTATCAGAATCTCATGTGCTTCCTCATAAACTTACACTAAAAGACTACTTGTGCCCAATGAACAGTGGTATATAGAGAGATAATTAAAAAACATCTTCTTAGAAATAAGAATATGGGAGATACCAAAGATACAATGATCCATGGCAATCAAGAAAACTTCATTATGGGCTTTGAGGATCTGACTCCTGTTTCTGGGAGGAATGCTCCTATGCTTACTTCTCTCTGGCCCTGCTTCCTTGCAGGAGAATCCTCCCTTGCAAATTATTCTCCACGATCCCATAGGAAGCTGGGGATGGTGAAGATGTTCTCTTTTTGCACTTGCTCTTGCTGGTACAAGTTCGGAAATTTTGATGGTTGTTTTATAAGTCCGAGTTTTGTTGTTTCTAAAGCCCAAACTTTTGATTTCTTTGACAACACAATTCATCAAAGATTTAATAGGCTTCTGTCTTGTTTCCAGACAGTGCTGTATATTAGCATTCACACTTTAAGTTCTTTCTTGGACATAATTCTCAAGCCTAATTTGTTTGTTTTTGTCCTTGCCCCTCCATCCAGTGGGAGTTTCTTTGGGATTGACAGAAATGGGTGGAATGAATACACTCTAAACCAACTTCATGAACCAAGTTGCTCAATGTATTTTTATATTGCATTCCATAATACCTGAGGACAAGAATCAGTCAACTTCGTCAAAGCTTAAAGTCCCCAATCTTTTGGTTTTTCTCTGTTCTTTTTCATTTCTGCCTGTAACACTGTCAATTCTTGACTGAACTCATCTACCCTTTTTTTTCAATACCTTGCTAGGCTTAGCTATTAGAAGATTATGCACACTGTTACAATTGCATTTTCCAACTTCTCATCCTAGTTCTAAATGCTTTCTGGATATTTGGTATTATTCACTTTATTGCTAACAACTTTTCCAAATATTTTTCCAGCACATGGCATCATTCTAGATCTTTCAAACTTCCAGTATTAACTTTCTTGCAGCCTATAGTCCAGTGACTAAGCCAGTGCCACATATTTAATTTTTTTTTGTTTTGTAGCATCCCACTTCTGGTACCAATTTATGTGTTAGTCAAGGTAACATTAGCTTCTGTGACATAAATTTAGAAATATCATTGGCTTAAATTAGTAGTTTATTTCTTGTTCACATAAAGTCCAATCAGGACTAGGTGGTACTGACCTCACTCAGCCATTCAAGGATTCAGGCTGATAGAAACCCAGGGAAAGAAAAAGAGGAAAATGATTTAGGTGATTTTTACGGGCCAGGCATGAAAGTGATATAGTCATGGCCAGACTATCTGTGTAAGGTGGGCTGAGAAACATAGCCTAGCGACCCAGAAGGGAAAGGAAATGGGCTTGTTGAACTGCTTACTAGTTCCTCATCTGTTTACTTCAGTTCTTACTGGCCTTTCACCATTCTTACTGTGACACTATGGGAGATTATTTTTCACCACGTCAGGAGCTATATTTGTGTCACTTCTGCCTCATCTCCCACCCAAATGAGAAGTATTTATATACAAACATACAATATACACTTGGTTCTTACTTCTGTATTGGTAGTTGAAAAAACACGCTTTGGAATCAGTCAGGTCTGGGTTTAAAATCCAACTCCATTACCAATTAGCTGTGTGCCACTGGGTCACTGCATTTCCCAGAGCATCAGTTTTCTCATTTATAAAATGGGAATAATAATCACTACTTGTAGGAAAACTGGAGATTACAAGATATAATGGCACAAGGCAAAGTATCTTTTTTCCTGAGCACATATTACATACTACTTTACATGATCAGACTTGAAAGGCAGTTTGTGTATAAGTCCTGTAATGGTATAACAAGTGCAAGCCTTTTATTCATGACGTCTCAGTGTCCTGATTATTATCAGTCAAAGGTGATCCAAGGGACTTACCCCATAATCTTGATCTTGCTTGTAAATTTCATCTTTTTTTGAAAATTTAAGTATTGCTGATATACAATCTTATATTGTTTCAAGTATGCAACACAGTGGCTCAACAGTTCCCCATATTATTAAATCCTCACCTCCATAGTATGGTTACTAACTGTCAACATAGGACATGCTCAGAATCATTGGCTATATTCTTCATGCGGTACTACCATCCCCATGACAAACTTATGTCATGATTTATAATTTTTGTGCCCCTTTATCTTCCTCACCCTTCCCACCCACAGCCCCCTCTCTCTACCCCATAGTAACAACCAGTCACTTCTCAGTGTCTTTAAGTCTACTGCTATTTTGTTCCTTCTGTTTTTGCTTTGTTTTTATATTCCACAAATAAGTGAAATCATATGGTATTTATCTTTCTTCACATGGCTTATTTCACTGAGCATAATACCCTCTAGGTCCATCCAAGATGTCACAGATGGCAGGATTTCTTTTTTTAGTGGCTGAAAAAAATTCCATTGTGCATATGGACCACATCTTTATCCATTCATATACTGATGGACACTTGGGTTGCTTCCATGATTTGGTTATTGTAAATAATGCAGCAATAAACAATAAACATAGGGATGCATATATCTTTTCAAATCAGGGACTTTATTTGCTTCGAGTAAATTCCTAGAAGTGGAATTACTGAGTTGTATGGTATTTCTATTTTTAGTTTTTTGAGGAACTTCCATACTGCTTTCCACAGTGGCTTCCCTAATTGACATTCCCACCAACAGTGTAGGAGGGTTTCCTTCCCCCACATCCTCACCAAGACTTGTTATTTCTTGTTTTATGGAGAGCGGCCATTGTAACTGGTGTGAGGTGATATCTCAGTGTGGTTTAGGTTTGCATTTCCCTGATGATTAGTGATGTGTAGCATCTTTTCATGTGTCTGTTGGCCATCTGTAAATTTCATCTTTAAATCAGACCCTCTGATTCAAATTCACCTCCAACTAAGTTCTTTCTCTCCGAAGTCCCAGTCTCAGATTTCAAAGCTGTTTATATCACAAAGAACTAAGTATTCCTTTAAGTCGTGTAACTGGAAGACATGTTGATATTCTGATTATTTGTCAGCATCCACCTTGACAGGGCAACAGTGGCAGTTGCAGAACAGAAATTAAATTAAGGAGAGAGAATCAGAAAATGCAGAGAATATAATGGAAGTTGTATTTCAAATAACACATTCATTTATTCTTAAAACCAAAGACGGGTTTTTTGGGGGTACTAATTTTATGCTTAATGAACTTAGAAAACATTCCTTTCTCACTTGTTTCTTTTCTTTGTCTGAAATCATTTTTTTATGTTTTCTGAATTATAAATGTATATTGATTAGCAAGGAATATGTTCAAAACATTTATAAATAATATGTTCAAAATATTGTCAAGTGGAAATAACAAGTTAAAAACAACAAACTTGATCCAGGAAAGAGAAAAAACTGATGTTGGGCTTAATTAAATTAAAAAATCTGAAAAACTCAGTAAAAAGAATGGAAAGAAAAGCCATGCATTGGGAGAAAATATTTGTCAAATACATATGTGATAAAGGGCTTATATGCAAAATATACAAAGAAGTCTTAAAATGCAACAATAAACAACCCAATTTAAACAAAAGATCTGGACATCCCAGCAAACCAGCGTATGAAAATATGCTCAAATCACATGTCACTAGGAAACTAAGATAAAACAACGACATGTCACTACGCCCCTACTACAATGGCTACAATCCCAAACCCAACTGCTGTTGAAGATATGGCATAACAGTAACTATCATTCACTACCGGTGGGAATGCAAAAGGGGACAGCCACTTTGGAAGAGAGTTTGGCAGTTTCTTACAAAGCTAAACATCACATATCATCAACAATTATTCTCCTTGGTCTTCACCTAGCTGATTTGAAATTTTATGCCCACATGAAATGCTTATACCTGCATATAAATGTTGATAGTAATTTTATTCACAATCACAAAACCTGAAAGCAACCAATGTGTCCTTCAATAGGTGGATGAACAAACCATACTTAGCCATACAATGGAATATTACTCAGATAGGAAAAGTACAAGCAATTAATTATCAAAATACACAAAGTCATGGAATAATCTTAAATGCATAATGCTAAGAGAAAGAAGTCAGTCTGCAAAGGTTACATGCTTTGTTATTCCATTTGTATGACATTCTAGAAAAAGCAAATCTATGGACATGTTAAGCAGACAGATCAGTGGTTGCCAAGGGTTCAAGGTGGGAGGGTACTGAATAAGTAAAGTACAGGGGATTTTTTTAGGGTGGTGAAACTATTCTGTGTGACATTACAATGGTGGATACATGACACAATGCATTTCTCAAAACCCATAGAACTTTATAACAGGAAGAATGAACCTTAATATGTGATGTTAAAAAGAATTTAGGGGGTTGGTGGATCCCAGGATGAAAGGTATATAAATATATACCTGGAAATAGCAATAATTATCTCTTATGAAATTACCTTGACTTTTTAAAGAAAGTTATTTTAATTACACAAAAATGGGAGGAATGGACACCATTATTACAATTCCAAATCCTGCTTGAGGCATTTCATGGCTTACACAACTTCTACTCCTCCAAAGTCAAGCATGTGGAGAGGTCTCCAAACCCAACGAGTGTTCACTTGTGACACCTGTAATACCTTCCTCACCAAGACCAGCACCCTCAAGGGCATCGCCACAATTAGAGCTGCTGAAACGCCTTGCTCATTTCTGTCCACATCTTTAAATATTACAAACAGGTCTTCATCCTGTATGTGTCGCCTCTCGCCACCTGAGGTCTTAGTCATTTATCTACCAAGTAAATTCTTACTAGGCTCCCAGCTCATGGGGCTGCAGAGCAGCAAACAGCTGTTGCCAAGGTCCTCCACACTTTCTTCGGTGTCTGGGCTTCGGGCAGTCTCCCAGCTCTGATTTGCCCCAACTGCCCAGCAGCGTTCGGCAGGCAGAACGCTCATTTAACTCTAAATGTCCTCTTAGCTCACAGCGTACAGCATTCCCTGGGTTTTTCTTCCATTTTACTCTTATCTCTTTAAAACGATGCCTATTTTGGGGTTGGACTGTTAGAACACACTCCCTTGATATGGAAGGACCTTTGTGCTCTAGATTCACTCATCACATCTTTAAAACGAAAACCTCTTTTGGTGATCTGTCATTTTCTGTGAGTGTATTGTTAGGAAACTATCAAGAAAAAAATGGTCTTGTTGCTTCATCTAATTTCTTTTATTTGTTTTGCTTTGAAATAATTATTAATGCTGCCATCAGGGTTTCCACTGATAAAATTTTAAGATGGAGATAGGAGGAGCAGATGCCAGTTTTGGGAATGTAAAAAGGATGGTTGAGTCAATAGTCCACTCTTGACCTGTCCCCGACTACTTCTCAACACCTCCTCATCCCTTTGCATCCAAAGAGTTGTTTTTTGACAGAATCAGTCTAGTTCTCTTGATGTCCTTAGGCTAGGAACCAACCTGGCAGCCCCCCTGTGGACTCTTTCTGATCTCCCCACGTTTTTTTTTAGACCATTAAGTGTCTTAAGACACTTTAAAATGCTCAGCCATAACATCTGGGAGATTTAATATAAAAATTCAAATTTCTGGCTCACCTCTTTTTTTAAAGATGATTATCTGTCAGCATTGTGTCCACATTCCCCCAGAGCCACAGTGATTTGGTCCTGAGAAGCTGCAGCCCTTCTCGCGTGCTCAGCACACTGCACACCCGTGGTTCCCTGTCAGGCAAGGTGAGTGTCAGTGACTATTTATGACTGAGCTGGCAATTCTGCAGCCAATCCGCATCATGTTTAGAAGCCCTGCTTGCCTCCATGCGCATTCCCGGTTGCTACTCCTTACCATGCATTTTCAGATCTAGAGGAGAGAGGGACGAGTGCTACACTAAGTCCATGACAGCTTCTAGATCCCGTGCCTCCTGGACCCTTTGGTGCTTCAGTCCTAAATCCACATATTCAAAGGGATAGAGAAGTGTTAGGCTCTCTTACTTTCATTCAAAATGACGAGTGTTTTAGGAGGAATGATGATGGGTCAACATCTGAGTGACCTTTTTGTTTGTTTCTTTCTGTCGTGGAAAATTTGGTGAATCCAGGGGCTTTTCTTTATTTTTTATTCACAAGGAAAATTACAGAATAGTGGAAAGAATATGTGATCTATAGTTATAAAACATGGTATTGCATTTTAATTCTGATATTCACTAGATGTGTGCCTTTGGGCAAGCCACTACAGCCTTAGGAACACATGCATAAAACTCATCTATAAAATGGATGTATCTCCCTTATCTCTTTCCCAGGATTGTTGTAAGGCTCAAGTATGATTTTGAGTGTGAAAATGCCTTGCAAGCTCTTAGTGAAAGGGGTTGCTTTTTAATGGGAAATAGACTCTCAATTACATACAATTGGATGAATGAAATTCAGGTAACTGCCTATTTTCATTATCTTTTTGATTATCTGTGTTAGGCAAAATAAGGTCCTCTCCAAAGACATACAAGTTCATCCTCAGACTATGGCTATGTTACTTACGTGGCTAAAGGGACTTTGCAGATGGAACTAAGTCAAAGATACTGTGATTGATTGCCCTGGACAGCTGCTATGCTGGCATATGAGTCAAGGATTCCACAAAGCCTCGAGAAGCTGGAAAGGCAAGGAAGTTACCTCCTGGAGCCACTAGAAGGAACACTGTTCTCTGGATATCTTGGCTTGGGGACTTCTGACCTCGAGAAATGTAAGATTATACACTGTGTCATTTAAGTCACCAAGTTTGTAGTTCTTTGTTAGAGTGCAATAGAAAACTAAACGTTTAGAGTCTACACCTTAAAAATGAAAAAGAAAACATGCCACAAGCAATATATTCTCTCCTGTGTTATTTGGAAATTTGATTGCTATTGTCTGAATCCTAGTTCCACATGCCTTGGGCACATTTACTTCAGCACTCTTATTCTTTATCTGATTATAATACTCCAGTTTTCATAATCAACATCTTATTCCTGGCATTACTTCCCCTTTCCAGTATTTTATCCACCTCTGCTCTTCTTGGTGTCTAAATGTTTCTTCAAATACCATTCCTTATATTTGTCATAGTGAAAGAGTAGTAACATCTAAAAGCCTTTGGGTTGCTCTTACTCTTTTTTTTTACTAATTCTTTTTTTTAATTGTGTTATTTTATTTTTAATATAATTATTTATCATTAATCTACAATTACATGTGCAATATTACGGTTATTAAACTACCCCTTCATCAGGTCCCCCACCAACCCCATTACAGTCACTGTCCATCAGCGTAGTGAGATGCTATAGAATCACTACTTGTCTTCTCTGAGTTGTACAGCCCTCCCCGTGCCCCCCCAACATTACATCTGCTAATCGTAATGCCCCTTTTTCCCTCTTATCCCTCCCTTCCCGCCCATTTTCCCCAGTCCCTTTCCCTTTGGTAACTATTAGTCCGTTCTTGGGTTCTGTGAGTCTGCTGCTGTTTTGTTCCTTCAGTTTTTTTCTTTGTTCTTATACTCCACATATGAGTGAAATCATTTGATACTTGTCTTTTTCGGCTTGGCTTATTTCACTGAGCATAATACCCTCTAGCTCCATCCATGTTGTTGCAAATGGTAGGATTTGTGTTCTTCTTATGGCTGAATAATATTCCATTGTGTATATGTACCACTTCTTCTTTATCCATTCATCTACTGATAGACACTTAGGTTGCTTGCATTTCTTGGCTATTGTAAATAGTGCTGCAATAAACATAGGGGTGCATCTGTCCTTTTCAAATTGGGCTGCTGCATTCTTAGGGTAAATTCCTAGGAGTGGAATTCCTGGGTTAAATGGTCTTTCTATTTTGAGTTTTTTGAGGAACCTCCATACTGCTTTCCACAATGGTTGAACTAATTTGCAGTCCCACCAGCAGTGTAGGAGGGTTCCCTTTTCTCCACATCCTCGCCAACATTTGTTGTTGTTTGTGTTTTGGATGTTGGCTATCCTCACTGGTGTGAGGTGATATCTCATTGTGGTTTTAATCTGCATTTCTCTGATGATTAGCGATGTGGAGCATCTTTTCATGTGCCTGTTGGCCATCTGAATTTCTTCTTTGGAGAAGTGTCTATTCATGTCCTCTGCCCATTTCTTAATTGGATTATTTGCTTTCTGTTTGTGAAGGTGCATGAGTTCTTTATATATTTTGGATGTCAACCCTTTATCAGATACGTTTTTTATGAATATATTCTCCCATACTGTAGGATGTCTTTTTGTTCTACTGATGGTGTCCTTTGCTGTACAGAAGCTTTTCAGCTTGATATAGTCCCACTTGTTCATTTTTGCTTTTGTTTCCCTTGCCCGGGGAGATATGTTCATGAAGAAGTTGCTCATGTTTATGTCCAAGAGATTTTTGCCTATGTTTTTTTCTAAGAGTTTTATGGTTTCATGACTTACATTCAGGTCTTTGATCCACCTTGAGTTTACCTTTGTGTATGGGGCTAGACAGTAGTCCAGTTTCATTCTCTTACATGTAGCTGTCCAGTTTATCCAACACCAGCTGCTGAAGAGGCTGTCATCTCCCCATTGTATATCCAAGGCACTTTTATCAAATATTAATTGACTGTATATGTTTGGGTTAATGTTTGGATTTTCTATTGTGTTCCACTGGTCTGTGGGTCTGTTTTTGTGCCAATACCAAATTGTCTTGATTACTGTGGCTTTGTAGTACAGCTTGAAGTCAGGGAGTGTAATTCGCCCTGTTTTATTCCTCCTTCTCAGGATTGCTTTGGCTATTCGGGGTCTTTTGTGGTTTCATATGAATTTTAGAATTATTTGTTCCAGTTCAGTGAAGAAAGCTGTTGGTAGTTTGATAGGGATTGCATTGAATCCATAGATTGCTTTAGGTAGTATAGACATTTTGACAATATTTATTCTTCCCAGCCAAGAGCATGGGATGCATTTCCATTTGTTAGTGTCCTCTTTAATTTCTCTTAGGAGTGTCTTGTAGTTTTCAGAGTATAGGTCTTTCACTTCCTTCGTTAGGTTTATTCCTAGGTATTTTATTCTTTTTGATGCAATTGTGAATGGAATTGTTTTTCTGATTTCTCTTTCTGTTAGTTCATCATTAGTGTATAGGAAAGCAACAGATTTCTGTGTGTTAATTTTGTATCCTGCAACTTTGCTGAATTCAGATATTAGTTCTAGTAGTTTTGGAATGGAGGCTTTAGGGTTTTTTATGTACAGTATCATGTCATCTGCAAATAGTGAAAATTTGACTTCTTCTTTACAAATCTGGATGCCTTGTATGTCTTTGTTTTGTCTGATTGCTGTGGCTAGGACCTCCAGTACTATGTTGAATAACAGTGGAGAGAGTGGGCATCCCTGTGTTGTTCCCGATCTTAGATGAAAAGCTTTCAGTGTCTCGCCGTTAAGTATGATTTTAGCTGTGGGTTTGTCATATATAGCCTTTATGATGTTGAGGTACTTGCCGTCTATACCCATTTTGTTGAGACTTTTAATCAGGAATGGATGCTGAATTTTGTCAAATGCTTTTTCAGCATCTATGGAGAAGATCATGTGGTTTTTGTTCTTCTTTTTGTTGATGTGGGGGATGATGTTGATGGATTTTCGAATGTTGTACCATCCTTGCATCCCTGGGATGAATCCCACTTGATCATGGTGTATGATCCTCCTGATGTATTTTTGAATTCGGTTTGCTAATATTTTGTTGAGTATTTTTGCATCTACGTTCATCAGGGATATTGGTCTGTAATTTTCTTTTTTGGTGAGGTCTTTTCCAGGTTTTGGTATTAGAGTGATGCTGGCTTCAAAGAATGAGTTTGGAAGTATTTCCTCCTCTTCTATTTTTTGGAAAACTTTAAGGAGAATCGGTGTTATTTCATCTCTATATGTCTGGTAGAATTCAGAGGTGAATCCATCCGGCCAGGGGGTTTTGTTCTTGGGTAGTTTTTTGATTACCAATTCGATTTCGTCACTGGTGATTGGTCTGTTTAGTTTTTCTGTTTCTTGCTTGGTCAGTCTTGGAAGGTTGTATTTTTCTAAGAAGTTATCCATTTCTTCTATGTTTTCCAGCTTGTTAGCATATAGATTCTCATAATATTCTCTTATGATTCTTTGTATTTCTGTGGGATCTGTCGTGATTTTTCCTTTTTCATTTCTGATTGTGTTTATGTGTGTAGATTCTCTTTTTCTCTTAATGAGTCTGGCTAGGGGTTTATCTATTTTGTTTATTTTTTCAAAGAACCAGCTCTTGGTTTTATTGATTTTTTCTATTGTTTTATTCTTCTCAATTTTATTTATTTCTTCTCTAATCTTTATTATGTCCCTCCTTCTGGTGACTTTGGGCCTCATTTGTTCTTCTTTTTCCAATTTCAGTAATTGTGTCTTTAGACTATTCATTTGGGAATGTTCTTCCTTCTTTAAATAGGCCTGGATTGCAATATACTTTCCTCTTAGAACTGCCTTTGCTGCGTCCCACAGAAGTTGTGGCTTTGTGTTGTTGTTGTCATTAGTCTCCATATATTCTTTGATTTCTGTTTTGATTTGGTCGTTAACCCATTGATTAATTAGGAGAGTGTTGTTAAGTCTCCATGTATTTGTGAGCCTTTTTGATTTGTTTCTAAAATTTATTTCTAGTTTTATACCTTGGTGATCTGAGAAGTTGGTTGGTAGGATTTCAATATTTTTGAAATTACTGAGGTTCTTTTTGTGGCCTAGTATGTGGTCTATTCTGGAAAATGTTCCATGTGCACTTTAGAAGAATGTGTATAGTGTTGCTTTTGGGTGTAGAGTTCTGTAGATGTCTGTTAGGTCCATCTGTTCTAGTCTGTTGTTCAGTACCTCTGTGTCTTTACTTATTTTCTGTCTGGTTGATCTGTCCTCCGGAGTGAGTGGTGTGTTGAAGTCTCCTAAGATGAATGCATTGCTGTCTGTTTCCTCCTTTAATTCTGTTAGTATTTGTCTCACATATGCTGGCGCTCCTGTGTTGGGTGCATATATATTTATAATGGTTACATCTTCTTGTTGGACTGACCTCTTTATCATTCATTATGTAATGTCCTTCTTTATCTCTTGCTACTTTCTTCGTTTTGAAGTCTATTTTGTCTGATACAAGTACTGCAACACCTGCTTTTTTCTCTTTGTTGTTTGCATGAAATATGTTTTTCCATCCCTTCACTTTTAGTCTTTGTATATCTTTGGATTTGAGGTGAGTTTCTTGTAGGCAGCATATAATGGGTCTTGCTTTTTTATCCATTCTGTTACTCTGTGTCTTTTGATTGGTGCATTCAGTCCATTTACATTTAGGGTGATTATTGATAGATATGTACTTATTGCCATTGCTGGCTTTAGATCCGTGGTTACCAAGGGTTCAAGGGTTGCTTCTTTACTATCTAACAATCTAACATAACTTTCTTGTTAAGTTATTGTAAGCAGAGTCTGATGTTTCTTTATTTCTCTCCCTTCTTATTTCTCCTCCTCCATTCTTTCTATACTAGGTGTTTTATTCTTTGCCTTTAGTTAGTATTTGGATGGTCTGCTTTCTTTGCTATGATTTTATTTTCACGGTGACATCTTTTTAGCCTTAGGTGTGCTTCCATCTAGAGCAGTCCATTTAAGATATCCTGTAGTGGTGGTTTATGAGAGGCAAACTCTCTCAACTTTCGTTTGTCTGGAAATTGTTTAATCCCTCCATCGTATTTAAATGATAATCATGCTGGATACAATATTCTTGGTTCGAGGCCCTTCTGTTTCATAACGTTAAATATATCATGCCATTCTCTTCTGGCCTGTGAGGTTTCTGTTGAGAAGTCTGATGATAGTCTGATGGGTTTTCCTTTGTAGGTGATCTTTTCTCTCTCTAGCTGCCTTTAATACCCTGTCTTTATCTTTGATCTTTGCCATCTTAATTATTATGTGTCTTGGTGTTGTCTTCCTTGGGTCCCTTGTGTTGGGAGATCTATGAGCTTCGGTGGACTGCGAGACTACTTCCTTCCCCAGCGAGGAAAAGTTTTCAGCAATTATTTCTTCAAAGACACTTTCTATCCCTTTTTCTCTCTCTTCTTCCTCTGGTACTCCTATAATGCTAATATTGTTCCGTTTGGATTGGTCACATAGTTCTCTTAATATTCTTTCATTCCTAGAAATCCTTTTATCTCTCTCTGCCTCAGCTGCTCTGTACTCCTGTTCTCTGTTTTCTATTCCATTAACAGTCTCTTGCATCTCATCCATTCTGCTGTTAAGCCCGTTGATCGCTTGTCTGATTTCTGTATTGTCTTTCCTCAGTTCCCTCACTTCCTCCCTCAGCTCTTGCACATTTCTCTGTAGGTCCATCAGCATGGTTATGACTTTTATTCTAAATTCTTTTTCAGGGAGGCTGTGCATTTCCATCCCTTCAGACTCCCTCTCTGGGGTTGTCTGGTTGATTTTGGTCTGAACCATATTCCTCTGTCTTTTCATGGCTGTATAATTTGGTCACTGGTAGTTGCCACGTATGTCAGCTGGGCTCTTTAAGACTTTAAAAAGAGAGGAAAAAAAAAGAGAAAAAAAGAAAAAAAAGAAAGAAAAGAAAAAAAACAAAACAAAAAACAAAACAAAACAAAGAAAACAAAAAAAATGCCCACCAGACGTAGATTCTGTGGGAATGCTCTAGGTGGCGCTATTGCCCCACTATTCCACAGCTGTGACTGTGCCGCTCCGCAGGGCCCTTTATCGCTCTGGCAGGGGTGGGAACGAGTAGGAGGCTGTTGATCTCAGTGAGAAGTGTTAAGTATGGCTACGCTTCCTCAGTCGCCAGCTAAGGCGTCTGAAACTCCCCAGGACTCCCAGCCTGCTGGGCTGAGTGTGCTGGGGCGATCCGGCTCCTCCGCTGGGCTCCTGTCTCTTTAAGACCGCTGAAGAAAGCGCGTGCTTTTTTTTTTCCTTCCCAGGAGCCGGCTGCAAGCCCCCTGGCGCGTTCCCCGCTCAGATCCTGCCCCTCTGTCTCTCCAATCTCCGCTGCACTGCGCAATGTGGGTCAGCGCTCCCCGCGCAGATCCCCGGGGCTGGCTACTTCGCGGGGTGCACTTCCACTCCCTCCCGGCCCTGAATCCTCTCCTCCCGCCGGTGCGCTGGGGTGGGGGAGGGCTCGGGTCCCGCCGGGTCGCGGCTCCGTATCTTACCCGCCTCTTGGGGTGCCGAGTCCTCTCGGGTGTAGCTGCACGCTGTGCGCTTTCCTGTGTATTCTCGTCTCTCTTTTAGAAATAGATGTATTTGCTGTGTTTTCGTAGATAAATATAGTGTTGGGAGGAGATTTCTGCCACCCTGCTCACACCGCCGTCTTCCCGGAAGTCTGCTCTTACTCTTTTTGAGTTGTGTTACTCATTGAGCATGTATTTCCATGCTTTTGTTTTGTTTTGTTTTATTTGGTTGTGGCTGTTTATTAGTTTGTTGGCATACAATTTTGTTTGTCTTAAATCCTAAACTCATAGGACTACATACAAATTTCAATCATTCAGTTGGCAAGCTAAACATATTGTCATGCTCATGCAAAATTCTAATGTTTTCAATTAGTCCATCCTTATATACTTTGTTTAGGCAATTTCTTCCATAACCACATTTATTTTGTGTGTATGAATACCAAGTTGATGCCTCTGTTCTTCTAGTCATTACCTGCTTTATTCCCATAACTGAGGATATAGACATGATAATGACACATTTTTCCAACCTCAAGATGTTGGACAGTTTGTTTTATTTCCAAGTATAAAGATAATAGGAAGTCTAGAGGATAGGCACCTTAGTCAATCTAAAGTGGTGAGAAGAATTTTTTCAAAGTGGAATGATGCTTGAATTGATCTTGAGAGAGACAGACAGACAGACAGACAGACAGATGAGACAGAGTGACAAAGAGACAGAGAAGGAAATTAAGGATGATAACCAGCTTACTGAGTTGAGTCTGTGGCCATCCTGCTCAATTAACACGTGTAACATGCAGACACAAATATATGTAAAAGGCCAATGCTTGTGTAGAACACTGGAACCTGCTGTGTTTAAGGTCTTTGTGGAAGAGCAATTAGAAAAAAAGAGGTAGAGCTCAGAAAGAAGGTCTAGCCTTGAGAGCTTAGAGACACATCAGTGGGATTCATCCATGCAAGGTAATACGGGTGTGTGTGTGTGGGATAAAATTGAAAAAGAAAAATCTGGAGAATACACATTCCAGGGACAGACAGAAGAGAAGCTGCACAAGGAAAAAGCAGAGGAGAAACAACTGGAGCTGAAAAAGAACCAGAGGAGATGTGATCCAGAGGTGCTAAGGCAGAAGATGGTTTTAAGGAGGCAGCAGTCAACAATGTCCGATATTGCAGAAAATTGAAGTGAATTGAGCCAGTCCTTCTATCTCAGGAGCTACTTCCAAGTAGTTGGCTTTGGGAAGAGTTTCCACCATTTGAGGGACCAGGTCTGCAACCCCTGCATGAAGGAAGGCGCTCCAACACAGAAAAGGAGGTAAAGCTAAAGACCACGAAAAGCACACAGGTTCCAAATGCCAAGGGAAGAATGAAAAACATGACTAGGTCCAGGGAGATCAATAGCATGCATGAAAATACCATTATAGATCCATTATAACTATAATTTAGCTTCTGAGCTCTTTGATATATGGAAAGAGAAAAAAAGAGAAACTTTCATCTCCTGTGTTTTGTCCATGATAATGATGAAATTAAGCAACTAACTTTAAAAGCACAGCATGACAGTCTTACTGCACCATTCAGAGGAGTTTATGCACAATGTATTTTACTTATAGATACAAGGCAACACATTTCTTTAAAAATCTAGGCTTATTTAGTATGACAGATCAACAACTTATTTTTAAACTAAGCATTGAAAAAGTCAACTCTATAATAAAGTGACACCTGAATCTATTAATTATATTCCTATTTAGTGTATTGTATTTATTTGACGGGGAACCTCTTTCACAGGCACAATGGCTTCCTTTGTTTTTGCCAAATTCTTTCAACTTCTAACACATAGTAGGTGGCAGTAATTTTATATCTAATAGAATTAACTTGTTAGTTAATATGTTTGAAGTGTATTTTGACAATTAGAATTCAAATAGGCTTTAGAAAACACCTGTGTCTGATTAGGCATCTAAGCCGGGTATCTCTATAAATATAGTTGCATTTTAATATTCAAAAGAAAAAAAGTATCCACTTACATGTTAACAATATCTATGTTCTGCTCCATGCACCAAGGCCCCTAAAGATCATTTTCTTGTTCTTGTGTTCTTAGCAAGAACAGAATATGAATCTTCTTTCAATGCACATGAAGACCTGGGTTGCAAGTAAAGACCATACCTGCCAAAGTATTCATAATTTTTGCATCCATAAGCTTAAATAAGCACCCAATTTGTACAACTACAAGAAAAAATGTGAGGGAACATATGAAACACACAGAGATAACTACAGGACCAAACTGAACAGTCTTAGATGGCCAAATACCAAGAGGTATCCAAGCAGAAGAAGGAGGGGGCAGAGCCCAGCAGGGGATGGTAACTGCAGTGAGATGATGTCATTATTACCTCTGGGTGTGTCTATCACATGCCCTTGCCTGCCTCCAAAAATGTGGAATGCCCATGATCTCCTCCAGCACGAAGACAGAGGTCACAGATAACGCAAAGCAGTAGATCATGCCAGTGCCAAATCCATCTGTGTTTGGATCTAGAAGGCTTTTTCTCCCAGCACATTTGTCTAAAATCACTAAGGATCAATTGTGGAAATTGTCTCTTTTTCCCTCAGAATTTGAAGCTGGAGCTGTATCATGGCTCACCCATTCATCATTTCTATTGTCATCATTTTTCTGCTTTCCACATTTTTGTAGTGTTAGCAGTGATTCTCCAGTTTCTGGCAGGGCATCTTGAAAGACTCCTGAAGTGCGGATGAGATGGGTAACCAAGTCAGTTACATACCTCAGGCCCACACCTGGGCCTCAGCTTGTGCGCAGCAAGTGATCCTTTGCTTTGCATCCTCGCTCTTATAGCTGAGTGGTTGTGAGAGCCTCTCCCCTGCCACGTGGCTTCCCCCTGGCGGCCTCCTAATCCTTCGAAGGTTGAGGGGCTGCTTTGAGCTTGTAAATCTTCCAGACACTCGTGTTCGATTGAAATCCCAGAGCCTGTCTTCCTACCTTAAGTTTTGTGATGTGAGGTGCCTGCCTGCTTCGTCTCCGCTTTGCCTGTTAACTTTTGAAACTGAGGGCTCCAGGCCTTTTGGGACACCTTTGAGCTAACAGGTCAACCTCCAAGAAACTGCCTACGTGTCTGCTTTGACTTAGATCGATCTGTCCATGTAAAAAATATCTATGGAGACTTTCTAAACAGAAGGCTACCAACCATACAAGTAAAAATTTTAAGGAATAATATTCAGTGAAAAGGTATCGAGAAATAGACGCGGTTGGACATCTGGGAAGTTGGACCTCCGCTCATCTCATGGCCGAGGTTCAGTTACACGCCTGTTTTTATTTTCTCTGTGGGTCCAACATTGCCTGCACTTCCTAGGCTCCCTTACACGTAGGGGTGGCCATGTCACTAAATTCTGAACAATGAAATGCAGACAAAGTAACGTGCCCCGTTTTCCATAGAAACCTCCCACTGCTGGTTCTCCTTCTCTCCTCCCTCTCTGCAGGCCCACTGACGGGACTCCGGCACCTCAGAGGAAGGCAGAGCCAGCCACCAAGTGGAAGAACAGAGTTCCTGAAGGACTTTGTGTATGGAGCAGAGTCTCTTCCTCAGCAACCCAGGGGACTGTAATTAGAAATTACAATTTTTTTGTAATTCTTAACCTGCTAAGATTTCAGGATATGTCTGTTACACCTGCAGATACTGACCATACTAGATACATAACATCTAACTGCCTTCTTTGCTTCTGGGATTTCAATGCTAGCATCTGAACCAATATATTTTTCCCCAACCTTATGGAGACACTCTAGTTATGCTGCTGTACCCTTTACTTTTCTTTCATACCACCTTCATACCCTTTACTTTTCTGCTCATTACCACCTTTATTTAAGTGAAAAACAAAGGCAAAAACAAAACATCCTCTTAGGCTGCTTCTGTGGAAAATTTTTTCTCTTGCTACTTCTCACATATCTCTACCTCCCAGATCTCCCAGATTAATTTATGACATACTGACTTTTAAGCTAATGTCCCCATGGTCTCTCACAATTTATTGTGATCTGTCACCTTTCAGGTGAGTGACCTTGGAAAAGTAGTTTTAAACCTCTTCAAGACATAATTCTTTACACAGAAATAATAATATGTGAGAAGTATGTTGTCAAAACTGAATAAACATCAGTTATCTCAATTATAAAATGTGTTCCTTCCCTCCCTTCTTTCTTCTCTTTCTTCCTTACCCTCCTAACCTCTATTACCTATCTTTGGGGACAAAGGACTGAAGATGTCTCTGTAAAGTGCTGTCATTCACTGCCCTCAGACATTCATGACATTCATTTGTTTATTTGTTCATTCATAAAATATTCATTGAGGACTCATAAAATGCTAGGGTTGAGGGAAACAGAGGCAGGAGGTCATGGTAAAGAAAAAGCTGAGACAAGAAATGACAAGTGTTGGCAAGGATGTGGAGAAATGAGAACCTTCCTACACCATTGGTGGGAATGTGAGTTGGTGCAGCCACTATGGAAAGCAGTATGGAGGTTCCTCCGAAAACTAAAAATAGAAATACCATATTACCCAGTAATTCAATCCTAGGAATTTACCTGAAGAAAATAAAGTCCCCGATTTACAAAGATATATGCACCCTTATGTTTATTTATCGCTGTATTATTTACAATAGCCAATACATGGAAGCAACCTAAGTGTCCATCAATAGATGAATGGATAAATAAGATATGGTACATATATGCAATGGAATATTATTTGGCCATAAAAAAAGAGAAATCCTGCCATTTGCAACAACATGGATGGAATTAGAAGGTAATATGCTCAATGAAATAAGCAGGTGGACAAAGACAAACACTATATGATTTCATTTACTTGTGGAATCTAAAAATGAGACAAAATGAACAAAATAGCAGTAGATGCATAGATCCTGAGAAGTGACTTGTAGTTACCATGGGAGAGGGGTTGAAGTGTGTGGGTGAGGAAAGTGAGGGGGACAAAGGGGAATAAAAATTCTCAATCATAAAACAAGTTTGCCATGGGGATAGAGGACAACATGGAGAATATAGCCATTGATTCTGTAACATCTTCCTATGTTGACAGAGAGTAACTGTATTCGTGCAGGTGAAGATTTAATAATATGGGTAACTGCTGGACCACTGTTTTGTATACTTGAGACCTATTTAAGATTGCATATCAATGCTACTTCAATAAACAAAGTAAAAATAAATAAAAAAGAAAAAGCTGGAAAAGTGGTAGGGGAGTTAGCGGCTGCATACTCTAAGGGCAGGAGAAAAATGACAAGGACCAGGGTGAAAAATCTTGAGCTGGATTTTGTGGATTGCCATTAACACCAGAAGCAGCAGAAACCCGGGGTATGCCATGAAGGCTCACAACTCCCTTCCTTCTGCCTTGGAATAAAAATATCATGGAAATTATTCTGTAAATGTGGCCATTATGTTTTAGTTCTGCTGATATTGAAGTTCATTCTTTTTCCCCGAGGACACAGGTGAAGGTGGAAGGGAGGCAGTGGTCTCAGGAGGTTGGAGACGCCAGCCTGGAATTTAATCTTTTCTGTAGGCAATCTCTTCATGGGTAATTGAAAGTGGGCTCTTTGAAATGCAAGTGATTTAATAATTTTCTTATGAATTAAAAAATAGGCACAAGCTCTCCTTTTCGTCTTTAGAAAGTTGCCATTTAAACATCTTCCAGTATAGGAAGTATTTCTAGCTTAAATATTTCAGAACTTTGAAAATTAAATGGTTTAGTATTTAGGGCAAATAGTTCCTGTCCTGTTTCACATAACTCGGGCTGAACCTTTAATGTCCTGGCACTTCCTGGCACAGGAACAAATGCTGCCATGTTTTACAGCCACACGGAGAGTGAGGTAATCACTCGCTGCGGAGGCACTGATGTCTTTCTCTAAGTTATTCACAGTCTTCAGGTCCCACATGTGCTGATTCCTACCTGACATCTCTCTGCCACATTCAATTGCTTTTGTTAATTTCTTCGATTTAAAAGGAGCAGTTCTGCTTTCTACTTGCCTTTAAGGTAGGTGGGAGGATTGATGTATTTCGTTCACTTCCATTCCCTGCAGTTGATGACATTTTCAATAAGTAGTCTTATTTTTTTGTTCTCTTCTTTGCATTATAAATGTGTCTTTGGAATGCATGGGCAGAAGTACCTGGCTGTACTCATGGTATAACATGCATTGTTTGCAAACACAGACATGGACATAGGTACACGTACACACACAAAGTGTAGGATGTAGATATGTACATTATACATATGTATCTTCAGTACAGTACATACATTTATACAGCCATAGGGACATTAGTGATGCATACTTGTATTTATTTGCATATATGTGAACATTTCATGTATATATTGTTTACATACAGTGAACTGTTGAGAGGCCAGGTGGATGTGGAAAAGCCAAATATAATGAACATTTTGGTCAGTTTTGGTTAATTTCAGTCTGTGTCTCAGCACTTACAATCTGGGTAACTTGGTAAACTCGGTCAAGTAACTTAAACTCCATAATCTATAGGTTCTTCACCAGAAATAATAAAACTTGATCTCCTTTCATACTCATGGGATATTTGTGAGGATTAAATGAGATCAAGGACCACAAGGTTTGCCCTTGCTGTGAGCTTGGAACACAGCAAAAGATGAATGCTACTGGCTACTAGTTTGTATTATTTTTTATGGACATGCATAGCCATTCTCTAATTAACAGCAATTGGTTCCCTGCCCATCTGTAATTTCTGGTTAAATAATGGTTAATACAGATCTTTTTTTTGTCAATTCTTGTTAAAAATCTTCTCAAACCAATGGACTCCACTGGTAATTGAAGTTCATTAAAAATGACCAACATGCTAAATTTCTAAATATATTGAAATTGTGGAGTATGTATGTGCAAAAGGTAATACATATTTCTCAACCAACTCATGAATAGGACCTTGATTAAGCAATGGATGTTTCATTTGTTTTTAGAACATTAGTGTGCATGTACAAATACATGCACACATATGCATGAGATAGGCACACTTAAATATACACATATGCATAAGTGAGACACACATACATATAATATGCAGCACAGTTATATACAGTGATAAATGCAAAAGCATAAAAATAAAGCTAAAGAGCAAATGTTAAATGCATGATTTCAAAATCACAACACTTTCACAGAGGCTACCTGGATGAAGAAAAGGGAGTGGGGCTTCAACCAATAACTCCTTTTCATGTCTTTGGGTTACAGTGTCCTAATTTCCTGGTAATTGGAAAATTTGGAGAGTAAAATCAAAGCCAGTTCCTTTCTTTGTAATGCCTCTAGTTAGTATGGGGGTGGGGTGGAGTGGAGTACCACATCAGATAACTTCCAAAAACATGTAATTATAAATGTGATGTGTGTTAGGAAGAAAAGATGCGAATGTGCCTATCTTAAAGGTACTACTTTCATTTCAGTAATATTAATCAACTGGATCTGGCGAGAGGTTTTAAATGGGAATGGATGAAAGAAATAAGAGCATAAAATATGTGTCTCCTTGTTTTCTGGTTCTAGCTACTGGATACTGATATCTGAGACAGGAACTTTGAAAGAGGAACCAGTTAAGGATTGGAGGTGAGGAGTGGTGATGCTGTGACAGAGATACACTGGATGGAAGGTGCCATCGAAACACCCGACAGACTCTCAGCTGGGCAGTTCTATGATTCTAAAATTCAAAGGAGAGCTCGGGAAGGTGATACACATTTGGGAGTCATTGGTTTTAAGGAGATAATTGAAGCCTCAGGCATGGATAAAATTGCTAAGAACAGTTAGATGAGGAAATAAAAGAGATTAGTAAAACGTTTTGAGTAACTATAATACAGTTATAACAAATTATGTTAATAGATGTGCATTTGCTTATAAGCACTAAAACTACATAAACAACAACAACAAATGTAGGTATTAATGAAACTGAGAGGAGTAAAATGCATAATCTGAGTATTATATTTGGTAATGTAAATATTATCCATTTGATAATAAATATTTATCCAATTAATTGTTATTAACTTATGACAAATATGTATTCAGAATCAGTGATTTGGAGCATTATGATTTAATGTGTTGGCTTGTAACAGCCTAAACAGCACTGAAAACTGCTGATATTGATATATCCTAATTTGGGCATTAACTATTAAACACATAATCGTACACTTACATTCACACAAGCAAACACACACTTACCATGTGAAATATACGAGTTCAGATTTAAAAGAGATCAGTTAATGAGCTAGGGCACAGCAGTTAATGATGTGTTTTCATTATATATTCTTAGATATTGCCAGCATTAATTGTGTCGTATATATCATCTCAGCTACAAAATCATTGAAACTGTTATTGAACAATAAATATTTTAGTTTAGAGTTCAGGAAATAATAAATTGTTTTGGAATTCGCTTTTAAAATGATTTGTTTAAGGAAATTTTATATGGGCAAATAAATACAATAAAGTAAAGTTGTGTTCACCAGAATATCCTTTAACCAGTCTGTCCTCCTAAAGCAAATGGTTCAATGGGGATGAAAGGAACATCATGGTAATTAATAAATAAACATCTGCCACCGTCTTACAAAACATGCAGTAAATTCACATAAAACATGCAAGAGTGGTCATTACCAATTATTGCCTCTTTGAATCTTTAAAATCTTTATTTATCAGAAACAAGGTTAATTTAAAATGACAATGTGAGGGATGGGTCTAAGCCCAGCTGGACACCTTCCCTTTGTTCCTCAGAGGAACCTTGTACTCAGTAAAGGGCATGCTAGCAAGCTCACAACTTGCATTGCAGGCAAAGAGCTCAGCACACAGCCAGTCCATAAATGCTTGTTCCCCTGTGTCTGACAGAAACTTTCCTTGGGCTGCTTGCTAGGGAGCATCAGAGGCTCTCAGGTACACCCTCAGCTTTCTGCATTTCAGACCCCTTGGGCAAGAGTCAGCGTCCTTCTCTCACAACATAAAGCGGAGTGTTTGCGGCTTCACTGCCCACACCAGCTGTGCAGTGGGTCCGCTGGCCACAGGGGACCGATGTGTGCGTGGGACTGGATTTGTGCACTCTCTCTCTCTCTGCCCTCTTGCTGCACCACCAGATCATTCCAGTGCGCTCTCACTCTGCACACTTGCCCTGACCATTAGAATGAGGCAGAAGTAAGGGTGTGCCAGGGTCTCCCCTTCTCTTTCACTTGTGCCATCACCATGAGAAGGGCATCCTCAGACAGACAGAGGATGAAAATCACCTAGTGCAGAGCCACCCCAGCAAGCCCAGTCTGGGACACAGTGCCCAGCAGACTTGTGGAGGCTTGAGGGAGGCCAGCCGAGACCAGTGGAAACACCCAGTTGAGTGAGGAGAGGTGTTCACAGCAGCATCTCTGGGGAAGAATGCAGATAGGAAACCCTTAACAGGAATAGGCTTCTTCTATAGGGTCAGAGGGTTCAGAGGAATCTCCAGGGTTTCAACATTTTTGGTCACATCACCCAATTTATCTCCATATATGTGCTGGATCCCATTCTTTTCCAAATAAGTCTGACCTTGGCAAAAACTTCAGCATTCCATGGGCCTCAGTTCCTCTTAAAATTACATTGCATTTAGCCTTTGTTGATTTACATTGTCAGTTTTTTGTTAAATTTTTTCCCAGGTCTAGGGTTTAGCAATGGGAACTCAATTCCATTTTCATAGTAATTACTCTTTCTCTTATGTGTCTCAAGTATTTGATACATGGTGCCAGCTAGGCGTTTGTTTCAAGCTGTGTAGCCATCTCAGTTTATCACTGCTGCAGATTTTAACAATTGCACTGCCATCTTGTGCCCACTGTCAGCCAGGCAGCAAATAGTTCAGGTCCAAAAATATCATCCCTGTGTCTACTTTCTTAGGCTTTGTATCAGCTTGTCCAGGTTGGGTTCTCAAAGATGTAGATGCTGAGACAGGGACTGATATGGAGGAGACTTCTCAGGGTGTGCTCTTGGTATTCAGGGAAGGGAAGAGATGGGGAAGAAGCAGGATTGGACAGAAGGATAAGCTGAGTTGTGATGTCGGCTCTGTGGAGACCTCAGCCAACCCTACAGTGAGATCCGACACAGTGTGACCCTTTAGAGCTGTGCTGAGCTGTCCTTTCATTGGTCATTTATTGAATACAGTATATGTTGGGGGAAATGGCTCTCTTCAGCGAAAGCAATCCTGGTGGGGGGCTGAAAGGTGAGGGCTTTCGGTGTCTAGCATCAGGGGAAGTAAATCCTTCCTTCCTAAAGGGGGTTGTTGGCTGTGCATCATAGAGTCTACAACCACATACTCACATCTAAGTATATTCTGACAATGGCAAAATTAAGACAGTTTGGTTTTCAAACCTGAAAAATTTCCCCCTGTATTTACTATTATTCTGAACTCTTCCAATTTAAGAGAGCTCTTTGTGCTTATACATTTTCCTGGGTTGGTTCTCTCTACAGCCATAAGCACCAACTGTAATTAGTTTTCTTAATGCCTCTCTTTCTAGTCTGAGAGCTTATGTGGAAGATGCCATGATTTATCTTTTAAAGAAAAAAATCACTCTGCCAGCACATACCAAAGGCTTCATCATGTCCGTGGAATGTCTTCTGACTGGGTGACATCACAGTGTTGATTTATTAGGCTTTCTACCCACTGGTTTACTTTCTACAAACAGGTCATATATTAAAGGATAATGACCTGTAGATATTCTACTACTGTTATTTTCCCTCTATCACCTCATTTGCGTGCAAATCCTTAAAGTTAAAAAATTTTCTCATAATATGTTTTGGGGAAAGCATCCAAGGTAACGAACCTTGTTAGAGAGCTTACATTAGCCTCTCCAAAGGACCCGATTTAAACTGAGATTAAATTACTTTTAGATCACATTTATCCAAAATATTTTTTGTCTCTTGTTAGAGTTTATTTCCAGGGGACTGAGCTGCTGCACTTTTCAGGACCTCTCGTACGCTCTCATGGCTCTTATTTTGAATCTGAGTATCATGTCCATGGCTTATTTCTGATCTCTATGTAAATTTGATTTTTCTAAAATAAGATTTCATATTATTGTTAATACCTGCAGATTTGAAAAGTTTTACATTAGATTTGGAAATCATCTTTGTTTCTCAATAACATTTCCAGAGAGAAAAAAAAATGTATCACACTTCTCTTTCACTTCAACATCTGTGATTATCTTTCTGTAATTTCATTTTCTTGGCAATGGAAAAAAGTTTTTCTACTCCTTAGTTGGATTGTAACCAGTAGTTAGTAACTATCAAAACACCGCAGAGAAAGTATTCTTTTTCTGTCTTCCAGTTCCTTAAAACATTAATGTGCCTTTAGAAATTACTCTAGAGATGTTTATAGAAAATTGTTAGTTTGGGGGAAAATGTGCCAGATGCACATGTTGGTTGCATATTAGGGTTTGGGTAGGAGATTTGCACTCTTCAGTTTTACTGCCCTGTGGGAAAACCATAGTCTCAATCCACAGAGTGTGCTGTCCAGAGCCCCAAATCTGTCACAAGGACTGATTGTGTGCAGAAATCCAAAAGATAATTCAGCACAATTTTCTGGGTAGCAGACATTTTTACAAGATTCATTGGAAGGCCCAGTCTTGAATAAATAATGCAAACCCCCTTACACACCAAGCTCTGCCATTACACAGCCTCTTCTGATAAAGCATTTGGTCTATCACAGGCCCATTTTGATTCCTTTGAAAGAGAATTATGTTCCTGGAAATATTAATTTTTATAGCATGAATCTATATGTGACATAGTTCTGTGATATAAATCCCAACCAAAAAACTATTGGGAAGTTGTTTTGTAATATTAATAGGCATTTATGAAAAATAGAAACTAAAGGTGAAAGGTAGTTAGTGCTGTTATGGGCTGTCCCCCTGAAATTACAATGTTGAAATCTGAAACCCCAGGGTCTCAGAATGTGACGGTATTTGGAGACAGCGTCTTTAAAGAGATAGTTAAGGCAAAATGAGGTCATGAAGGTGGGCCCCAATATAGTATTACTGGTATCGCTATAAAAGGAAGAAACTTGGACCCAGACTTATATAAAAGGAAGAGAAAGCACAGAGGGAGGAAGACCATCTACATGCCAAGTAGGGAGGCCTCGGAAGAAACCCGCTTGCCAACTTGACCTTGGACTCCAAGCTTCCAGAATTGTGAAAAAATAAATTCCTTTTCTTTAAGCCACTCAGTTTTTGGCATTTTGTTATGGCATCCATAGCAACTAATACCCTGTCTGCAACCACAACAAAATGTAAGGAATTTTTTATTTGTGTGTTCAGCTCTATTTTAGTTCCTATAGCTTGCTATTTATTTAGCTCAAAGATTCGGTAATAATTAGAGTGAGCCAATAACCTTACTAAATAAAATGTTATTTGGATTTCTTAAGCATATTTGAATTTCTTAAACTTCTACATGTCATCTAAGGAAGGTGGGGAGGCCAACGGTTTTGATATGATATTGTTTCTGATTAAGAAGATTTTAAAACCATACTTTGTTGATTAAATGAAAGGTTAACACAAGAACAATTCATGTTTCCGCTGTTTTCCCCTGATGTGTATATTAGCTTATTTAAATCCCAAGTTGTAACCTCACTGAACAGTGCAGATTGGGCTACCAAGATGAATTGGGCAGAATCCAAAGGGAAAATGTTTGAAAAGCAAGTCACTTTTGTAAAAGATCTATGAACATTAAGAAACTATATATTAAGTATATGTTTGTCATGATAGTTGATAAATCACATCTTTCTCTAGGGAAGCTTTCGTATTATCTTAGCATAAACGATTGCAGAAACGATGTTGTTTCTACATCATTAGGAATATGTGAAAAGAAGTGCAAATGTGCAAAAATTCAGTTTAAATAAAAAATTTGCTATTGTAGTTCCACCGCTTGCCATTTTCATGGCAGACTCTCACAATATTTAATTAAATTGGGTAAAATTGCTTAGGAACTGAGTTTGTCCCTGCAAAATGCATATCCTGAAGCCCTACCCCCCAATTTGGCTGTATTTGGAGCTAGAACCTTTAAAGAGGCAATTAAGGTTAAAAGAGGTCATATGGGTAGGGCCCTAATGCACGAGGACTCGTGTCCTTAGGAGAAGAGGCGGAGACACCAGGAGTGCTTATGCACAGAGGAAAGGACTGGCGAGGACACAGGGAGAAGGCAGCCATATGCAAGCCACGGAGAGAAGCTTCAGGAGACACAAGCCTGCCTGCACTTTGAACCTTTGGTGTTGGACTTCCAGCCTCCTGAACTGTGATCAAATAAGTTTCTGTTATTTTTTCTACCCAGTCTGTGATATTTTGTTATGGCAGTCCGAGCAGACTAATAATTCAGACTGTAGGTATCTGTTGGAACATACTACAAGAGAGAAATCTATTTTACTTTCTAAAGAGAAATAGTTTTCAACACTGTATTTTGGTCTCACACTTAATAGACTAAGTCAATTTTGTGTTTATGTAGGAGAATATGGGATAAGGCCTGTTTTCATATATGTACACTGTAAATGAATGTGAAGCCACTAATTTATATTCATGTTTTTTTCTCAGAATCGTCAAATGTATTCTCAGAAAGGGAGTATCAGCAGAATATTTGAAGACATGTTTTCCAGAAACTGTTTTTATAAGAGAAAAATTTAATATCCATCAACTATGATGAAAAAAATGCCTGACAAAAATCAGCGGTATGATTTGTATATTTATCAGTTGCATATGGTAAGCAATGAAAAATACCATGTGTATAATTTATTTAAGTAACTTCTAAAATTTTTCTAGTTCATTTGATTTCTGAGTATGGAGTCCATGTTATTTTGGAGGAAATTTGGTGTTTTTCATTAACAATTTATAGACATATACCATGATAGTTTAATATGAAAAATTATTTAAAGAATCATATCAATACTTATATCTTTAAAATATAGAGCAAAAAAATGTACATTTTCTAATAATACTGTGATTTTGGTTTAGTATTTTATTTCTTTCCAGGATTATTTGTTTATGCATGCATGTTTGTGTGTTAAATACTTGCTCCATGACTAACACTTCCTAAATTATGGAAAGCATTTATGTTTAGAATGATAATATATATGGAAAAAAGTTACAGAAGTGTTTTGGTTTGTACCCCAGGTGCTTGAATTTTATTTCAGCAGAAATTATAGAGAAGGTATAAGAATTATGATAAACATCAGCAGAACAGAATCTCACTGATGATGTTCTCTGGCATGTTGAAAAAGAGAGCGATACATGTAAGTGCCACTTGATGGAAAACAGCCATATTGTTTCATTTTTTTCATTCCATTCAGATTAAAAGTAGATTCAAATCAATTGGGAAAAACATATGATGTAACAGAAGGAATATCCCATTGTGATAGACATGAGAATTCTGAACATTAAGCTTACAAATTCTACTAAAGGTCATCAAAATCCCTAAAGTCTTCTTTGAGGACATGGATATTTCTCCATGCCTGAGTGTGGACTGCAAGTGGCCAGAGATGTTTTACTCTGTGTCACTGTAGCACCTATTCCTTTTAATTTGCTCTTCCACAGTGAGTTGTTCAAACTGGTCCTCCACTCTGGGAAACGAAGGCTTAGTTGCACATTCACTGGTCAGAGCATCAAAGCTTGTGTTTCCATGAACTTGGGCTGCTCCTACTTCACCATGCCGACGTTTGATGTTCTTCCCAAGTTCTCTTAAATTCAAACATGGCATGTTTTTAATTTGATCTACAGAATCTATTAAATCCTGTTCAAAAATGTTCTCATTCTTCTTGGAAAAAGCAGCAACTTTCACAGTGTTAGAAAAGAAGAAGCGTAGATTCTTGTTATTTGAGTGGTTTTCTTTGATGTTTAAGATATTTGTGTCAGGAGCAGAGGCTATTGAGCTTTTCCTCTTTCCTCTTAAGCCACCACTGAGGACTGACTTGGGGGCAGACTGCACAGGACTGCCAGCAGTAGCTCTGCCAGCCTGTTTCTTGAGAGCCATAGCTAGTACATTCCTTGAGTACTTCTCTTCAGATTCAAATATACCAAGTAACTCAGAGATCCTGGATACACTTTCTAAGTTTTCAATCTCATAGTCACTTGCAACACAGTTTGCTTCACCTGACAGTGGTAATAGATGAGGAAGTTCTAAAATAGATGTCTTATGCCTGCCATTATTCAGATCTGAGACTGCTACATAATTGTTATTATTATTCTTATTCAAATTCTCTTTATGATTTTCCGGTACCACCTCATCATCGGTGTCAGTAACTCGTACAACTTCTGCACCGTCAAGCTCATTACTTGGTTCACTTTTCTCCTTCTCAGCACTCTGAACAACCCCATTATTGATCTTGCTAACATCCATTTCACTTTTCCTCTGATTCTTTATTTCTTCAGCCTCATTCAGCTTATCTGGCACATTCTTATTCCCTTCCTTCTCATCTTGCCTTGCTTTGTACACTTCCATTTCTTGGATTCCTGTAACATCTTCTTTCTGACACATATGGTTGGGCTGCAGATATGCCTCAAAGAGAGAAGTATCTTGCTCTTGTCCTTTATTTTCCAGAGTGTTATTGTGTTCTGTTAGTTCATCTTTAAATTCAGCAGATGTAGGGGCTGTCACTTCAGGTGGCCATTTAGGTTTGCTCATTTTGAGTTCTTTCTCAAGGGGGAAGGTTTTCTCGGGCAACTCCCTGGACGGGGGCCAAATGATTTTTAATTTTCCCCTCTCCCTGACTTTTCTCAGACCATCCCTTTGCCCGTCACTGTTATCAGCATCTAAATGTTGGTTGAGATCCCTAAGTGTGGGGGTGTTTTCTGTACTGTTTTTACACATATTTGGTGCTTCATTAGGAATACAGTCCACTGAGCTGCTCTGAATTTTGCAATTCCATCGGTCCTTATGCTGTTTGTGTCCAAAACCTTCATCATAATTTCCTTTAGATTTGAAAAGTTGCTTAAAGTGTGGTTTACAATATATTTGTCCATGAAGTGATGCATAATTTCCCAAACTGCCAAAAAGTAAAAAAGAAAAAAAAATTAAACATTCTATGTATGTACTCTTCAAATTCATAGGGAATAAGAGAATTCATTATTTCCAAGAATGAGTCAGAGATTCAGTACAATTAATTTACTGGCAATAGGAAGAAGGTGCTTATGAATTCAGCATTCCTATTAGTTAATAGTTATCACTAATATCCTACATGATACCTGTCTTACAGTATTTAGAATTTCATGTTGTATGTCGGCTATTGGTATAATAGGTATGATAGTGTAATTCATATGCAGTTATAGGTGGTACAAAATGATAGGACTTAATCTTTGCCAACTCAGTGATTTATGTGAAGGGTTGCAATTTTTAATAAATTCTGAATAGCACACACACAAAAATCAACTATTTGAACTTCTGGCTCACTGGATTTTGCATGAAATGGAAAGATTGCCTGTACAACTGTTTGTCTGGCTTCTTTGGGGAGATCACACATAGAGCATCTGTTACAATTAATATCAAATTTAGTTGAAGACAGCAGCATCATTTTTGAACACCTCTGAATCTCCACATAAAAACAGATACATCAACTAGATAGCAAAACTTAAAACTTATGGATAAAATCTGTAACAAAGCTAAGTGACAAGGCATCTCCATTAACTGCAAAATACCAGGAGGTAAGGACAAGCCCCAACAGCTACAAGACTAGCATGATAGTCATCACATCTGTATGGCTGATAGCAGAGGGGACAAAGAAGGTGCCCGATGGACCTGAAAATATAACACCACAGAAAAGCCAGCCAGCACGTCCTGGGAAGTATCACATGACAATCAGAGAACAAGTGCTGAAATGCGGAGGGGCTTTGTCCTCGCCAATCATCAGTAAGTGCAAGGGCCCTGGGGAAGGAAAGACTATAAAGAGGCTTGAGAGGTCAAATTCTCAAAACTGACCCACTGGAATCCCCTTAGAACAAGATCCTCACACTGAGAAAAAAAATATGGGAGTGGAATGAAATTAAATTGGATAATGATGACGGAAAGGAAAAAGATGGTCCTGACCAACACTAGGGAGAGGAATCTGGGCTGTGGGAATGGGGAAAAGTATACATCTCCAGAGGTATTGGCGAGACAGAAATTATAGGGCTTGGTCATTGTTGGGGTGGGCAGGGAATGAGGGAGACGAAGGACTCGAAGGTGACTTCGTGCATCATTGAGTTACTGTGAATGCCATTTCCTGAGAAAGTAGCACGCAGAACAGGAAGTCCAGGAAGGAATTTCAGTAGACAGAAGATAAGGGGGCACATTGAATTTGTTGTACTTATGAGAAATGTAACTGGTGATATTTACGAGTCATTGAGATAGAAGCACCTGATACACAAAGGAGGGGGCTGGACTCATGGTGCAGATTTCAGAGTTATTGACACATAAATGATGACTAAAGTCATAGGAGTGGATGTAATAAATCAGAAAGATTATGTACAGTGAGGAAAATAAATGCCCATCACAGAATTGTAAGCCTCTCTACCATCTTGGTGATGGACAGAGAAAGAGTCATCTGCACAGGATTTGGAGAAGGAACCCCAAAGACTATTATACTCTGGCGCCATGGAACCCCAAGGAAAAGAACGTTGCAATGAGGGTGGTTGACATTGTCCATTCAAGTCAGGGAAGATACAGTCTGAGAGATGTACATTGGATTCGGCAAAATAATGGCATTTCAGCATCTCAGACTATAGCTACAAGTGTCACATTCGTTTAAGTACATTTATGTCAAGAGTTTTGGAAAAATGAGTGAACTTGTCACCATGTTGATATAGTGCTTCTGTGGCACCAGAGAATAAACAGAGTATTTATCTGACCCTGACTTTATTCTAAATTCTATGTATTGATTGATTTGTTTATGTAGATGGAGTAGCCCAAACACAGGTAAACTCAAGCCAACCACCTATTTTTCTGTATGACGCTTTACTGGACTACAGCAGGGCCCATCAGCTTACAGCCGCACCCATTGGCTAAGCTATCTGTGGTTGCTCTTGCGCTCGACTGGAAAGTTCAATAGTGACGCAAACAGTATGACCTGCAAAGTTGAAAATATTTACTATCTGGCTTTTACAGAAAAAGCTTACTGACTCCTAATGTGTAATCTAGACTTTAGATGAAGGTAATAATTTTAAAATCTTGATTTGCACAGTAACTCTTGATTTTTCTTATCAATGTGGCCTCCGTGTTTGGGACCCTTTTCAGTTTCACTGGGAAAGCAATTTCAAAAGGAGGAAAGTCACAGCCATCCTGGGTAAAACACAGCAGAACACGAACACATTTTGGTGGCTGTGTTCACTGTTGACAGCAAGATCTGAAAAAGTCTACATCTTCATGTTATTAGACTGTGGCAGGTTCTTCAAAGATTTGTACCACACACCACACGACACTTTACCTCAGTTTACTGTTGCAGTGGTGGCATCGGAAGCAGGACTTATGGAAACTCTGCTTGTCGGCTACGAGGCACTCCACTGGATAAACTGTCTTTTGACAAAGTATACATATTTCCTTGTCTGGGAGCAGCAGTTTCTAAAAATGAAAATTTACAAAAACTTATGAGGGACTAAGTTTAATCACATTGTAAAAACACAAGAGACGACCCCATGCTAATCGGCCACCCAGTGCGAGTAGAGAACTCCCAGACCAGTGTCCCATCTTGCTTCTCTATACAGAGTCCATCCTCCGGCTCTGGTCCAATCAACGTTTCTCTAGTGTCTGTATTATTTATGCATTGAACAAGCTGACTTTTATTTAAGGAAACATACATGAGTAAAATATGTTCATTAACTTCAATACGTTAGAAAGAAAATATAGTAAACTTGCCACAGAGAGCCCTGAGAGCATTCATTCTAGATAACCAGACCCCTCATGGATATGAAGGTTTACACCTATCTTGATAAAAAGTTTTAATTTTTTAAAGCATGCTGGAGAGGTTTTTCTGAAATAGGTACATATCTTCTTAAGCTAAGGATATTGCATTTGTTTAAATATTTCTTTGATGACTTAGTGTTCACCCTCTGACACCAATTTTTAACTTTAATGCAATGAGACTTTTGAATACATCAAAATCACGGCCATTTGTCCTTAATATAAATGGCTTTAGATTTTAGGGCTTTTTGGACTCTTGAGTCTGCCTTTTACAGTTTTTCTACCTCTTTTCTTGCTCTGAAGTACCTACAGCCCCATGCTGCCACTCTCCTTGAATGCAAGTCCTGTGAATAATAGCAGTTATATTACTAGCCAGTGTTTGCATGTGGTTCAAAACTGGCATGGAACTTTCACCTCGGCATTGTTTTGATCCTCACAGGGACTGTGTGAGAATAACTAAGCTCTCATACTAGTTATACAAAAGATCATATGTGCTCAGGGATTTTGTTACAAATAAATATATGCACTTCAGTGCTTGGTGCTCAATTTGGGCTACTAAGAAATCTCCTTTGTTTTTTTTTTTTTGCTTCTAGGAGGGGATACATTTCTCTATTTAACAGCAATTTTTTTGTGTGTATTTTCTATATTTTTTCTAGCTATCTTAACAGAACTGAGCATTTGAAATTAATTAGACAGTTTTGCCTGATCATGCCAGAAGCAAGCACATTAGAAATCATATTAACCTGATAAACTAGACACATATGTTGCAAAATAGGCTAGAGGCATAACTATTAGTTTCAGCAGTCATTTTAAGCTTGCTATTTCTTTCAGTCTGCCTAAAGAAATGGACTACACCAGTGATGCATGTTAATTATGTCAAACCCTTTTATTGTGAAGCTTTGTTACTTATAAAAAAGCAGGGAGATGTAAAGAAACAAGCTATTCTCTGATGCTAAAAAAATGTATTCAGTTCCTATGTTTTAAATCTCCCTCCTTCCAAACCTAATCAAATGTTAAAAATGTATTGTCCATGTTCATCTGTGAATGAGGCCAATTGAGCTGTCATCTGGGGTTTAAGAAAGGTAAAAAAAATCAGTTGTAGGAAAGAAGTGGCATGAGGCAAAGCTAACTCTATCCAACTCAGCAACAATAATTAAGCATACAAAAGGCTTAATTCCATACCTACTCTTTTGTCAGAGATATCAGTCAATAAAAACCCTTAAAGCACTTAGGGAGACTGCAAATTGCTCCTTGGACTATTACCAGGCTGCTGGAAATCAAATACAAACTCTACTCAATTCTGGCAGTTAAAATTACCTCAATAATGGGTCAAGGGATATATCTAATATTGTCTTAAAAAAGTACTAATAATGTACTTTGGGTGTACAATTATTAATAAATGTGTAGTTATACATAATCATGAATACTATCACAATAACAATTATGTATTATCGAAAGCCTATTTACCTTAACAAATAAATGGTCTCTATAATCTATATAATAGTATTTGTTATTCTCACACAGTGCAGGTGAACCATGTTACATGCTTTTGTAAAGAGAAAGTAGTAAAAGCAAACATTGTAAGAAAAGGGTGTCAGCAACCAGGGGAAGCTGTTAGTTTTTGTTTAATACTGTTTGGTTATTTCTACACACTTAACTGCAAGTCATCTTAGCTGTGGCATGGGTTAATGTTACTTCCCGCTTTCCAAGTTCATTTACCACTTATAAATGCAGATTCTTCTTGGAAGGCAGTTCTCATCTCAGTTGCAGAAGCATCTGAGGTTGCATATCCCAGGTTTTTAAAGACTCTTTGACTCTCCTGCCACGTCTCTTGAAAATTCCTCCTGAGCTCTTTAGGTGAATCAGAAACATCTAGAATGTGGCCAGCGATGACGTCTTCATAGGTCGGTGGGGCATGCTTGAAGTCAAAGCCAGATTTCCCAGCTTCTGAGTTACGTGGTGAAGAAACTGTCATCTTCGACCCCACAACTTGACTCTCAAATGCATCCACACCTGAGAAATGCTCACTTAGGGACCTTGTTTCAGAGAGTATGCTAGGCTGCTTAACAGGAATTTTTTCTTGCAGTTCTCTAGGACGATTGCAAGAAAAGCCTGTAAAACTAGTGTTCTCTGAAGATGTTAATCCAAATTCCTCCTTACAAAATGTACGACTTTCTTGTGTTATATTATGGTTTGCTTCTCCATTTACATAAAGTCTTCTCTTTGACTTTGCTTCAAAAACTGGGCCATCCTCAAATTCCCTGAACCATCTGTTTATTTCATTTTCATGGTCATTCATGAAATTTTCAGCCATTTGAACAGTTTGGTTGGCCACTTCATATCTCTTTATGTGCTCTGACCTGAGGGGCCCTTCAGCTTTGTGGATGATTTCAACTGCATCAAAACTTTCGGTATCTGGCCCTATACACCTAGAGGAATTTATTCTGTCTTTGTGACCGTAAGTATCTGTTCTCTCTACTTTCCTGACTTCCTCTTGAGCTTCCATGGATTCTCTAAAGGAACTACTATCAACATGATTTACACTTACAGGTATTGTGATTGTAGGTGGAGAGTCCCTACAATGAGTTTCTATCTTAATTTGACGACGGAGTGTTGCAGGAGATGTGATGATCTCAGACCTTTTCTCTACAATCGGGACAGGGGTTACTGATGAACATGGGATGGTACCTCTGGATAACTTGGCAGTGGTGTCTTTGAGTTTGACAAGTTGTTCAGAGCGACTCCGGGGTGGAGACGGGGAGGCATCTGCTCTGTGAATTGTAGATGTTTGTGACATGGGCCTTCCTGGTGATGGTTCAGCAAAACTGTCCTTTTTAGGGGACTGAGAAAGCTCATCCTTAGTAGAGGTTTCTGTTCGCCGGGCAGAAGACTCGATTGTTATAAAAGTTGGTGATGGTGGGCGTGTTTTTAAGGAGGGAGGAGAAACCTTGCTATCATCTAGTTTAATCTCCTGGTGGGTTTTCACATGATTTTGAGCAGTTGCTTCATGATGTTTTGCTCTTTGATGGCGCTCTGTTTCTTCTACGATTGTATTTTCTTTCTGTTCAGTGTTTTTGGCACAGCTGATATTAACACTAGATACTTTAGATGATGTTTCATTGAACCTAGTAGGTTTGTTTCTCTGTTTTCCAGCCTTGGAGGATGTCATGGCTGTATGAATTATACTTTCAAAGGACACAAGCATGTCCTCTGCTCGAATTTTAATGTGTGTGATTTCTTCTTTGATTTTCTCTATGTTATTCTCCATAGCAATACGAACTCCATATTTTCTTTTTTCTTCGCTTAATAGCCATACTGGAATAATACTTAGCAGTGTCTGAAATGTCTTAAGGCCATTTTTATCTGGCTCCGCTTCAAACTGCTTTACCCTAGACAAAATCTGGTGTAGTTCTTCACGTTTTCTCAAGAATTCCAATATGTTCACAGCATATTTTCCGTTATCCTGCTGGGATTCTTTCACAGAGGAAAATAAAGATTTGTTCTGCATAATCTCTTGCTTTGAATCTTTAGTATTAGAAAAGATTTGTTTCTGTTGTGTATCCTTGACTCCAAGACATTTTTCTTCCTGTGGATTATTATATGGCTGGGGCAATTTTTTATGCTCAACTTGATTTCCAGAAGTCTGTATTTGTGTTTGCTGAATATTCTGAGTCTGGGAATCAAGATGTGCATCAGTAACCATTTGCTTGACCATCTTCTGTGCTGATTTATTCAGATGGTCTTGTTTTCTTTCAATTGTCAGTCTCTCTTCCTTTGGACCAGTCATCAGTGGTCCCTGAATTGTTTCTTTACTTTCTGGAAGTTGCTCACCCTCTGATTCTCTGAATTCTCTTTGCTTCTCATGAACTATACTGAGCTTCCGTTCGTGGCTTTTCTCCATGGGTCCAGTAGGCAATTTTACTGTTACTCCTTTCTCTTTCTCAGGTAGCTGGTAAGATTTTTCAGCCACAGATTTCTTATTACCATACTCGGTGCTTCCTTCCGTTTTCTTCATTTCCTGGTACTGTTGTCTGGTAATGGTTTGAACATCAACTTCAGATTTCTTTTTATGGCTTTCATAGCTTTGATCTGTCTCATTTAATTTATGATCTAGAGTTGGAAGCTTGATGGTTTTAACTTTGAAACACGGGGACACTGGCTTGTTTTGGGGTATGGGCAACTGCTCCAGATACTTCTTCTGTTGTGTCTGTTGTGTAGTACATTCCTTGTGACTCTGTTTAATTTTGCAAGCTGTTGTAGACTGTATCATGTCCCTTGAGCTCTGTAAAACTTCCTTTTTCATGGTATCTTTGTCTTCTGAGGCTGCTAGAACATGTTGGAGCTTCTGGGCAGCCACTGTCACCGGTGGCATTGTGGAAAGCTGGTCATCAATACGCACAGCTAGTACTTGGGAATGACTTTGAGAGTCTGGGTTGGATTGGGCCTCAGTGAGTCCTAAATCCACTCCAGGTAGGGGAACCTCCTCATTTGCTGTTTGTAATAGCACTTCCTTTTCCAACTCCGATATGTTTTGATTTTGGCTTTCTGCTTTGAGGATGTTGTAGCAAGAACTCTCGTGTTTCTGCTTTTCCAGCTCTTCTCTTTGTTGTCTGTATTTTTCTTCAGCAATCATTAATGGTGTCTTAAATTTTCTCACATAAGGTTTTGGACTTGGTTGTCCTGAACCTGCTGGAACTGAATGAGATTTTACAAGAGGTGCTACTGGTTTTTCCTTGGGTGACGATGGTTCTGGAAGTGTCTGTGAGAGAGACCTTGTAGAATCCATAGATAATTGTTTTCTTTCATCAAGACTTTTTCTGTATATGTTCTGTTTTGTCTCTTTGTGTTCACTGCTAGTTGCCATTATTACTCTTTTCTGATCCTTTGAGAGAGTATTTTTACATTCCGTATCTTGCAGGGAGTTTTCTAATCCAACTTTCGGGGAAGGACGATTTTTTTTATCTTCTATCTGCTTGGGCAGTTTGGGTTTGGGGAGTGTGGGAGGTGGCAAAAGGGCTCCTGATTTTCCTGTCATGACTTTGGCCTGAGAGTGAGTTTGTGGCGAGCTTGAGGCTTCTTCTTGGGAATAGTTTATGAATGCTCCTCTGTGCTTTTCCTGAACAGAGGAGGGAAGGAGATCTGCTGGCTTCAGAGATGGAGTCGGTGGAGGGGGAGGTGGTAGAAACACTGGTAGATATTCTCTTTCACATTTCTCATCTTCTGGTGGTGGAGGAAGAGGGAGGCCTGGGAAAGTTTTAAATTCAGCCTTTATCTTCTCTGTGGACAGTGAGAGTGGAAACACATTTTTTTCAGGCAGTATCATTAAAGGAGGCGGGGGAGGAAGAGGAAATTCAATTTCAGATGATGCATTGGAAGGTGGCGGAGGAGGTGGAGGTGGAAGAGGGAACTCACTTTCTTTTACACTATTTTCAGGGTTGAAGTTGACTGGATTAAAGGACATTCCCAACGCCATTTTTAAGTCTGCAGAGGTATTTGTCTTCATCAGGAAATCCTGGCTATTCAGATGAACATCGGTCTGCTTTTTGTCAATTGCCTTTAATTTATTGGGGTTTTTTTGGGTGACTTTCACTTCTGTTACTTTTGATGTGTCTTGATCTACAGGCCAAGTCTGCCACCCTAGTTGGGGGCTCACATTTTTTTTCTTTACATCTTTATTAAAATACTTCACTTCTTGCTTTGACAAAGTTTTCTTCTGAAAGTCCCCTGAAACGTCACAAGGTTTTCTAAGTGTCTTGTTGACTGGGCCCTGGGCTGGACGGGACTTAGAGCTCTGCGTATCTGGAGATATTTTGGTGTTTTTGGTATTTTTAGTGTTATTTACAAGGAAAGTCTCAGTCTTCTGGTGGTCGTTCCTTTGTTCCCAAGTTTGAGTCTGTTGATTCCCAACTGTTCTATCCATATATTGGATAGAGTTAAAGTGGGCATCCTCCTGCTGTTCTCTCTCTGATTCCTTGGTTTTTAGATTTTCCTTATTCAATATGGTGGAAGTCAATTGTTTGTTCATATGTTCATCTCTAACATGCTGCTCTGTTGTATCAACCCAGACACCCATTCTGTCCTCTGATTCCAACACAGTTTTAATAGCTTTATGCTGTGAATTAGATTGTTTTCTAAGGCTTTTCTCAAGAGCATCATTGTTTTGTTCACGATCTATGACAATCTTGACGGTGCCTTTGGGGGCTTTCGGAAGATTAACCTCACTTCTTTCTTCTGTTAAATTTCCATGATCAGATTTACCCATCGTTTGATTAAGAGTGTCTGTTCCCCCTTGCCACCTGGCTGCCGGCTCAAGTGGTCCTGGTCTCGGCTGAAAAACACTTTTTTTGTCCCTTTGGAGAATCACCTGATGAATCTCTGTGTTCTGCTCTTCTGAGGATCCTCCCTTCACAATTGGCACATCTTTTTTGATTACAGCTTTTTTATCTACCTCTTTGAAAGCTCTCTGTGCTTCTTTCAGGTTCCTTAATGATGTTTCAAGGTCATCTCGGATGAGCTCCTTTTTCAGGATTTCCGTCCTGGTGTTTGTAGTCTTTTCAAGGCATTCAATCGCTTTCTCAATATCACCAGGGATGGCATTGGGCAGTTTAGATTCTTTCCATTGGTGGTTTGACTCCCTAAGTGTTTTGAGTGTGGCCAGCATGTCACCTTTTATAATTTCTTCTGTTTTAGCTACTGTTTTCTGATTTATGGCCTGGCTAAGGGAATTTAGGGTTGATTTCAAATCACCTTTTACAATTTCTTCTTTGGTTGTCTTACAAGATGTACTCTGAGGCTCTGTCATAAAAACCCTAACTGTATTTTGCACATCTCCTGGGATGATGTCTGTTTCATTAACAGTACGTTCGACCTGAGACTGTCTTTTCTTTAATAACAGTTTTGTGCCCTCTACATTGCCACCGATGATTTCTTCATCTCCTTCTTGTTTCCTAGCTGTTAGTGTTTCATTTGACCCTGTCTGGAGTTGTTTGAGATAATCCAAAGCTCCAGTTTCTATGCATGTTGTGAAAAACTGTACATTCCCTCTCTCAGAGGCATCGATTTTAGCTCTTTCGGATATTTTATTGTCTGATAGGGAGGATAGCAAATTATGAATGGTACGTTTCACATCACCCCCTATTACTTCTTCCCGCTTAATTGTGTCACCAGCATTTTCATGAAGAAGACAATAGATAGTCATGTTAATATCTCCTCTTTCATCCTCCTGAATTAAAATGCCTTTCTTTACAGATGTTTCCTTGGAGAACAAATTTTTTATTGCTTGTTGTACATCACCACTCACTATCTCTTCTTTCTCAGCATGGAACCCTGTTGATCTATTTAGTAATTGAGTTTTGGTCAAATTAACATTTCCCCTCTCTTCTTCACTAACCAAAACCTCTCTTTTTGTATGGTCTCTTCTGGAAAGTAGGTCCACCATTATATTTTTGAGATCAACCCTGATAATTTCTTCTTTCTGTATCTCAGGAGAGGCTGGATTCATCAGCTTATATTTGGCCATTCGAACATCCCCAACTTCATCAGCTTCAATAATGATTCCAGGAGCCTCAATAACTTTTTGGGAGTAGAGTTCTTCTAAGGTTTCTTTAATGCTCTTGCCAATAATTTCCACCTTTTCAACTCTATTCTCATTAAATTCATGAAGGGGCGTAGTTTCAAAGAGCCACGTAGTTGTCTTCACATCAGAAGGAGGGATTTCTTCCTTGATGATTTCTGTAATGCTTTCATCTACTTCCTTAATAGAATCCAAAGTTTGATTTTCAAAAAGCCATACTGCCTGCTTAACATCACCTTTCTGCATATCTTCCTGGGTGACTGTTTTGATATTTTTATATTCCGATCCTTCTCCTCTCAGCTCATCTAGTGTATGGGTTTCAAACAGCCAGGTAGATGTTTTAACATTGCCCTTTTGTATTTCATTGACACTTACTGTTCTTATATAAGTATTCTTACCAAGATTGTCAGACTCAAACAATTGTTTACTTGTCTTTACATCTCCACCTTGAATATAGTCTACAGTGGGCACAATATCATGTGATTCTTCTGAAATCTGGTCCAGTGGCTGGGTTTCAAATCTGTATCTGACAGAACTAACATCTCCCTTCTGAATGTCTTCTTGTGTGACAGATTTAATAACATACACAGTCTCTGATTGATTAATTAAGTCTAATGGTTTTGTTTCAAAAAGCCACCTCGTCCCTCGTACATCTCCATGAATTACTTCTTCCTTTTTAACTGTTGTCACTTCATGATAATGCCCTTCTCGGTCTTGAATTGCATAGAGGGGCTGGGTTTCAAAGAGCATTCTATAGCTTTTTACGTCACCCTTTATTACCTCTTCAGTGATTGTTTTTTTGGTGCTAATACAGTCAGATTCTTCTTTAATCTCATCTAAAGAAAAAGTCTCAAAAGTAAAGCACCCCTTTCTTACATCTCCACCTTGTATGTCTGTCACTGTCTTGACTAATTCCTCACCATCTTGGCTTTCTTTTATCCTATCAATTGGTTGATTTTCAAAAAGCCACCTGCAATTTAAAACATTGCCTTTCTGAATATCTTCAGTCTTTAGGGTTTTGATCTTTTTCAAAACTTCCTCTGAACTGGAACTTATAGAGTCTAAGGACTGATTTTCAAATTTATGCCGCATGCTGGAGACATCCCCAGCTTGGATATCTACTTCCACAGCCTTGATTTCCTTTCCTTCTTCTCCTTGTATGCTGTCCAGATTTTCTGTCTCAAAAAGAAAACATGCTGAACGAACATCCCCACCATGGATCTCCTCCTGTTTTACAGTTTGTAATTTGACTGTTTCTTCAGAGTCATCTTTTATGGTATCCAGGGGCCGAGTTTCAAAGAGCCAAGTACAGGCTTTGACATCTCCCTTATGAATTTCTTCACTGTCAGTCATTAATGAGACTTTTTCATAAAGAGACTCCATTGGCTGGGTTTCAAAAAGCCATCTACAGGTTTTGACATCCCCTTTAACAATATCTGTAGCTTGTTCAGTTTTACTTTCTACTTCTTCCATATTACTAAAATATTTAATTGAATCAAGAGGTTGGGTTTCAAACAGCCATTTAGCAGATTTCACATTTCCAGTCTGTATTTCCTGAGCAGATATTCCTCTGATTATTTGAAAGTTACGAATGCTTTCATCAAACTGGTCAATGGGCCTTGTTTCAAAAAGCCACCTACAGCTTCTTACATCACCTCTTAGGATTTCTTCTTGCTGGACTGTCTTTACTTGATGATATTTTCCAAGGTGATCTTGAATAGCATATAATGGTGTTGTTTCAAAGAGTGATTTATTTAATTCTACAGCACCTCTTGTGACTCCTTCCACCTCTATTTTATGTGATGCATCAAATTTAATTAAATTGTTTGACTCAAAGATATTTGTGTAATTCCTGACATCTCCTCTGTCAACTTCTTCAAGTTTCACTGTTCGCATGTACTCTTTTTTATCTTCTCTGATATCTTCCAGAGGTTGGGTTTCAAAAATCCACTTTTGGTGCCTAACATCCCCCTTTTCTTCTTCAGAGGTGGTAATTTTTTGAAGTTTTCCTACATCAGGGCTATCTTTTAAAGCTTCTATTGGAAGTGTTTCAAATAGACGCTTGGTAGTTTGTACATCACCCCCTATTATCTCTTCAGATCTTACAGGATCTGCATCGGGAACTTCTTTTAGAATGTCTAACGGCTGTGTTTCAAACATCCAACACTTTCTGGAGACATCTGTACCCATAACTGTTTCCTTCTCAATGATGACATCTTCTGACTCTTTGATTTTCTCCAAAGGCTGAGTTTCAAATAACCACTTGGCTCTACTGACCCCACCTTTGACATTTTCTTCCATGGATATACCTCGGAGGACTTTAATTTCTGTGATATCCTTATTGATTGTGTCCAAGGGCTGTGTTTCAAACATCCAACGTGCTGTTCTCACATCCCCCTTTTCAACATCTTCTCGGTGAACAGTTTTAATTTCTAGCATTTGACCTAAACCATCTCTAATAACATATAATGGTTGAGTTTCAAAACATTTTATGCTTCGCTTAACATTTCCCTTAATTTCTTTGAGCTCAGACCTGAGCTGCAATAAGTGAACCTCATCCACTGAATGAAGCTGTCCAAGTTGATCCAGATGTTGAGTTTCAAACATGTATCTCACAGACTTGACATCCCCGCCAATTATATCCTTTACGGAAGATACCCCTGGTTCTTCTTGACTTTGATGCATTTTATTCATTGAATCTAATGGCGTCGTTTCAAACATCCATCTGGCTGTGCGAACATCTCCTCTGGCGAGCTCAGGAATTTTCTCAGCATTGTCTTCAGTGCCAGAAGAATGATCCCCCAGCATACCTATGGGTCGTGTTTCAAACATCCATGTAGTGTATTTCACATCACGACCAGCAATGATTTCTTGATCAGCAATGCCCTTGGAGATGTTACCTTCTTCTGGAGAGCCACTGTTGATGGCATCTAATGGCTGATTTTCAAAGATCCACCTCATGGACTGCACCTCCCCCTTCAGAATCTCATCCCACTCCAAAAGTTCTCTTTCTGAGTTCAGACCTTTTTGACAACTGACATTTGTGTTTTCAAAAACATACCGGGCTTGCTGAACATCTGCTGAAACTGAGCTGCTTGGATTCATTTGACCAGAAACAATTTCAGAAACATCACTGATATAATCTTTTTCTAAGTTCTTCCTTAACTCAGGATGGATGTGTTTATATAAACGGTTTAGCTCAAACAAATTTCTTTGTTTAGAATATAATTCTTTGGGGACTGGTGGTATTCTAGGAGGGCTGGGGAATTCAGGGGACTGGGAAAATGCTGTCACATCTATTGGAGTTTGAAGGATATCTGGTGGGGGAGGAGGAAATTCTTCTGTCTCTCCCGAAGGAACGGTATTATCTTGTACCAGTGTTGAGGAAGTGGCACTGTGGTCACTGGATTGTGTGGTCGACGTGTCCTTCCTCTGGCTGATTGAAGTACAAGAAGTAGAAGAGGTACCCAAAATTGATGACGGCTTAAGAGTCTCTTCATATGCACTTTCAATCTTTAGGGGAGAGAAAATCAGATCTTATAAAGATGAGTGTAGTGCTAAAGACCTGCGAGGCACTGCCCTTCACCAGTCCAGCTGCTATGACATCTCCATTGGGGGCAACAGATGATATGCTCCATCTGGAGGCCTACTTATTAGGAGCAATATTCAGTGTCTGCCTCTATCTCTCCTATAGGCCATTTGTACTTTTAGAGTTATACTCCCTATTCAATACATTAATGACTCGATATTTTAACATTTACACATAATCTTGATTATTTTTCCTCCTGTACTTAATGTGCTATGCAGAATAATCTAGAGGGAAACAATAAGAGTCTTAAAATACTTTTGAGGGTTGTTTTGTTTTCCTTGGAATTTTAAACAGATCAGAGTAAGTATCTGACATTTAAAATTAACTTTGTTACTTTATCTAACGTTGGTTATTAAACTTTAGGGCAGACATACTTTTTTCTTCCCTTATTTAATCTAGTGAGAAAAGTTTAAATTTTCTCTACCACTTTTCTCCCATAGAATAATATTCTCCTTATAGAAAAGAATAGGTACTGGTTCAGGATATTTTTCTGTTGAAAAAAACCTCTGCCAACATTCAATAACTTGAAAATGCTATGTATTTACATCATTTTTACATTTAATATGTTTCTGTGTAGAGAAAGTATCCTACCTTAATCTGCTTGGCTGGGGCTGTCTCTTTGTCAGAATAAAGGGTCTTTTCCTGGGCAGACTTTTCAAATTGCTCTTTTAAAACCTTAGTTGAAACCTTCGGAATCTCTTCATCCTCAGGTGTATCAATGACTACAAACAGAGAAGAACACCGGGGATATTATGTAACTAAGAAACACGACGTTTGACAAGAAATTATAATGCTAAGGGAAACATCCCACAATATAAGTTAAATAAAAAAATTCAAGGTACAAATGTATTCATATGGCGCTATTTCATTATGTAAGTTAGTAAATGTCAAGAAATAGAAGAAGAAAAATGGCAGTGGTTATCTCTGGGTGGGAAGCCATAAGTGATGAAACTGTTGTTTATTTTAATGTATATATTTACTAAATTTTCTAAAAGCATGTTTTAGTTATTTATGCTCAGGAAAAATAATAAAAAGACAGCAGAAGAACAGAAAATACCTACTTCCTTAAGCAAAACCAAAATACAGATATAGTCAAGTAATGTTTGGGTCACAGTTGGCTTAAATCTTCCCTTTTAGCTCTTCAGGGAAGTCAAACTTTTCATTCCCCTTTTATAGGCAAGACAACCTATACCCATCTTATGCAAACTTACACAGACTTGCCTGTAGTCTAATCTCATATCTGTAGGTTGGAGAACTGGATTTAAGAGTGCTTAAATCTATTATTAAAAGTAATGCAATCAAGATAATATTTCTGTAATCAGGGAACTGGATACACACCAAGTTTTATTCTAGGTCTGTGAGGCAAGAAGCAATTCAGAGGTGACTGGTTTATTACCTTCTAGACTTTTAGGATGAGTACATCACAGGGTTGATGGGCAATGAACTATTTTAGAAGCTTATTGCATCTATTACTACAGTCAGAACCTAATTATATATAGAAATCCTACCCTGCCCTCTTTGGGACCATTGTGTCATAGTTACTAACTTTACTTAGTGAGAGGATTGTGCTCTGGAAGTTCTCCTTTCAAACACAGACATATCAATAGGAGAAAGATATATTGGGATCAAATAATACTACATTGTTACCTGTTTCTTGAACATATTGACGAAACTGAGAAGCTTGGTTTGTTTCCTCAGTGTGCTTTTCAAGATGAGAGACCTGTGTTTAAAGATAGTTTTAAATAAATAATTGTCTTAAGAAGTCAGTTATTTCAGTACTGCACACACATTCTTCATTTCACAGTGATTTTCGTCCAAGACCTCAGTGCACCCTGAGAAATGCTAATTAAATCTCTATCACTTATTTTAATGCATGGACTCCTGCTGGAACAGAACATGTATGAATTGGCACCTAAGATGCATTCATTTTTAGGGTGCTGGCTTTATTTGCCAGAGACTGCCAACTCCAAAGTGAGGTAAGACACTGATCTGTATGGATATTAAATACATAAGGACATTAAAAGCAATTGCTTACAACAAAATTCTGGAAACTGTTTGGAAAGTATTGCCTTTCTAAGTAGTTACCATTTCTGTTCCAAGAACATCAATTTTGTGTGTTTTGGAAGATTCTTGTTCATTTCTTTCCATTTCCTGGCTGCTTCTTGAAATGTCGACCTGGCTGCTATGGATCACTTCCTGAAAATGAATAAATGAATGAATAAATGAATTGACAGTGCCTTAAGAAAAGTCTGCAAAGTTTAACTTTTTTTTATTAATGCAGTTTCAGTGATGGAGTCTTTTGGGAAAAAAAATAGGGTTGCTCAGTATAGTAGTTCGCCTGGCTGCTGTAACAAATCGCTACAACATAGTGGCTTACAACTGCACAGACTCAGTATCTTATAGTTCTGTAAGTCAGAAGCCCTGAATGGGTCTCACAGCTGAACGAGTTTCGGCAGGTGTCACAAGGCATGCTTTACGAGCCAGTGTTCTGCCTACTCTCCTTAGTAAAGTAACAGTATGAGAAAGGTGAACTGCGAAAAGAAAATGCACATGCTTGATAAAAAAGAAATATATTTTGTTGTTTATTACCCACATTTTCATGTTATAGAGAGACATGCCAGTCTTCAAGTTGGCCATTGAGTTTGATGACACTGCCAGAGTTCAACCAAAGAATATAACCATTAAATATAACCAACATAAACAGACAATATTATGCTAGCGTGCATCTTTCTCTCTTTACTCTTGATTTTGGTTCAGTTAGCACAGGTGACCCTGGTTACACTGGAAGCTCAGAGCTCCTGTTCATTCTGGTGACCCAGCCATGCTGTTCCTACAGAATGTGATACGACACAAGTGTATGATTGGTCAACTAAGAGATTTGACGAGGCAGTTGGCATCCTGATAAAAATTTTAATATCAGAATACAAGGATATAGACAGATGACTCCCCAAGAGTGCATGACTTTGAACTTGATTGAAGTTGGGAATTCACCTTTCTCTTGAGATCTACATGACGAATCAATACTATTTTTGAGGTCTGAGTTTTAAAAATCTGTCTTAGAGAAAAGTCAAATGAGCAAAGCTGCATTGTTATTATAAACTAAATAGGAGCACTAAAGGTTTTTTTTTAATACAGAGTTAGTTTTAAGCTCTCAAACACTACTCATTTAAACCAAGGATAAGTTTAAAATTAGTTTATGAGATCTGACTTGTTATATGTTTATTTATTTTTGCTAGTGGGCCGGTAGTGTGCAGCTTTTTCTTCCAAGGGTATTTGGTCGATGCGGTTGAAAGTTCTGATTAAGCAAGTAGCAGTCAAACATTTACTGAAAGATAGATGGTGTGATCTGATCTTTTTACACCTTTTCAGAAAGGAGAATCAAGAAAAAAAGTTGGGACCCTCCAAAAAGTCCTACAGAAAATTGAAGGCAAAATGTAAATTGACACTTGGACATTTAGATTAGATTATATTTCATTAGATGTGCTAATTAACAAGAAGGAGGAATCTTTTCACAATATATACATTTATCAATTCATCATGATGTACATCTTAAATATAATTTTCTCAGTTATACCTTAGTAAAACTGAAAAAAATGTAGATGATCTCTCATTTAACTGAAGCCCAGTGTAAGTTTTTTCCCAAGCAGAATGGTTTTCTAGTCCGTGTTAATGATTCACATGCATCCAATGACATTTAGTAACATGATTGGCACACAGTATGCATTAAGGAGAAGTTTACTTAATGAATGAATGACTGAAATAGCAAATTTCTATTAATAAACTAATTTCATTCAATCTCCTATTTGCCAGAGAATGTCCTGGAAACTGAGGATAGAACAATGAACAAAATATGTTCTTTACTTTCTCAAGAGGGAGTACAGAAAGTAATCTATATTCTTTAACTTCAAAGAATCATAATATTATATAAGAAGAAGCTTTGAATAATCAAGTTTTATTTAAGGATAACAATAACATTAGCCTAGAGGGAACAATAACAGTCCTTGAAGACTGCAGATAGAAAAAAAAAATAGCATAACAAGTCTTTACAACTGTGGCAAGTCTTTCTGTCTATAGGGATATACGGAAATATTCTATGACTTTCTTAGGACACACTGAGAAAAATTGGAAGTAATGGTAAAAGAGCAAAGGACAGTAGGAACCTGACCAGTATTATGACCTGACCAGTTTGAACACTGGCTTCAAATTCCAACATGGCAATGCAACCAATGGAAGGGCCAATTTTTTAGTAGCGGCAAATGCTTTTCAATTGGTCATTGTTCCCATCACTCACTAGTTTTAACACCAAGTTCATGGTTCTAAAAAATCTGCTGGGAACCCATAGACATTTCAGTTGCTGATACTTGGTGCTTATCATCAGGCTGAAGGAATAGTGTTAGTGATGTGAATGTGTATGTTGAAGACAAATGCAAAGTACTGAGAGTAGAAAAATACTAAATAAATGTATTTTTGACACAAACTTTAGAAACTATCATTTGCTGGAGCACTTTGTACTTAATGTGTATCTACTTGAGTGAAAACAATCTATGCCTGTCATCTCTACATACATTGTCTTGTAGAAGATGACACAATATAAACAGGACAAGGGTATATAAATTTAGTTTAGAGTTGTACATTTCTACTCCAGCACTTATGTTCTATTACTAAATAGAACTGTAACTGCTACACTAGTTTGTTATGTTAGTGTCAATGTATCAATTTTACTGCCCCCTGGTTACTGTAATTTATATAAAGTTTGTCTTAAAATATTCCAAGATTTTATTTCCATCCCTTACTATATCTCATATTTTGCAACTAGTTCAGTTTAGATTTTCTTGCCAATTGTTGGTGTCTGTAGAGCGAAGGGTTAGCTAAAAGGATGGATGTCATAATACTCAGGAAGAAATCAAATGACACAAATAAAGTGTAACAAAGAATTCTGGCCAGACTATACATAAATTCATACAAAATAATTAATGAAATTGGTTCCTGAAAATGAAATTCAAGTTTAGATCACGCTGTGAGAGATAAAAATGCAGTTTTGTTCACAGGTGGATTAACCAGGAGGCAGAAATGGAATTAGTACTAACTTCTTGCTCTACTAGGTATTGTAATCTTGGGAAAGTCACTAAATCACACATAAACTATTCTTTTTTTTTTCATTTCATTCTTCCATTAAAAGGAAGAAAAACATGACATGTACGCTCTTATTTGGGAATCTCAAGGAGAAATGTGGTACAACTGCAAAACAATATCGTGATGTTTGCATCACTTGTACCAATTTGATGTCAGCTCACATATTAACCAAGTTCACTACAAACCTCTATCCCGATATACACTTCTCAGGAGATTACCTCAGTATAGGGAAGAGTTCATGTTCTGCCTACCCAGCTTGCCATTGTTATTATCATTATAGGAAAAGACATTGTACATTTCAAACAATAAAAACACAAACTCATCCTAGCATAATAAGGAAAGAAACTGTGACTCTTAGAAGTATACCCAATAGGAAAAAATGTCATGAAAGACTGGCAGAATATAGTACATCATAACTGCCTCACTAGGAGTGGAAAAATCAGTTCATGCTCAATGTCAGTAATTCAGTAATTTCACCCATCACTTATCTCATTTTTAAGAAAACTACAAAGGGTTATGATGTACTAATACTATTTGCATCTTTATTAATCAGACAAAAACAATACCAACAGTGTGCTATTTATTTTAGCAAAAATGTTGAAGGAGTCAAGGTTTGGAAGAATAATCAATTATTTATTTTGAGCGATGGGCATAAAGATTTGTGGTTGATGTATTTTGTTTGTCTAGATTTGGATATATTCAAATTCAAATATATATAGATTTTTTTGCCATAAGTTTTATTTTTTATAAATTTACTTTAAAAATTTACAGTATAAAAATTGACATCCCTAGGGTCTTAGCTTCAGATTAAGGCTTTTCCACATTCACTTTTGAAGTCTTCACTCAAAAGTTATTTTCTCTTTAAAACCTTTCCTGACTTTTTCATATACAGAATACCTATCCCTGCTTCTTTTCATATTCCTATATTGTCAGTATACTTCTCTGTTGTCTACTTATCATATTTAATAGTCATTTGATAATATGACCCTCTCCTTTAGCTGAACTCATGCATCCTCAAATCTCAATGTTTAGCTTTGAGAGTAGATGCCTCCCCAAATATCAAGGAGTGCCTGCATAAGCAAAGAATCACATCTTTTTTCTAGAGGTGTAAAATTTCTATGAATTTATGAAAATCTAACTTAAACTTTGAGATTCTAAATTTATTCCACATAAATCCTATGATTTTATTTTTTGGTATTTCCGCTGACAGTCTTTGATAATGAACATTTCTTAATTGGCCAATGGAGTTACTGAAGCTGATGTATAACAATAACATATCAATCACTTTAGAAAGTGTTCTCAGGAAGAGGCCTCTTAATGACATTGCAAGTGATCAGAACATCCATGGAAGAATATGGGCAGTGCTGGGGTGCTGTAAAGAGGACCTGGAATCACGCGGGGGAGAGGAACCTGGACCAAGAGACCGAAAAATACACAAAGGCAACACACACACACACATACACACACACACACACACACACACACACACACAGACACACACACACACACACACACCACACACACAAAGGTAAAGAATCCTTCAAACAGGGAAATATATTTTCAAATAGCCTTTTTATAAAAAGGTCTTTCATGGTACTAAGCAAACTCGTTTATATGTCCTTTCTCTAGTGAATTGTTACTGATTCAGTTGATTCTGACAAGTTGTTAAGCATCATGTGGAAACTGCAGTAGAATGCATTGGGCAGAATTACCGACATCAAAAAAGTAAGCTGAGCTATTTATGGTGACCATGAAAGACACTACTTTAACCTCATTTTTAATTCACATAGGAAAAAAATGAATGGAAAGGAGAATCAAAGCAATTTCAATTCCTGATCTTTTTACATAAGTCAATATACTTGTAAGCAAAGGCTCCAGTTTTACATGGGTCAGCAGTAGCCCTGCCTGAAGCTGTGAGTGGGTGCTAGTTGGATTGCTGGATCCTTAGACACTGATGATGTAAAACACCAAAAAAAAAGTCAAGGTAGTGACTTTCTCCTTTGAAATCACTGAATCTCTAAACATGAATCATCTCATATAGCTTCACCTAAGCATTTAGTTATTTTACCGAAGCTACCGAGCACCAACTATCTCCACAACATTGTGCTAGACATTGGCAGTATTGTCTTACTAAAAGTTTCTATCATTATTTCTCTGCCTACCACCTATCCATTGTCTATCACTGTAACTGTGTAATACGTAAAAATATACACATATCTGATGGAAGTAAAAAGGCTCCTGAAATTCCCTTGAGTTAGGACTTGTAATATGTATGGATGCATGAATTATGTAGGTTTATTGCATAAATCTCTTGTGAGAAGTGTTATCATTCAATTAACTTAAACTCTTGACTCAAAACTATTATGCTTTGGTCATATTTATAAAGAAAAAATTTTAAATAAAAATACTTAATTTAAAAGTAGGAATATTTGACTTCAAAACAGAGGTTTCTGAATAAGCAATGACAGCTTTAACTGCTAGAACTCTTAACCATCCTTTTCCTTCCAGAAAGTATATATAGAGCCATACTCCAGTGTCCAAAAATGCTGAAGATTCATAAAAAAGAACATATAAAAGGTGCATTTTCACTGAGATGAAACATATTAGTTATATAAATAACAGTATTTATTTGACGAACTAAAACACAGAATACATAAAAATATTCAATTTGCAGTAAAGGACACCTTCCAGAAGTTTTATGTAGATGTATGTTACAGATATAGATGTATACAATATTTCAATCTAACACAGATATAAAACACCTTAAAACCAAAGAGACAATGGGATATAAACAAACATAAAAGTATGATAACTGAGGCTAAAATGTAGATTCTCAAGGAGCAGCGAAATTCCAAGTAAACAAATTGCAAGAAAAATGAAAATATAAAAAAAAAGAGATAACGTATCTTATGTTAGTTAATGCAAATTAAAATAGAGAAACAGAATTCTCTTCATTCCTACCCCTCCCTCATCACTATCCAAATGATTTATTGACCCTGCCAATTCTATTTTTAATAATCTCTTGAGTGAATGCCCTTTGTACCCTAGAACTTCTGACCCATTTAAGTCTTTGTGTATTCAATCTGCTATTTCAGTAGTCTCCTAATTTATCTCCTTCCATCTAAGTGTGACCCCCCCTTTATATCAATCCTACACAGTCAGAAAAGAATCTTTCTTAAATGCATGTCTACTTATCTTATTCCTCTGTTTATGTTTTTTCAATTTTGCCATCTTCAAGACTGCCTTACAATAAAGTAAAAATTCTTTAACATAACATAATTTTTTCTATTATCTGGCCTTTGCCTACATCTCCAGCTCCATGCCTCAATCATGTCTCACTATATTCTCAAATATATCATGCTATTTCTTTGTATCAACCTTTTGCATAAAATGCAATTCTATACTCATGAAAAATTACTTCAAGCCTCAGCTTGCATAAAATGCAATTCTATACTCATGAAAAATTACTTCTCTGCCTTCAGATGTCTTCTTGCACCATCTTTCATCCAGGGTGAAGTTTATCACAACCTCCTTGTGTCCCCAAAAAACCTTGTTTTTATTTTCTATCATAGAATCTACCATACTGCACTTGTAATTATTTATTATATGTCTGTTTCTCTGATAGAGTGAGATCCTTGAAGGCAAAATAATATCATACTCATCACTGATTCCTTTGTGCCTGACATATGGTGGGTGCTTAATAACTATCAGCCAAATAAAAAAATATAAGGCACAGACTCTGGCGTCAGTCTTCCTGGGTTAGGATCAGGTTTGCTCACTTTCTTTGGGCAAGTTACTTAGACCTTCCATGTGTCCATTTCTTGTCCAAAAAGACATAACAAAAGGTGGGGGTAGTAACAGGGCCTATCTCAGAAGGTTATTATGAGGAGAAAGTAAGTTCATAGGCGTGAAAACCTGGTTCATAAGTGCTACCTTAGTTTTCACTATCTTCATTAACTAATATTAGTTGCACATTTGTGTCAGCTATTTTCCCTGTAACTTAGAATACACAGTAAACAAGCCCCCCCGCCAACAAAATGATTGAATGAAAGTAGATTGTCTGTGGTTATGTCTGTGAATTTTACCATGAATTTTTCATTATAGAATTAGACCCAAAACTAAAGAAGAAGTGAGTTCCAATATGTATATTTTTTTCTAGCAGAAAAGTAGTGAACCTGGGGGTTTGTTCAAAGAGAGCGAAGCAACAAAGTGCCTGTGTATGTTATGACTCTTCCAAGTCATTCTGGTTCCTAGGACGTGAACACATTCTATACGGGCATGGCCAGAGACTGGTTTTGTGATCACCTATCCAGTTTTTTCTATGGTTCAACTTTCATGAACTGTTATCTAGTGAACAGTCAGTTCACAGTGATTCAATCTACTGTTAAATAATTCTTGCCATGCTTACTCTTTCCTAATAGTTGTTTGATTCTCATCTAGAAAACAAATTAAGAATATGAGATACGTAAATTATATATTTTTATATCACCCACAGCTCCCAGTTTCAAGCATTAGAGTCTGACTGATTTAAACCAGAAAGGTAATCTGTTAAAGAGACACTGGTTGGCAGGTGGGGAATGTAAGTCATGGGCTCACCAGGATTCCAGAGAATAAGACTGGGAGGTGTTGGAGCTGGTTACAGTGTAGAATAATGCTGCAGAGCTGTCCAGTGAATGTGCCCAGGCTGCAGGCACTGGACACCAGACACATTCATCACCAAAGCCATCAACTAGATGATGGGTGCTGTTTCTAGAAGAGTTATTTCTTGAAATTGGATGTAGCTAATCTCCTGTAACCAGCCACCTTCAAAACTGATTCTATGTAGTCCCCGCTTCTCATGTCACATCTTCACTTCTCTATGCAAGCCTGAGTTGGATATGTCTGAGTGGTGCAGTCTAGCTCACGGCCACAGGTCCTAGGCGCCAGGAAGCCTAGGAGTGTAAGTGTATCACATCTGCAGCTTCTCCTAGTAAAGACTGGTTCTGCCTCATTGGGTGGGGAGTCCCCAAGTATAGGAGGAAGTCCACATGTCAAAAAGTGAAAAATGCTCATTACCCTTGCTGAGAAAGTATAATTTGTGAACACTGAGGCCTTCTTAACAAAATGAACACCAACACAAGAGCTCCACCCATTTATGACAGCAAATAACCTAGTAGAAAACACTTTGCGTGCCTTATAATGAAATTGATTTGGGTTTATTTCTTAGCAATATACATTCCATGTGGTATCACAAGTGCCTGTAGGAAGACTTTGAGATGGTACAGTTTGCCTGCTGGGAGGGTCACAGGAGTTTATGAGACACAAACTTCTCTCCTTTCACTGTCCCTCTGAGTATTTATGGTCATCAGTCCTGTTCACTGGGAGGAATGACATTTTAAGTCCTTATATAAAAACCAAACAGAAGAAAGCAGCAGAATAAAACAGCTTTGGCTCTAATGCAAGCATTCCAAGATTATCTGTGCAAACAAGGCGTCTCAGGGTAATTATTAATGATGACTACAAAGGAATTATTCTGATCCCTGGGGTTTTCTTCAATATAAGTAAAAATGGGGGAAAAATGAAAGGGTAACTAGATGCAATTTCACTGATGAATCTATCTACTAGCAACATGGGGAACGGAAAGAGATTGGAGAGGCAGACAGGAATGTTGGATTATGGCTGGAGTTTGTTGTCAATTCAAGTAAGAAATCAAGTAAATAAATCACAGCTCATTTCAGTCTCGCTTGGAATCCTCATCTGTAATCTGCTGGGATGGACAGTGGGGAAGCACCAGAGGAGACAGGTAGGAAGAGCTACCATTGATTGAGTGTTATATGCGTCAGGAAATGTACAAGGCCCTTTACACTTGCATAATGTCTAATTTCTTTAAAATTCTACCAATCTTAAATTCTACATGTGAATCACATTTGAACATAATCAGTAAAAGGGGTTGAAGGAGAATGCTATGCAAGATTTTTAAAAATGCCAAACATACCATGAATATAGTGTTAAGAATTCCATCAGCAAGATATTTTGAGCCAATATTTTCACACTGAAAAGCAATAAGTGGTGTATTCAACATACACTTATGATGTACCTAATGTGTGTTTAAAGTAGGGACAAAAAGGAAGGGGAGCCATTCTCCTCAGGCAGCTATATATGCTGAGGAAACACTGTTCTGAAATGCTCAAAGAATCCCAAAATTAATAAACACATGCAGTAATTTTTATTGTGTATTAATTCTTTAAAAAACCACTGGGTCTTTCACCAAAATATCCCCTTCACTACTATTGTAGATAGCAACATATTTTGCTTTCTATTTTTTGAGGGTCAGTGATTCAGTGAAAGATCTTTTCTATCAATATAATATTAACCGGTCATCAAGTGCAAAGATTCAACAAATACAAAAATCAATGCCAAAAGTTGCAGAGATTGGAGGGGGGTGTCTCAAAACTGAAAAGAGAGTCTTACAAAAAAGAAAAATATTTTTGAGTAGTTGCTAAAAATAGTTTTCATTTTACATTAAAAATTATACATCAACAAGTAACAAAAGTTGAGCCACTCAACTCCTATAAATGTGTGGAAATAAATCAGATGAAATTAAATTTAAGGACATACTCTTATCTGCCCTGGATTTCCTCCCAGTTAAGCTTATCAATGCCAGGGCAATGTGAAGGACAGAACACACACTTCCTCGAGACTCAAGACTGAAGATCAAGTTTATTCTGTAAGGATGGTTCAGGGCAGATGAGATTCAAACAGGCTTTCATAAAAAGGAGAGCTAGGTCTTTCAAACTTATTTCAGTGACAGTGGTCTATGAAATACTTAAAGATAAATATTTGATCACAAATCTCAAAATTATAAGAAGAGAGATTATAGTTACCATAGGTACCAAACTACCAAACTACCAAAGCCCATGATCATTATATTAAAGTAATTTAACCTGCATTTTGTGCAAAATATTATATTCTGTCTCACCACTATTTTTATAGGAGGAAATCAACATAGTTGCATTTGATTCTTATATAGAAAATTAGTCCTATATGTAAATGTCTGTAATTCTCTCATTCATATTTTGTCACATTATCTTCTAAATTATTGCTTTTCTTTCTTTCTTTTCTGTACCCGGACTTGATGGTATGCTTCCTCATTATTATAATTCCCTCTCTAGTAATGAAAGGCCTAGAAAAAATAAGGACAGCAAGGAAAAGGATTTGAGGGAAAAAATGAAAATTCTTTTTCTTTTTTGATCCACCAAAAGAAAAAAAAAGCAAAGAAAATATGATTTGGGGGGACTTCATTGATATTTTTAGAATAATGGTATGCAATATTTATGATCAAAGGCTCAGAAACTGAACCCCAGTCTCAAGTGCTGACTTCATCAGATCCCTCAAATCCCCCCAAATGTTTCCGAACACTGTGCAATATAATGAATTGTAGTGATTCTTTTCATTTGTATTCTGATGACAAGGAATGAATTTCTAGTGCCCCAGTCATAGGATGTCTTAGGAGGCCCCAGTATTTACCTGAGGATAAGGAAGATGGATTGAGGATTGGTTCCTCCTGTCAATCCAGTGGCTGGTACATAATGCGCCCTGTCCGGATGCAGTCGCAAATGAACTAGCCTCCCCTGGTTCCTAAGAACTTGTTCCTTACATGCCTGCGTAGATCGCGCAGGACAGAGAGGGATAAAGATCACACACAAGGGAAGGCTATTAGAAGATGAAGCCTTTCTTCATGTTCTGTGATGTTGAGATTTGCTTAAAAGCTGGAAAACAAGAAGAAAGTCCCAAACAATATCCTAAACAATATTTCTGTTAACACCTCTTCCTTTTCTCAGGCCTTGTGATTTTCCAGGTTTTTTTTTTTTTAGCATGATAATCCACTTGTACTTATGCAAACTAATAAATAAATGAACATCCAAAAGGACAAACTTGACTCAGTCTAGTCATTTTCAAAGGCCCAAGGAGATGGGTTTATTTTGAGACATGCTGGATCTAGAAGAAGCTGAAAGAGCTAACAATATCACCTTTATGTTAAGTACTTATAGAAAAGGCCCATTTTCATAAAAGTAACTGTGGAAAAAACACTTTGCTGGTTTTACTAAGTTCTATAAGCATAATGATTCTGTACTGTTCATAGTTTCTTTTGTTATAATTTGCTCCTCAAAAACAAGCAAAATTTAAGAACTTAAAATTCTGTAGCTTTCTAGTCTTAACAAGAACAAATTTAATAATCTATTGTCTATATACTTGAGAATTCTGTTAAGTGTAACTATACAAAGAGCGCATTTATATTTCTAAATCTGAGACTACAGATTGAAGAAGAGGCTATACAAAAGTACTTCTTTTATTCCAACATTCCCTAAATGTCCATTCCCTCCTATGAAAGATACTAAATTCCATTAGGTCAACATCTGTGTTTTACATTTTTATTAACCTCAAATACTTTTTGAGATCCCCTGTTCAAGCTCTGAGAACATGAAACTCTGTGCTGTGATTTCATGCTTTGAGGGGGAAGTGTCCCAGCAACACTCCCTCAACAATTCCAGGCCCTGAGATAAGAACAAGACCGCTTTTTTCCTAAAGCGATCCCAATTTATTTACTCTAAAGGAGTGAAGGGCATATCTCTAAGTGCCCTTGCCTTCTGAAATTAAAAATGGGTTCTATAAGACCAAACAGGTTTACAGGAAGAGAACACCTACAATGCCTTTAGGAAGGAGAGAAACTGTGGAAATGGTACTCAGTTGGGGTAAACATTGGTCCTACAAATTCGACTTTGAAGGGCTAGTAAGAGGAACTGGAGAAAGAAAAGCAACTAATTCAGGATTTTTTGAAAGCACCTGAATCTGCCGGCAACTTGGTCTTACCGGTACTGGTGCAATCCGCCGAGGCCCTGACTGCCTGAGCAACAGTTCTAGGGCACCCTCCACATGCTGGTATTTCTACCCCCCTCCAAGTCACCAGGCGAATTAGTTTGTTTCATCGCTAACAGCAGAGTAAAGGAACCGCAGCTAAATGCATGCGCTGGATGAACTGCACAATTTCCACAACAGACCCTAGGAAACATTTTGTCGACATCTTGATTGTGTGGGACTGGGATGAGTTTCCTTGGGTAAGGATGAACTAGAATGGCCTGTAGTGCTGCCGTGGGGAGGAAGGAGTGAAACCCTCTACAGAGAGCAAAACTCATATAGCAGCCGAGTCTGCAGAAAGGAGCTGCAGTTAGAAGTTGCAAAGGGACCATGACTGTGACTTGATGGTCACGCCTCAGCAGACAGTTAGCAATTACCATCAACTTCATTTGGGGACAGCAGAGGCTGTGAGTTACAGTTCATGGCTCTAAGGTGATGTGAGTGATGTCAGCAGATCAGAGAAACAGTCTTATTATACTTAATGGGCACATCTTGTATCCCAAGGGAAAGACCAAACATTGCTTTAGTTATATAAAGAGCCAAATGTTTACATTATTTAATAAGCATGTTTACATTATTTAATAAGGTTTATCACTTTAAAATTAAGCCCTGTGTCTTTGAGAAAATATTATTTACATAGAAATATCAAAGGTACAAGTCATGCGACATTAGGTGTACAGATTGTATAAGCCTATGAAATTAAAGTTTTTTAATGAAAGCTTGCAATAATTAAGGAGTTAAATGTCAGTTTTAATTAAGTATTGGCATATCAGTGTGGCCTAAGTGAATAAATTCATTAATTTTTTTAGTTTGATTCTAATTGGTTTAAACATTTGATCTATTTTTCTTTAGTTCATTTATATCATTCTATTTTTAGTTTATTTTAACATTCAAACATATTTGAACATACATATATATAATGTGTATTCAATATAAATACTTACATTGAATATATATTTGAATACATATATCCAAATATATGCTACTTCATTACTGTCTGCCATTAATAAAGGAGTTCCCTGGGTTTGGGGGTGGGGGGTAGTACATTGGTTGTTTGACATTTATTATATTCACCATGATTTCGTTAAGCTCTTGGTTTCTCTGTTCTCTGCAGCCCCTGTTTTACTCCTTGACTACAGTAGGCATCTCAAGGGAAACGTCAATATAAACAGAAGGGCCCTGCTGTCAGAGCGAAGAATGCGGTGGGCAGGTGAGAAACTACATGGGGAGTGGTCATCTCTGGCATAACAAATCCTGGCTCAGGTTTGCACTGCCCTGTTTATTGCTGCACATTAGAATCACCTGGAGACCTAGAACATTCCCTGATCCTTGAGCACATGCCAGGACAATTAAATCAGAATTATCTGGGCTCCCCAGGGAGTTCTAGCGTGCTACCAGGGTTGAGGACTGTAGATACTTTGCTGAGGGCCTAGACGACCTGGGTGAGCAGAGCCCCCCCTGAGGTGCCTTGTCCCAGCCTGATGGGGACAGTAAGTTGATCCTACACACTTGCCAGTCAGACACCAGTTAGGAGCTGACACGTCAGGGGCTTTGAAAAGATGTCCTGCATCAGGGACTGAGCCATGTAGAAGCCAGCAGAGAGAGGACTCATTGAAGCCCCTGTCACTACATTCCTGTGCCCCGGCCCAGGGAGGCCTGGGGTGGAGGCACTAGGTAGGGGCTTCTTAAGGAATGTGGGGCACATTTTAGACAAAGCAGTCTCCTCTTTCCCTTCCAGACATCAACTAAAACATGCTGAGAAACCACAGCACTTGCAGAAATGGGAAAAAATTCAACATGCCCTCCAGGGTTCTTCTTTTCCTCATTTATTCAAGCAGTGTAGCCTTTCCTCTCCTGCCCGATTCAATTCACACACTAATTATATTATTTTCCTCTTAGTACATCTTGTCAAAATACTGTGAATAAAGCTGTCTTCAAAAGCAAATGTTATGTTATTCATTTGCTCCCACTTAAAAAAAAACAAACTTCTATGCATAATGGCGTCCCAGGGCTGCCGCGTACCCGGGTGAAGCATGTTTCATGAACATTCCTCTCTCCGGCTTTCCTAGAGGTCCCCTTATCTTGTTATTTCCTAGAGCCAAGGTTAAGTGCTTTTTCCTCCAAAGAAGATCTGCTATTAACAATTTTTAAAATATGCACTAAATACTGACTATTGCAGAGCAACATATGCCCAAAGCATACATAATGATGTTAATTTTCAATTAATCTTTAACTACCTAATGAGCTCCTGGGACATGATTCTGTCCTCTGGGGCCAAAGAGCTGAAAAGAAAGCTAAGGTGTGAGGCAGAGAACTTTTTACATAGACATAAAATGTTTATGAACTACTTTCTCCTTTGAGAGTAATTACCACTTGATTATGCTCTCTTGGCTTTCTCGGCAATACTATCGATGGTGATACTGGTGTTTATCGGACAGTTCATATATGTCAGGCATTATAGGAGGAGTTTTACATGGACCATCTCATTTTATTCTCAAAACCCATCTGTTACATGATCCTTATTTCACAGAAGAGATTAGGTGGCCACAACAGAATAGAATCTGGACTGTCTGACTCGGGGGCCAGCAGGCCTAACCATGTCTCTAAACTGCTTCATTTTAAGTGAGGCTACTCTAAATTATAATAGTCATTTTAAAATAGTGCACACAATTAAAAGGCAATACACAGGTTTGGTCACAACCTTTAGTGCTGATGGAGATCTAGGTTAGTTGGACCTGTTAGTAGTAATCTATGACTTTGAAAATGATTAATGGCAGGAAGCTATAGGTAGGTAGCACATACATGCAAATGCTTTACAATGTGGACATTTAGCTGACAAAGAAACATGATTAGTTTACTACAAAATAATTATGGGCCACCATTAAAAAGTCTAAAACACACAGATGTCAGATTATATTTGTCACAAGCTGCCAAAAATGTTTTCTATCAACCTTAATTTGTCCAGGGATTGTTCCAAATCCACATAATCCGCATGCACATTTTACAGGGTGCCAATGTTTACATTGGGATTTCTGAAGCAGCAGATCTATGCAGAAGGTGCATACTGTCTTGCAGCTCCCTCCTGGTCCACATCGGCATTGGCAGTAGGGAGCGAAGGTCAGGATTACTTTATAGACTCTTGACATGGATTCAGTGCAGCCGTTTCCACACAAAGGCAATTACTTAAGCACTGTGTTGCACTGATAACTTCCAAAATTTTTGGAGCTCCATCTGCTCTTCCCTACTTAAAAATAAAAAGCAACCCCCAAAAAGAAAAGGTGTCCAGGACTTCATAATACGCAAACAGCCTCTTTAGTACTCAGCATAAATACGGGGGAAAGAAAACAAAGAAATTCATATGAGACGGTGATAGTCAAACCCTGAGTGTGAGAATACGGTACACAGAAGGAATGTCTCAGACTGCTAATGCGTCCAGGGTTTATTTTTGGGGGGAATGGCAATGCTCTAAAATTAGATTTTGGTGATACCACACAACTTTGTAAATATACTAAACAGCAATTGAATCATACACTTAAAATGGGTGAATTTTATGGTATGCAAATTATATCTCAATAAAGCTGTTAAGAAAGTAAAAAGAGGAAGAAAGTCTTAAAAAAAATAAAACACCCCAGAAACCATGGAATGGGCAAGTGAAAATAAACTCAGAAAAGAGACAGTGGTGATTTTACACCAATAACACATTAATTCTAGGATCTTCTCCAACTTATTTCAAGGGACCTTTTTAAGAATGAGGGGATGGGTTACTAAGAATGTTCTTCCCAAATAGAGCCTGTCATTGTGAGTAGATTAAAAACATCCCTCTTAAGTGGTCCTTTCCATTCCAGCATTTAAGATCTAACTGATTTTCACTGACATAGAATGCTGAGAACTCAATCCTAAAATAAAATCAGAAACAAGGCTGATAGAATATTTTTAACCTAAATATCAACAGGAGACATGCTGAGTGGTTTATAATCCCTTAAGGAAGGTTGGATTTCATTCATATCTACTGGAATCAGTAATGGCTGTTTTCATTATCTAAATGGGTGATGTTAAAAAAAAAAGTATTACCAGAGCCACTTAATAAGTTTCCCCAGTACCCACTTTTAAGAAGCTGACCCCTGACCCCACAAGGCAGCCAAAGGCCCTGATTGTCCAGAGGGGCTCCTTTTTCTGATTTACAGAAGGGTATGCTACAGGCTAGTAGCAATGCTGCTAACTGTTGGCAGGGCGGAACCATAAAGCGTGGCAAGTTTAGAATATATAAATAGGACATTATCTCAACATTTAAATATCTGGCAAAAAGGAACGTTCCTATATTTGTACCTCCTTTTTTTTTTCTATTTCAGAACCCCTCTTTCAATAGGTACAAAATAGTTTGGTCCATCAACAAACAGAAGGGCCCTTTAACCTCAGAGATAGCTTGATTTTTAAAACTTGTTTAGCCCCATTGCTGACCTCCCAAACCGCTGCCGAAATAGCCAGTTACCCAGAAACATCTGACTTCAATACATTAGGAAGGAAAGAGGTAGGCGGGACTTAATGCTTGTACATGACAAAATTATTACTCTTTGTGACATTAAGTGCTGTCAGAAATACAAAACAAATGCTCTTTCTTTTACCTCTAAACTTGATTTCCAAATTAATATTAATTTTTATATGTCAACAATATAAATATTTTTTTTGGCCTTTTTGGCCTGGGGACAGACTTAGCAGGGAGATAAGTCTTTCAATGAGCAGAGACACTTGTGAGAGCCAACAGCAGTTCAGGAAAGAGAATTAACTTGTCTCCATCACTACATGTCTTGTCCTCAATCCCCGCTGATAAGGAGAGCAATTTTTAGAATGCATTTAGATAACTTTAAAAGATAAATGAGTATCTATGACATGATTTTTTCTACATTTTGCCCTCTACAACCAAATTTGACATAAATCTCAAATTTCCAAAAAGAATTATAAATTAGTCCTTTAATTTTCTGAGGTACACATGACTTTTTCTTTCATTTTCCCACTAACACAGCATACCGTCCAATAGAAGGTATTTACTAGTTTAGTCTTACCTATGTTTCCTTTATATTTTATTTATAAGTCATTGCATTATGATTTAGGCTTAGTCATTCGTCATGGGATTACCAGGTGCTGTTAGCGTGTCTAAAGGTATACAATGAACCTGAAGTTTAGAGAGGTCACCGCAGGTCTAGGGTCATGCAGATAGAGTCTTCTAGTGCCTGTTTTTTTTTAAAATTATTCTCACACATATTAGTATTTCATGGTCACAGGGTGGGAACTACAGCTTATAATAATAAACTACATTTGCAAGGAGCTTACAGTGGAGGTATATGCATAGTATAAACACACACAGTTATTTTGTTTTGTTGTTACCCAGGATCCACTGATTCTTCCTTGATAACTTTATGCTGAGGACTTCCATAGATAAACAGGTACAGAGGCCTTAGCCAATTAGCATCCTCTGTAGTGATTAGTTGTAGGAGGAGCAAATCTGTTTCACTTAGAGCCAGTTAGATGTGGTAAGGATTGTTCCTGGGAAAAAGATTTTCACCCTTTCTCTGCATCTTTTTTGCTACTATGTTGGGGAAACCTGAATGATAACAGGGCCAGCCCAGAGGAAGTGAGGCTGAGGAATTTTTAAGAGGAATTTGTTACTTAAATTATTAAAGATAACTGTATTTCCCATTGTTGACCAATTTCAAATAAACACAAAATGACTCACTTCAAGACTCCTATGTTTCAACAGCTATATGTTAGATCACAAGTACTTCCAATCTTAATTTCTTATTTACATTATGTTTCCCTTAGGCAAAATTAAAATAAGTCTTACCATAAATTTATAGAGCTACAGATATTGCACATTTTTTCATACAAACACAGAAAAAGAAAAATACTATTTCACATCAGATTTTTAATCATTCTATCTGATATACCACCCATCCTCCAGCATGCTTACTTAATTGCCTTATTTTTTTTTAAACTTAAGTAACTCTACATATCCTAGCGATTTTCTTAAAAAAAAAGTTTTATCTCCCACTATAGAATTCAGAAGTACTCCACTTACTTTCTTCCTCATAGAAAACCTGGGCCTACATACAGCTGTTTATAGTGCAATTACTATTTTTCAAAATGCCAAGCTCAATCTAATGGGTTTTATTACTTAGATCCTCACATTCAAAAATCATTATACCCCATGACAATACTGGTGATACATGATAATGGAGGAATGAAACTGGGAAAAAATCTTTTATATAAGATAACATTTAGAAGTTACATTATGCAGTTTTATGTAACATCTGGGTTCTAATACTTAACTTTTGATGATTTTAAAGAAAACAGAAAACACCACAAACAACAGCTGAATACAGCTTCAAATTTAAGCTATGTGAGCAACCAGCCGATAGTTTATCATGAATTATAACCTAGAAGTGGCATCTCAATATAAATATTGTTTCAACATTTCTATTTACCTGTTGACTAACTTAGGCTATTTAATTTTCACTTATGTTTGAAACATTAGAAGCTGAGAAAAATATCCCAGTATGGTCCCCCAGAAAAAGGGCAAAATTAAGGAAGTAAATTTTTTAATACATTGTAATAAACCAATATGTTAATATGCTTTAAAGATGATTTTCTAAAGCATTTAAAAATGACAATTTCTGTTAGTGAGTAATGAAAATACATGTATCACTGAAGTTGGGGGGGGGAGTCCACGTAGACACTGAAATAAGAATGCTTCAACCATATATGACTTATCCATTAACTGTAATTGGGTTACCTGCTCAGATCTGTCCTGGTGCTGGTGCTGGTACTGAGAAAAGGTATTACAGGAAGAAGCAGCTTTGTCCTTCTCAAATTGTTTCTTCATTCTGGCCAAACCAGCAGGCACTGTGCACATTTCTGATTCCTCCATCATCTAAGACAATTCAAAACACAGGGAAATTCAGCTTTACATTTGCCCAGGATGGGATTTTCAAGCTCTGTTTTTTTTAATAGTTGGCAATTATTAATAGGTGGTTTATTAAAAAGATATTAACATACACAAGTATTTCAGTAGGCTCTTAAGAAAATAATCTCTCCATGTTGTTTTCTCATTTACCAGTTTTTTTATATAAAGCCAAACTATTGAGTAAATTCTTACCTCAGATAAATTTTGATGTCTGGAGATGAGACCTATTAGATTGTATTTCCCTACACAGACAAGTGGAAATTAGAAAAATGGATTCTATTTTAACCCACAGTAAGGTTGTCATCAAAATCCCAAATGTCTGTAGAGACAACAAATTATTAAGAATATTCAAAACATTTCATTCATTCCAAAATATATTTTAATCATCAAGGATAAGCAAAATAATCCTCTCATGCAAAAATATTAGTATCAGTAATAATAACTCCTTAATACTAGTGCTGGATGATTTTCTATGTATTTACATATGCTTTACCATTTGACGCTTCTCCATAGCCTATGAGATACGGACACATATTTTCCTCATTTTAAAATGAGGAAATCAAGGTTTGGGGAAGTGAGGCAGCTAGTGAAGTTCTCACAGCTAGGGTAGGTGAGTATAAAGGCTGGAATCTGAATTCATACCTGGCTCTCTTAATCACAGCTGTTTGTCTTAATCATTAGTCTTAAAGGACAGGCAGAAAAACAGTTTTGCACCAGGATAGGCATACCCCAGGTCTCAGTTCAGTATTGTTGTGTAAGAATCAGAGGATTTAAGGTTAGCAGGATTCTAGTCTATCACTGGCATTGTACAGATGAGAAAGTCAATTTCAGCAGGTATCATTGGGGCAAACTGAAAAACACTGAGGAGTCTTATCGGATCTCATGCCCCTCTGGGAAGTGCGGTGATTTAAGGCTTTGGTTTTGATGATTCAGCACAATCCCCAGCCTAGCAAGCACTCAAAGCCCAGACAGGATGACAACTCTCATGCAGGAGGGCCCCATGCGAGCCAGCCCTCCCCGCTGTGGAGGTCTGCTGAGAACTGGGAGGACACTCAACAACGCTTCAAACCACAGGAGGTCTCCTGAGGTCTGGCCCAGTCCTGACATAACCTGACACATGAGACCTGAAAGTAACTGGAAGCCTGTGAGCCGCAGTTCCCATAACATGGACTATGGACTCTTCAGGACCTGGAATTCTATCCTAGTATGCAGTTTCTCAGATACTAAGAATATGACTGCTGTCTTAGGGTTTCTCATACTTCAGAACACTGGAGACTGAATTAATACTCAGGATTATCTGAATTACTAGCAAATGCTCAAGTGCTTGCTTTATAAAGTTCAGAACCTTTCTCAATCCATGGACTGTCAAATATTTAGGAATATGCAAAGGTAACCTACAGTATGAGAGAATATGAGAGAATATATTTGTAAATGATTTATCCAATAAGGGGTTAACATTCAAAATATATAAAGAACCTCAACACCCAAAATACAACCCAATTAAAAAATGGGCAGAGGACCTGAACAGATATTTCTCCAAAGAAGAAATACAGATGGCCAACAGGCATATGAAAAGATGCTCCACATTGCTAATCAAAAGCAAAATGCAAATCAAAACCACAATGAGATGTTACCTCACGACAGTTAGGATGGCCACTATCCAAAAAACAAGAAATAAGCAAGTGTTGGTGAGGATGTGGAGAAAAGGGAACCCTCCTACACTGTTGGTGGGAATGTCAATTGGTGCAGCCACTGTGGGAAGCAGTATGGAGGTTCCTCAAAAAACTAAAAATAGAAATAGAATAACACCCAGTAATTCCACTTTTAGGAATTTACCCAAAGAAAACAAAATCCCTGATTTGAAAAGATATATACATCCCTATGTTTATTGTTGCATTATTTACAATAGCCAAGATATGGAAATAACCAAAGTGGCCATCAATAGATGAATGGATAAAGAAGATATGGTACATATACACAACAGAATATTATTCAGCCATAAAAAAGAAAGAAATCTTGCCATTTGCAACAAGATGGATGGACCTAGAGAGTATTATGCTAAGTGAAATAAGCCAGGCAGAGAAAGACAAATACCACATGATTTCACTTATTTGTGGTGCAGAGGGTGAGGGTGTTAAAAGGGCACAAAACTCTCAATCATAATATAAGTTGGTCACAGGTATGGTAGTAAAGTATGGAGAATATAGCCAATGATTCTGTAACATCTTCCTATGCTGACAGATAGTAACTGCACTAGTGGGAATGAAGATTTAATAATATGGTTAACTGTTGAACCACTGTGCTGTATACTTGTAACCAATATAAGATTGTATATCAACAATACTTCAGTTAAAAAGAGAATATGTGCACAGGCTCTGTGGGAAGAAGGGACTGTACACTTACATGTACTAGATATATATTCTATCAAATTCTGCAATAAATTTCAAATGTTTGGTCAATTTCTTCAAATCCTAGTCAGTCTCTACCATTTGATACAAGTTAAAGCAATGAGAAAGTATGACATCTCTTCTGAAATTGAAGATAAGGGGAAGGGTGAATTAAATACATAATACTTCTTTTCTCTCCCTCTGCCATTTAATTTATATAAATGGTCTTCCTTGATTGATCATATAGAGATAACATATAAGTATTAAATTCTATATAATAAGCTTATTATTAAGAAGAACCTTATCCTTTCCAACAACTATAAACAATGTCCACATCATGTCAAATTAATCTGGTGAGCCTTAGTAGTTATGCTAATGACCGGATACTTTCCTAGTAAGAGCACTTTCATGAAATGATCAGTTCCTATACTGAACAGGTTGCCTCTCAACCACCAAATGAATTAAAAAACAGATATACCCATTCCTCTCCTTTAGCTTTGTGCTTTGGAATTGGATCATGTTACACACCCCAGCAGATGTACGGTTGACTATCGTTACTGCTAATATGGCCACTAGCCATGGTATTCCTGCTATGCACTATTGCTGCTGTCCAGGTAAGTGAGGAAGTCCTTTGAGCTGTAGTTTAATGGTGGTAACAGGCTTCCCTTATTCAGCTCAGCTTGTAAATGCAGTTTTATGTATGTGGTCAACAGGACTGTCCCCGAGGGGTGGTCTGTGGCCACGAGCTGGAATGATGCTTCCTTGCTCAGATGGAAATTCCTCCCAGGACTCTTCCATGCTTAGCACCATGTATTAAACATCCCAACTAATCCACATTATTGTAAATAACCACAGAACTTAGATTGCTTTGGATTGGACATTTTATGCTTACCCTTATTCTATGTTTCTTATTATTGACTCAGAAATAAGATTTCTCAGAAATAATCTAATGGGTATGCTGATAATAATTAAGTTAATTTAAATACCTAACACAGAACCTACCTAATACTAAGTTAATATAATAATAATTTGAATACCTAACACATAAACCTGGGTATATTTTTCACATAATGATCAATTGCCTTGACAAAGAACTGTCCTCGGGTTCTAGGGCACAATAGAAAGAGTGTGATGTAGGGTGTTGGACAGACAGTGGTTCTCAGCTCAGTTCTGACACTTAAAACCTTGGATTAGAATTCCTGAACCTCAGTTTTCTTTCTTATAAACTGAGAGTAACACTGTATTTCTCACATACTTCTTGGGAGTGCTTAAAAAAATAAATAAAGGAAGAAAAATTGCATAGCACAGAACCTGGCGATTGAATTTGTTGCTTAGCCAATGTTACCACCCCTTCTCTACTAGGGGGCTTCCGCAGACCACAATCTCTCGGTGGGCCTAATTTTCATTTAGGTTCAACTAAATGCCATCTGGATGAGGCTAGGACCAAAAAAAAAAAAACTGATTATTGTTAGCTATCTCAATGGGATTAAAATATAATGGATTCAGCTTGGAGCCAAATCAGTGACTCCCAGCTTTCGCACATAAACTACTTAGTTTACTGGTGTAGACAGAAATTTTGTTGCAAAGTTCCCACGATTTTTTCATTGAACAAACATTAATGCAACTGACTAAATAACACAATTATTTTGTTTTCCTTTAGATATTTACCAGGATTTCTCTGAGAAAATATATGTGCTCTTTTTTTGCTGCACAATATTACCTTAGGACCAAGCTAAATAGTGGGGCATTTGGGGGGCCGAAGATGCTTTCTTGTATGAGAGGAGGCAGTTGAATATATTTAAAAGGATACTGGAGTCAAGAGACTAGGAATCTAGACTGACTTTGTTACTATCTAATGCATGATCTCTCATAAATCACTTTATTTTAGTTTGTTTTATCTGTAAATGGGCAGGAAAGAGGATTTTAAAATTCCTTCTATGTTGTCTATATTCAGAATAGCATTAAATTTTTTACTCTTTGTATTAAATAGTGGAATAATTTAGTTTTTTTATATGCCCAATTTAAATATTCTCTTTTTAGTACATTATAAGTATAAATCATGCCTTCACAAATTTGTTTTATGGTATATTTTCATAGTGCCTGGAAAGATAGAAATATTCCTAAATTAAAGATTGTTTACTAAATAACCAGTCTCTAACTAGGTACTTTAAAAATTAGCTTGTTTCCCCAAGAATCCTTTTTCCAATTTAGAACACTAATTTGTAGTAATGTTCCTTAATGATCCAGCAGGGGGTGCTACCTAAGAAGACTGGAAGGAGGCACTGGAGTGATAACTGTTTTGGAAGAGATCTAGCTACTTATGTCATTTCTGTGTACTCATTCAAAATCTATGCTGCACCTAAAATGTATTTTAATGACTGTATAAAAGCTTAAATGCCATCTAGAATTGTAATATTGTTAATGAGTTTGGCACAGTTAGCCTTGTCTATAAATAATTTGTAAAGAATGTTAAGAGTAGCTATTTTTGAGTACCACCCTTCTTGGCTATTCTGTCTCTCTCCTCTTTTAGTTAAATGAACAACTTTGCTAATTTGGAGATTATAATTATAAAAGAATATCTTTATATTCCTTTAAGCTATAAAGCTGCTACTAATAAAATGACCCATCAAATCCTGTGGATTGAAGGCCACAGAATATGAATCCCAACAAATTCTTTTGAATATGACTTTGTTATGTGTTGGTTCTAAAAACTGGTGGTCTTACCAGATCCTGCTATTTCCTATAATCATAATTGGTTTTAGCAGAGTGCCTACATTGCTAATCTCCCTCATTTCTATGTTGATTAAGCTACTCCTAATAGATTTAGTGCATACAGAGAAATGAGGAAAGAAAAAAAATCACACTGCCAGTGAATTTAAATGAACTATACATGAGACCAGGGAGGGTAGCATGCAGACCCACATTATTAAAATTTGAAATTAATTCCCAACCTTCCTGAGGAGAATAGCTATAGGTTAAGTGATAATGATGGCGATAATAGCACATTTATACAATGCCTTATGGCTTCCTCGTAAATTATCTCTGACTCCTTATGGCAGACCCTCTGCCATAGATGGTTATTCCCATTTTTTGGTTAAAGAAACTGAAGATCAGGGAGGCGTTCAGATAGTAGCCCAGGCTGACACAGCTAACAAATAGCAAAGCTGAAGCTTAAATTCACATCCTCTGAATCTGCTTCACACTATTTCCGCGCTACTTCTACTCGGTCCCACTGTCCAGTGGCGTTCTTACGCGGTAGTGTAGGGAGGGTGTGTGAAGGGAGGAGGACAGTCACGTGGCAGTGCAACGCCATCGGGAGAGACTTACGCTGGTAGAGGAACTGCGGCAGTCACCCCTGGAAACAGCTGCCTGGTACCTCGCCATCCGCTCCTTCAAGGACACCACCTCCTGGAGGTCTGACACACCCTCACTCTGTGCAGCGCTGTCTTTGGCAAATCCACCCGCAGGCTTAATAGGGCCAACAGTCACTGAAAACAAATACAGCATGCCCAGATATGCATCAGGGTTTGAAAGAAAATAGCATCACCTTATGAACAGTGAAGGCATTTAAAATGTCTGGTCTCATAAACAGGCTGCAACACTTCACTGTGTTTTCAAAATTTCATGGCCACCCTCTTTTCTTTAAGCCTTCAAGCAAAACTACAATATGTCTATATAGGAACATAGGTTTATGCAAACATCAAAAAGAAATACTGTCCCCACACCTACTCCTGCAATTATTCTGATGAGAAATAGTTACTTATTAAGTGATACATAATGTTAATAATGAGCTTTCCTGAAGCACTAGCTATGTGTTGGATTTATGCTAAATGCTGTAAGAGCATTGTCTCATTTATGTCCCTAATCATCTCATGAGATCGGTGTTGTTATTCTTTAAAATTTATAGATAAGAAAATAGGAAGTTATGGTGGTTAAAAAACTTTCCCATGGTTGTGGCAGATTTGTTGGTCTGACTAAATCTTGAGCAAGTCTAAAAATTGCTCTTTGCTTCTCTTCCCACCCCTCAACCCCCAATCTGGCTAAGATGTGTGAATGCTATGAGAATTATAGACTGTGCGTTTATTTCTTCTGTTCAGGAGAAGCATGTGTTACATAAGAAAGAAATAATAGTCTCATGAGAAAAAAAGACCTTACCAAATTGTCTCATAATGAAATAAAGGCTTTTATACTTTTTTCCTATATATTTTCACATAATCCATACTGGGTAGGCAAAAGGGAAAAGAAATGAGACCCACAAAGGGAACATAAGGCCTCCCTGATCCGTGGACATACATATATATCCCGAGAAGTGGGGCACCTGCCCCGACACCCGGAGGACTTGGCTGTGTGAACACGCGGGAGAGCCGAAGAGGCCGGAAGAGGGTACCAGCAGTGTTACCAGCAGACCATGCTGGCAACTTTGGGTCATGATTCTGAGGAAAACATTAAAGAATTCCTCACCTCACACACAGTCTGTGACACATGGAGTATTAGACAGACTAAGGAGTTCGGTGTTTTTTAAACTGATGAAAAATCTTCAGAGAAATTTAAGTAATTTATAAAATGACTTCAATTGGACTTTAAGCACGAAAAATCCTCAGTAAAAATGTTCTAAACAAAATTTATGAGACAAAAGGAAAACTGGAGAGGGACCATTGTAATAAATAGGCTGAAGTGGCGTTACTTTTCAGAAAAGAACGCTGACATTTGGGAAAAACCTGCTAACATTGTTGAAAAATGGCTAAAGGACTTGAAAGAATGAGCAACAAAAACAAAAAAATGAAAGAAGCATGTATAAACTGCTTTTTCTGTGTCAGGCATTAATCCATTTAATGCTCTTAACCACCCTATGAGGTAGAGACTATTTTTATTTTTTATCTCCATTTTACAGATAAGGAAAGAGACACACAGAAAGGTTACGGAAGTTGCTAAAGGTCGAATGGCTGTTGAGCTTCAGAGCTGGAAGGGGAAACAGGCAGTCTGGCCCCAGGTTCCCTGTCTTAACTACAGTTCAGTGATGCCTCTCAAGACGGGCAAGTGTCTGAAAACCAAGGAAATCAACCTCAACTATCACCTTCCCCAGTAAACAGAAGAATGAAAACTCAAATGACAGAGAGGTGCCTTTTTCTGTTGTGAACTGACTTATATTGCAAATGCAATAAAAAAATTAAAAATCATTCCTAGATAGCTAATCCAGTGTGGAATTATGCCTCAAAAGGAATTCTAAGATTTAAGAGGAATCTGAACTCTTGAGCAGAAAAATGAGGATTCATGATTTATTTTCTTCGAAACTTTCTAAAATCAGTCCAAGAAGTCTTTATTTAGTGCAAAGGAGGAGCCAGGAAAGAGTGAGCTGGCATGTCACCTGGAAGCCTACAGAGCTGACGCAAACACAGATACCAACGTCAAGAATGCAAATGCACTTGTAGTGACACATCAGTAACCTTGCTATTATATTCTGGATGCATTATAAAGAAGTCAAGTGCTTAAGTTGGAAAATTGATTTACAGCTAAATTGGGAGAGTGATGAACTAAATTCTATCAAATCTAAATATATGATCTACAACTCAGCTTGGATTTATGGACAGGATATCATACCAACAGATGTATCACAGGCTCACAGCCACTAGCATGAATATATTCTCTATAATTCTTAATATTTGCATATCCCTCAGCTAATAATAAAAATCATCTCTTTTAAAGATTCAGAATGCTGCTGCCAAGTCAAATTTGTAATCAATTTGAGTTTTATATTTTTACCATCATTTGAATATTATAAAACCAAGAAATTGATGGAGAATAAAATGAAAGAACAAGTATATAGCATCATCTTGCATTAATTTACAGGTCTTAAAAAACATGGAGAGGGAGGGCCAAGAGTAAAATGAGTGGCAGTGTATGCCATGGCAACATAAAAACTGTATCATGGCATCCATCTAGCATATGAACACGATGAATCTGACTGTTTTTTAAAACTAACCTCCCTATGGGCCTATTGTCCCCAAATGCACTGTGTTATTGCATGTTCATTTGTCACCTTCCCCCAAATTCATCCATTCATATAATCACCATGCTTTATACATTAACACAAACAGATCATCTCTTAAGGTATAGGAAGGATAGGTTACTACTTCCTTCCTAACCCTGTCCTAATCAGTGTTCTCCTAGTTCACCAGATATGGAAGAGATCCTGTAGATCCAGCCGCATGTTAGAGGAAGAAGATACGATTTAGCAATGTGGCAAGTGAAATACTGGTCCTCCAAAGATGTTTACATTTTTTTGGGAAGGGGTGGGGACCGAAGGGGAGAGAGAGGCAGTGCAGATTCTACACGCGACTAGCCTTGAAAGCGGAGGAAAGGGCCTTTTAGTTCCACCTTCCCAAACCACAGATTTGTACATGCAAGCCACTCTGTGATGAAAACATCTTGGAAGTCATTCTTCATGCTTCATAGAAGAAGTGTCTACATACTTATAGATAAGACTCAGTTTAAATGTCTGTTTAGATTTTCATCTCTCCAGAACTGCCATTTCTAATTGTAATAAACTTCTTGTTATATAGACCTGTCTTGTTTTCCACAGCTCCTATCATCTTGCAAGAACTACTGCTGGTAATAGAGCGGTTATGAATGAGTAGAATTTAGCCAGGAGTTAGACAGTGATTAGTACATTAAATATTGCTAGTTTTAGTTTAGGCATATTTGAAAATTTAATCATATTGCTGTTAAGTACTTTTGAATTAATTGCTTAGTTTAGTTAAAGAATTGGCCAGTTAAAAATCAATAATTGAATAAAATAACTGAAACTTCTTTGAAATGATCATAATTAGAACCATTAAATGTAAATCACAGCATTAAGTCTCTTGTTAAACTTTTCCCTAGCACATTCAGACTTACAATGCATTATAACAATGATACTATCCATTAATGGATATCAATTATGTGTTAATCATTTTACATGTATTCTTCTACACCTATATTCTACACCTAATTCTTATAACAACCATTATGGGTGGTATTATTTCCCTTTTACTTATGAGGAAAATAACTTTCAATGGATAAAATCATACAGTATGTGACTGAGGCTGGAATCAAGTTCAGGTATTTCTGAATGCAAGGCTATTCAATTCTACACAGTCCATTATGTAAATATTTTCATTAAAACATAACATTTAATTATAAAGCAAATTTTTAATTAAGGTACAAATCCTCCTTTCTTGCTTCCTGAACAGCTACACATAAACCCTTTGTAGACATATATTTCTGTGAGCCTAGGGATAGATCAAAGGGGAACCAATAAGTTGAATTTCTATGATTCTAAGTAGCTACTTTTTCATCTTTATAAGCTTGAGTTTAGAATTAGAAATCAAAGCAAATTCTTCAGTTATGTTTCTTTGGTGGCTACAGATCTCAAACTTGAGACCCGGGTAGGCACTGGCCCAAGTGAACAGGAAAAGGGAGGAACTCTACTGTAAGGGAAGGAAAACACAAGCAAGCACCATTGCTCTGATTTTTTATTGATCCCTTCTGCCCTGGCACATGGGAGGGGTGGCCTGCTTTCATCAAGGTGTCCTCTTGTTGAAATTTGCATCCCAGGTATACAACAGGAGTATTTGATAAACTCCCCTCTTGAGGCTTCCGTCAAGCATTCAGTAAACTTCTACCCATCACTGTTGGCCAAGCACAGAGCTCAGAACAAGCACCATTATATTCAGTCCTGCTCGACTTGAAGGGAGAGGAAAAGAAAAATGCCAGAGAGATCATCAAGAAATACCGTATTTTAAGAAGGGCTGATCTGGCTTATCTCCAAAAACAGAAATCGCAACAGGTGGCTTCATGTCAACGTGCTAACTTCTGAGTAAATTCCCAGCTGGTCAGTCCTGCTAAGGAGGTTGGCTTGTCTGAAGATACACCCCGTGGAGCCCCATTGGGTGGGGAATCCTGGGGCATTTGGTGGCAGGCACTCCAGATCCCCACCCCCAAAACCACATTTATTTATACTGAGATGAAATTAGATTAAAACAGATCAAGCCCCATCACATCTGATGGGGTTGAAAAGTCCCTTATATGTGGCCTCAGAATGACTCAATCTCTCTTCAGATTTCCCCCACGTAATCCAGACAGTGAGTAGCTCCCTCTGCTACACTCTCCCAAAATTTACAAATAATATTTCCATCTGTGTGACTTACTCCTTCTTAGTGCGTCTGTGAGTCACTCTAGCCTCCCTGCTTCTCTCAGCCTCCACCAGCATGCAAGGCCCTCCAGCAAGGGCAGAGCTCAACCAATTTTGTAAACCTGCTTTATATCAAGTTCTATCTTGGGTCTTTTATCTGTTCTTTTGGCACTGGCCAATGAACCACCAATTCTGCACCAGCGCACAACAGTGCAGTCCTCAGATAATGTCAAGTTCATGAAAATCATCCTAGTATGTCACAATACAGTGACACACAGGCTCCATTCCCTGCCACCCCCCTAAATGGTTCCTCACATTTTCCCCTGTTCTATGTATTTTAGGAAAAACCATGAAGCCATCGCTTACATTTTTCACTTCACTGTTGGGCCTTAGAGCAGTGGGCTTGGCACCGTGAACCCTGGTCCAGAGCAGTCAGGCGGTGATGACAGGCCACTCCCTAAGTCTCTGCTCCCTTGTCACTGCCTACCAAAGGCAAAGAGAAGGCTGGATTCCTCATTTATGATCCATCCCACTGTTCCACTACTACCTTTGTGTTGCTAAGTACCTTTACTAAGTACCTCTACTAAGTACCATATTTTAGGTGTTAAATACCACTAAATTCAGTTAGTTTGAATATAGGTATTTCTATTTAATTTGAGTATTCCTTCTCTTTACATTGATTTCCATCCATTCTTCCTAAAGTCTCGTCTCTGTTCTCGAAAATCCTCAAATTTTGTTATGAATCTGCATTTCTCGACCTCTCCCTGAGTAGTACCTCTTTGATGTAACTTCTCACCCATTATCTCCAAATGTGCTCCTATCTTGTTCCTCCTGCTTCGTTTCTGCTTTTCCTTTTCCCAGACCTCCCTGGAATTCCCAGGGCTCCAAATCTTCCTCTGTGTGGTCCAGTCACAGGCAGGCAGTGCTTTGGGAGAATGTCACCTTCCTTCTGTTTTTCTAGGCTGGAACTTGAGAAATGCAAGCAAACTCCTTCGACCCGAGAGAGCCAGTCCACAAGCTTCATCTATGTCTAGCAGCAAACGAGCAACGCTTCTGAAAGGCATTGCCGAAACGTCTACCAGCACCTCTAAAACCATCAGGACCTCCGCTGAATGCACAGGAAGTGATTGCATTCTGGGGTCAAAGCTGTTTGTTGGTATATGGAGATGACTCATGCATGCTAGCTTGGAATCTGTCTTTCCCTAAAATGATCCACTTCTCTCTCACAGGCTTTGTAAAAGTCCATGTGAAACTAGTTCAGGTGTACTGAACTGTTTTGCTTGTTCCAAGTATGCTGCTGGTGCTCAGCAGATCGAAAATAAGCAACAGTGATACAATGGAGATGAACCTTTAAGAATTTGCACCTTTGGACAACATCCTCCTGGCATGCCCACCTTAAGGTGTTTCAGTGTAGGCAGAAGTAGGAGAGTTAATTACCTATTATTATAACTCATTTCTGTTCCAGTTGCATTCTGGAAGAGCCAGAGGTTTCTGAATCTGTAGGTATTTCCTGATTCACTACCTGCTTTCCAGTTTCCCCTTTCCTGTTAAGGTTAGCATCTGAGATTTATTCTGGCAAAGAATATTAAAAGAAAGCCTACATCATCAAATTCTGACTCTCACCAACTAAGGCAATTCAAGTTATGGCAGCTTTTCTCCTACTTATCATCCTTTTCCTACGGAAACCAAAACATGTTTATCCACCTTTGTCTTAGAGAAATTCAGCCTCTGAATTTACATAAACTAATTTCAGTGACCTTAAATGAGTCTTCGTTTAAAAGGCTGTCTCTGCCTAAGTCCACAAACCACACATACTTTGACATGTTTTTCTTTTGAACTTAATGACTGATAGACTTGATCAAAGAAGGGAAACCACACACACTAATTCCACTTTCTTTACTGAACATTATTTGGAAAAGCTATGCAATTCAGGAGAAAAGTGAAAATACTTAAACAATACAACATATTGCATGGTGAATAACTAACTCCTTGGAAAGTAAGTTCACTCTTTCAGAGCAGTGATGTTCTTAGAACAGTGTACCTAAAGAAATGAACACTTTCAAAACAATGTGGTGGTCTTCAAGCATTTAATCGCAGGTAGGAAGATAAAACTGCTAATATTAAGCAAGTGGTTTAATAAGTCTTCTTATTAACTCGTGAGTCTTCTCTACACATGTCAGCCTCCTCATCCCCTCATTTACTTATAGTTATTTATCTTTAAAAATCTGGCAGTGCTATTTGTTTCTTTTCCTGCAGATTCAGACCTAATCTTACAAATGCACAGTAAGTGCAGGAGCTTAGTTTATGCTGCTTATTTCACTCCTGCTTTTAAAGCACGGAGTGTAAAAATTAGCCTTTAATTGTTATTCAGATTGAAACTTGCTCTTTCCCCTGCACATTAAGACAGTGACATCTGTGAACAACAAAGAATTTAATTAAAACTTGCAAACAAAAGTTTTCCTAGACCAGTGTTATTTAAACTCAAAGTGTGGAAAAAGGTGAGAGAGGGGGAGTTGGAGAGAGTAAAATGTAAAAAGCAATAAAAAAATAATATATTGGGCTTCTTTGTGAAATTCTGTATGGAGCTAAGCTTTCACAGCTTTAAAATAGAATTACTTTCCTAAGCTTTTCCTTTCAGGCACCAAAGCCTTGGGCAGATGGACAAGTCACTTCAACTTAGTGTGACCTTCCATTGTATTAGGACAACTCACCTGAAAGGGAACTCAGACTGTGAAGTTAAGCGTCTCCTTGTTTTTAAATATTATTAAAAAAATTTTTTTAGACACTTAACTATGACAGCAGGTGATCAACCACTAGTCAGGAGCTCCATCAGTTTGCATCTCTTAAGTATTCTGGTAGCTACATACCCACGTCTACCATGATTTCAGCCAAAGACTCTCTTAGCTTCATCAGTTTACAAATTGGTAACCCAGACATTGTGAATATGGAGGGAATGGCCATCACAAAGTGGCCAGAAATGCTGTGTATGGGCCCTTTTGTGGGGATAGAAGAAATATAAAGACCGCCTAAGAATGATATGGCTGTGCTTTCCCTAACATAAGTGGCAGAGCCTTTCCCAACATTTTTTGCAAAACTGGTTGCTAAATTTTTATTGTTACCTGAAACTAAAATTCCTAGGTATCCAAGAAGCAAACTGACACTTGAGATTAAGATGGCCAACTCCACAGTATTTAACCTTTCACATCATGACATATACACAGTGGATGCCCATTAAGCATTTATTGAATGAATTCTCCTTGAGATAATAGTGCAAAATTCAATGCCCAACTTTTTAATGGTTCCTGTTGACAGATTTTGTTACTTTCTCTTGCTTACTCCTTTTCAAAGAGTAGAAAAGAAGTTACAAATTCTGCAACAGAGTTATTTAAGCAGCACAGAGATGTGAAAGTTGGGATTAGAGCTTCCATGAGGGAGCAAAAATAAACTTCTTGCCTGTGAACCTGAGTCTCCCACAATGAAATCCATCTCATCACCAAAACAATGCTCAGCAGGAAGCCACATGAGCAGGTGAAAATCAGAGCTGCATAGAAATGTTTGTTTGAAAAGTAAAACCAGTCAACTTCGGACTTTCTGCCAAATTTAATTTCTGCCAGAAATTCTCCTGTTATTACATATCTCCAGAAGGCAGTTAGAAAGGTATTTTAGCCAAAATATTCCAAATACATTCATATCTCCATCACAGTTCCATCCAGAAGAAAATAACCAGCCTCCCCAGCCCAGTTGTCCAAGTACAGGCATACAGACAGGACATGCAAACACTAATATACATGCACATTTGTCCTGGGAGGACCAATTAACCTCAAGCATCACCCTTTTTGTCTTGTGAGATTGGGGAGAAAGCCCTCGGTAGGTTTTCAGGGTGTCCCAGGGCACCTCTGAGTTGGAAACCTGCCAAGGAAAGCAGCTGTGGCAGAAAGCCCTAGGTCCCATTCCCCAAAGAGCTGGGCCTGAGGGAACTGTCATAAACCTCACCAAGGCTGACACTTGCCATTACAGAAAGTACCTTAGAAGGAGGAATGAAAAATCTGATGCTTTGCAGCACACTCTGTATTGCTCTTTATAAAAAATCTCAAAACTGAGGGTGGAGTTAGTGGCTTAAACCAAGCACAAATAAACTGATCTATCATGTGAAGTCCCCTGAACCACACACACACACAATTTCCTGACACCTAGCCATGTGTAGTTTCCAGAGCACCATCCCCAGTCTTCTCTTTTCGTCTTACAACACATACCCCGTCAGTTCCCAGCTTCATCCATGTTAGATCCAGTGTATGTCTCTAGGTACTACTTAAGCCCTCATCTTATGTTGCCAAACCTTTTAAAATTCAACATGGCTTTTAAAAAAATATTATCTCCAAACTTGTTTCTGTTCTCAAATTTTCCAATTGTATATTAGATAGAGAACATCTGAGACTGTCAGCAATAACGGTGACTGTGATAAGGCTCAATGAAAAATGAATAAAATGATTGTTGAGTACATGCAACCTGAAAATAGGAGCAAAAATAGCAGATTATAGGAGAAAATATTTAATTGGTTTTTGGTAAGGTGGACTTAGTTCAAGAATGTGTAGACAAATGAAATACGGCATCAGTGGAGGCTCTTTTGTTGCATCTGACAATGGGCCCCCAGCTGAGTGGGCATTAGGTCTAGCATGATTCCGCTGAGCTCTTAGACCTGTTCCTTAAAGCCTGGAGTTAGGAGGCTCCAGGTTTCCAACACTCCTGATTTGTTCTTGGCCTTAGTTTGAAAAGCACGCCTTAGTCCATCTCAGGATCCATCCTATCTTGTTCCTAGTCCACCTTACTCTGACCCTGTGATTTATCTTCCTGTCTAAGCTTAGCCTCATCCCTCTAACCTGTGGCATTGCACCTTTACCCTGGCTCAGGGTCATCAGCTCTCTCTCTAACTATTGGATTCCTCTTTGCCCCACTGCCTTAGATTCCCTTGATAAATGGTCTGGCCCCCATAGACCCCTTTTTCAGTGCCTCTCTCCTGAGTACAAGTTCTCCTTCCATCTTTACCAGATCTAAAATATGACAAGATGAACAAATAAAGACAGAAGGGCTAGTGAGTGGGATGTGTTAAGGATGGGAAGATCGTGATGAGGGTCACATTCAGTTTTAGCTGAAAAGAAAGAAGACTGTGATTTAAGAAAATATGTTGAGTCTAGAACCAAGTCAAAGTAATGACAAGGTCCAATATGTGGCTGTGAGCAGCTCCATCAGAAAGGAGACAGTCTTTAGGGTTGAAGTAGTTGAAGAGTTCAGTTTCTTGAAGTACTGTGATGTTGTCTTCACCAAGGACAAAAGAAAGGTTATTAGTTTCAAGTGTTGGAATGATTGTAAGAGAAAGAGGGCACTTCATAGCTTTCCACAATTCCAGAGAGAACAGACATTTAATTTGAGCTCAAGAGTGCATCCCTGAAAGCTAAGGATGCCTTTAACAACAGAACAACTTATTAAATCAGGTGGATGATTTTCTCACTTAAATGGTTTTGAGTGTGCTGTTATTTTGAATGTTCACCATCACTTGGTACTTTATAGTCTTATCCTGCTCTCCGTGAGAGAGATATTGGTATTATGTTATACTGGCCTCATATATTAAATAATAATGGTGATGACAATAATAGCAAAAGCTTATATAACACTTACCAGGTACCAGGAACTATTGTTTTAGTAATTTTATAAAGTATGAATTTATTTAATCCTCAAAACCCTATGAGATAGATACTGTTAGAATCGACATTTTTTTGATGAGGAAATATGCACAGAGATATTAAGTAATTTGCCCAAGGTCAACCAGTTGGTCAGTTTAAGAACCAGAATTCAAATCACGCAACCTGGTTCCAATATCTGTGTTCAGCTATTTAGAGTTTATCTGGCAGTATTTTCTGGTTTCCCAGTTAAGTGGTTCATAGGGCACTTTGGAACCTCTTCTGGCCCTAGTATGTGATGTTTTGTGATTCTTGTAAACTGAGGACACTATGTATGTCTTAAGGGTGATTATAGGTCTAAGGTGGAAGAATATATTCCAGAGGTCTTTAGTACAGATGACATTAGAAAAAAACAAAAAAAGAAGGCAGAAGAAAGGTTTAGAGAGCAGAGCACATCATTTGTGAAACCTTTCTAGTTTCCAGGGCTATTGAGATTGATCAGTGTAAGGACAGTATCAATAATGAAATTTTATATATCAACTCTCAGAACTACTTTTATTTAGCTATCTGTAGGAGAATAATCCTGTAGAATATTTTTATTGTTGTTATAAAGATATAGCTTAACACTTTCTCAATACAAATGCTGACAATTCACATCAAGCTGCCTATGTAATGTCACACAAAGGGTAAAAAAAGACATGAGTATGGATGATATTGTGCTCTTGGTTGTTGTTTGACTACTCATCTTTCCTCGAACTTCCAAATGACTTTCAGAATATGAAAGGAATAGAGAACAATGTGGAGGCACATGCTTTACAGAAAAGCATATACACGTATACATACGCAGATGTACATATATGTGTGCATATATGAACACAACGGAGCATAACTGAAAGAAATGGTGGCGACATAACATAAGGACATAGTCAAGATGCTGGGGCCAGTTGATATGAAAAAGTGAAGTTAATGAAAAGAGGTGTAAATTGGAGTTTGAGGTAATTTATTGCTTCTATTTAAAGTGTGGAATATTAGAAACCATAAATACTAGTTTTGACTTACAATTATAATAGATGGACTAGACCTTTTTAGGGGGAAAAAAAGATTGTAACTGGTATACAAACACATGCTTCCTTTCAACTTTCATTTCTCTGATACTTTACAGAGTAAAAGTTGGGGCTGTTGTCCAGCTCTGAATGACAGATGGATGATGAATCCTGAAATTATTCCCATTCCAGAATGAGTCAGTGACTGAAGCAGACATGCACTAATACAGTTACATCCTTACAAATAAATGTCTTTGGGTCCTCTAGGACTCAGAGAGCTGGCGGAGTCTCTGCGGGGGCAGTCAGGGCGGGAGTGAGGTTCTGTTCCCACCCTGGGTGCTAGAGATGGGGCAGCAGCCGACCGAGCTGCTGACTGCTGCTGTCAGTCACGCCTCCTCTGCATGCCCAGATCTGGCCCCTCTGCTCCAGCTTGAAGCTGTTGTTGGGTCTCGCCCTCACAGAAAAGCAGCGGACCTCTAGCATATACAGCATTCAGAAGAATAGCTCTAAACAGAGGCAGAGGCAGTGAATTTTAAATAAAGCTTGTGGCTGGAGTGAATAACTTGAACAAACTCAGTCCCTTTCCTAGACTATTCCACCTTGACAGTACAACCCTTGTGTGGACAGCAAAAATTCTAACTTACAAAACAGATAAATTAAAAGGTGATCCTTGGCTTTCTGAAAATCTTTTTTTACTGCTTCCCTGGAGCACTTACGAACCTGTGATTACTTGAGAAAAAACGTTTACTAGTTAGTATGGCAAAACTGAATGTTTATTATAACAGCGCTGATGAAAAACAAACAAAATAATCAACAACAGAGACAGGGTAAAGCACCTATGAAGTCATAATGCAAGTCGGTGGGGAAATGTGACTCAACAAAATCTAATATACATAGTTTTTTAAGACAAGCCATTTTATAATGTGAGCTCTATCTGCATTTATTTCAATGCAATTAAGCATCTATGAACTAAAAAATAAAAGAATTGTCATTTGAACACTATTTTATATTCAGTCCACATTTACTGAACTTTAAAAATAAAATGAAATGATTGTTATTTGAACATTATTTTATATTTGGTCCACATGTGAACTTTCATGGAGAACATGTTTTGAGAAAGTATTTATAATGCTGGACTTTGCTTTTAAAGTTAATGGTGTTTTGTTTTTTGTTTGTATGTTTGTTTTTCAGCTTTCTGTGTTGGTAACTACCAAGTTTATGCATTTAGAAATATATACCCAGATATATTCAGATTTTTGGAGAAGATGCTATCTGATCTTTCACAAACAGAAATTTCCCAAAATAAGTTCATTTAGTATTATATTTATCTTAAGTCATATGTACACCTGGAGCAATATGGCAATTATTTTTGAACAGTGAGACATATCTAAAGCTTTCAGTTCACCAGGCAACAAGATACATCCTGCATACAATTAGGAAAATATAGAAGACAAAAACCTGTTTGAAGGTTTGGCAAAGACAGCAGTGAAAAATGATGTGTCCAGTGACGAGGCAGTGAGGGTACGGGAGGGAAGAGCTCACCTGACCTAGAAGATCAGCAAACTTAAATGCTTATTAAAGTTAAAAAATCAACTATAAGCCAGTAGCCATTTTTTCAGTTTTAAGTGAATATGTGGATCAGGTCTCCTTTTCTACAATTCATACTAATTTTAAGAGAAATATGAAATGCAAAATAAAAAGCAATAAAAACCTACTGTGGGGGACAAAGGGGCTTCACCATGATGTCCCTTGAAATGTGCCCCCAGTCGGGGGTTGGGGGTTGGGTTGGTGTCATAGCACAAAGCTTTGCAGAATTACACAGAGCACTGAAATATAAGCCAAGAGAACTGGCTTCTAGTTCTTTCTGTGTAACCTGGTAAATTACTAGTTCATGCTCCCATGACTCTGTTTTCTTATTTAGCACTAAAGATGTTAAACCAAATAGTCACTGAGGTTCTTTGTGTTATTTATGTAATAACTTCCTTTTATCCTTGGTGACATTTTAAGAATTGCACCTCGTCTACCAGGAATTTGAATGACCTATTGTACTGCTCACTGGCAGATCATTTTTATGCCATCCTTTAGGCCCATAGGAGTCACTAAATATAGCCACAGGGTCATGTGTTGTATCCAAACTGATACAAATAATTCAATGAATTTGCTGATATTCAAGATTTTTAGGAAAACAAAACCTTTGCTCTTGTTTTTGTTGTTGCCTGCCTGCCATGGTCCCTCGTGCTTTTACTGCTCAGATTGTACAAAGGGAATAATACTCAGTTTAGTTAAATTTTTAAGAGATAGATTCCAAAGATAAGGCAAATACATAGTATGATATTTTTACTCTGGAGCTAATAGTAGCATTTTAAAGGAAAAGAGACATTGGGCACATATGTGGTACAACAAAAAATGCGTATTTGGTCTTTGTCCCTGGTTCCCAACACAGACCTCCCAAAGCCCTTAGGATCTCCTGAGTGACGGTGTCCTTGGTGTGCTGGTGAGGTGACTCCTGGCCTCCAGCGGAGGCAGGGAGAGTACAGAGAGCTTCAGGACTGGGGGCTGGCTGCCGGAAAAGCCAACCAAGTGATTAGAGAGTTCGACATGCGGCCCCACCTCCACCTCTGAGAAGGGGAGAGGAGCTAGAGATTGAATCCAATCACCAACGGCCAATGATTTAGTCAGTCATCCTATGCAATGAAACCTTGATTATGAAATCCCTACACAACGGGGTTTGGTGACCTTCCAGGTTGGTGAATGCGTAGTTGGGTGGTGAGACCAGAGAGGGCTCGGAGGCTCTTTGCCATTCCCCTTTCCCCTCACCCTAGGCAGCTCCTCCATCCGGCTCTTCCTGAGTTGTAACCTGACTGAGTGGCTGAGGTGTGGGCCATCTGTGGGGTCTGCTCTCTCTCTCGGGGTTAGCGTGGGAATTAGAATTGAATGGTTGTACACACAGGTGGTGTTAGAGAATAGGAGAATCAGTTGGTGTCAGGAAAAAAACAATACATCATATCACACAGTCATATAAAGACCATGCACCTGGTATGGAATAAGTCAGTGTTCTAAATATGTTACTCCTGAATCAGAAAAGGCTGAATGCACACACCACTTTGCAAGGGACGAACCTGTAATTTGAATGAGTATTTTTTAATAAGCGGGAAAAACAAAATTTCAAAGTGTAACTTGAATGCTTTCAAAAGAGGGGGTGGAAAGCAAATAGAAAGGATAATGTAATATAAATTAATTTCTGTCCCCCACATATGATTCAATCAAAAATGTTGGAATTACACTGCCAGGCACTTCCTAAGTGTCTGCCCTACTCTACCAATTACTGTATATACACATGACTCCTGCCAGGCCTTGCAACATGGTCTTTACTGACAAGTTGTGATGAGAAAGACAGAAAAGGAGAAAGACGAGAGGAAAACTCCGTTTCCGGTACCGTAGTCAACAGGGCAGTTCAGCCCCAAGTTCCTCATTGTGAGTCATTTGTTATCAAATACGTAAAAAGAATAGTGATGTGCAGAAGGTTTTCAATTGCGGTAAGGGTAAGTCAGAGTCAGAATGCTGGAACTGAATATTGAACACCTACCAATGGCAAACAACAGTAAATTATCTATGAACTTCGGGGGTTTTATCCAAAAGTTAACCTGAGGCAAGACGAGCCACTTTCTCTTCTATAATCACAGAAGACGGAAGGCCCAAGGCTGACATTTTTATACTTTCTGAAGTAAAGCCCTCAGTGATTATTAAAGAATGTCTACATGTATTTCTCAGATGGCTGAGTGAAGCAGTATCTTAAAGATGCCCAGCAATGGAGGAAAGCAGAAACATTTGCTCCAAACTCCAGACTACATTTTCCCCAAACAGCTGGCACTATTCCATATTGCAGACATCTGAAATGCTGACCAACTTTAAAAAATGGATCTAGTTGTTCATTTACATGTTAATAGCAAGAAGGTAAAATATTCAAAGATTAGGCAAAGAAGTGGGGAAATATTTAAGCACAGAAGTCAAGACCTTCTCATTTCTGATCCAGTATTTTTGCCATTCAATGGCAATATCTTCTCAAACTCAAAACAGGTGCTCTTTCATATGAAAATTCATAGCTCTGAATGTAGCTAAGGCAAATATTTTACTCGTCCTTTGGCACCCCACACATAAAATTTAAAAATAATTCAAACAACCTACAGCTTGTCAGTGACCAAATAGAGCTCTGGTAAAAATAAAATATCTCTCAGTTCAGCACCAGCTGGCTAAATTTAAACCCTGCATTATGTAATCTTAAAGTGTCCTTGCTTTTAGCTGGTGTCTTAAGAGATTTTGTTATAATGTCTCTCCCAGATCACTTCAGTCTCCAACATCTAAACACCTAAGGCACAACAGGACCAAATTAAGGTGTCCACAGGCAATTGAAGACAGAAAATAATCCATGTGAAACAGTACATAGGGCGTGATACCTTTAAAGTAAAATCTCAGTCTTCTCTCTTTAAGTTTGTAGTTACTATAATTAGGGCTGGCAGATCCAACTGGCAGTGCTTTTCTTAATTCCAAAAAACATGTAAGAACCTGATTCTTTAATCCTTACTCCAGTAATGCTCCCAGAGGAGATGAGACTGTGGCTGGAGCAAGAAGCACACAAATCAAACGAAGACTGAAGAAAGAGCAATTTCTCTTAAAAGTATTTTAAACTCTTCCTTTCCTTCACCAAATTCCAAGAAATACAGTTTATATTTTTAATACATTCAATGGATGGATTATCAGTTTATGCTCATAAAAGAGACACTAATTTTTTTCAGTTTTCCCTTTTTGGCTGTAAACTGAAGTATAATTTTTACTCACGACTGTTTATCAAGTTTGGCTCACTTTTCTTCAATACTAAATATGAAAAATGCTAACTGCTTTGCAAAGAGATTAATACACGAAGGCCTAAATTTACTAATATAAAGTAATGCTAAATATTGTTATAGAAACAAAATCCAAGGTAATATTTTCCTTCAAAGCAATTACAGTTTGGCCCATGGGCTTTGTTGATCTCAAGCAATCAGCAAGAACATATCACAACCCCAGAAGCAGACACATATCAATGACTATTTACACATACCTTTTTCAATATTTAGACTTAACCCCAAGTCCGTGGAAATGTCATGTATCTTTACAATTCTTCACAGACTGGTTTCCTCCCTGTTTCGGGTACAGCAAATTTCCCAGTCCCCTGAATGGGATAGGTGGAGTGGAGGCCAGCTCCACTGAAGGGTCTATCAAGCAAGTAGATGGGATGGCTGAATTTATTTTAGCCCCGAGTCCAAAGGATGCAGCTTGGCACCTATTTTTAGGAACTGAGCTCTGTATAGGTGGGGCCTGAGTCAACAACTCTTTTCGGAAGCGTGTCTCTGAGGGCACTCTGCCTCTAGTGTCCTCAGTAACATATGCATGGCTCTGACACCTGTGCAGTCAATCAAACACCCTTCTGCAGCCAAGACCATCAGCCCAATGCTCAACTTCCGAACAAAGTCTAAAAAATAACCAGGGCTGATGAGGAAAGGATTAAAGCCAGCATTCATTGGTTTTATTAATTTCAAACTTTTAAGAGTTAAGAATATGAAAATAAGGCATGTAGGAAAAGTGCCCATTTATTTGTGGAAGAATTTGGGTTCTCGGGAAGATGAAACAATATTTTATTTACAACATGTCCTCAAGTATGAAAAACATTAGTTTGCTTTTAGAAGCTTCATATATAAAGCAAAGTACTACTGCAGTGTTTAAGTCAAGAAAGTGCTCTTTTGGTTAACAAAAGTCGGGAAGAAGGGGTGAGAAGGGATTCAAGAGAGAATAAAGGGCACACCTACCCGGTGCTTCCTGCCCATTAATAAATCAGTTTAAAACCACCTGGCATGGGCAAGGGAAACAAAAGCAAAAATGAACAAGTGGGACTACATGAAGCTGAAAAGCTTCTGTACAGCAAAGGACACCATCAGTAGAACAAAAAGGCACCCTACAGTATGGCAGAATATATTCATAAATGACATATCGGATAAGGGGTTGACATCCAAAATATATAAAGAACTCACGCACCTCAACAAACTAAAAGCAAATAATCCAATTAAGAAATGGGCAGAGGACATGAATAGACACTTCTCCAAAGAAGAAATTCAGATGGCCAACAGGCACATGAAAAGATGCTCCACATCGCTAATCATCAGAGAAATGCAGATTAAAACCACAATGAGATATCACCTCACACCAGTGAGGATGGCCAACATCCAACACACAAACAACAACAAATGTTGGCGAGGATGTGGAGAAAAGGGAACCCTCCTACACTGCTGGTGGGACTGCAAATTAGTTCAACCATTTGTGGAAAGCAGTATGGAGGTTCCTCAAAAAACTCAAAATGGAAATACCATTTGACCCAGGAATCCCACTTCTAGGAATTTACCCTAAGAATGCAGCAGCCCAATTTGAAAAAGACAGATGCATCCCTATGTTTATCGCAGCACTATTTACAATAGCCAAGAAATGGAAGCAACCTAAGTATCCATCAGTAGATGAATGCATAAAGAAGGTGTGGTACATATACACAATGGAATATTATTCAGCCATAAGAAGAAAACAAATCCTACCATTTGCAACAACATGGATGGAGCTAGAGGGTATTATGCTCAGTGAAAAAAGCCAAGTGGAAAAAGACAAATATCAAATGATCTCACTCATATGTGGAGTATAAGAACAAAGAAAAAAAACTGCAGGAACAAAACAGCAGCAGACTCACAGAACCCAAGAACGGACTAATAGTTGTACCAAAGGGAAAGGGACTGGGGAAGATGGGTGGGAAGGGAGGGATAAGAGGGAAAAAAGGGGTATTACGATTAGCAGACGTAATGTTGGGGGGGGCGCAGGGAGGACTGTACAACTCAGAGAAGACAAGTAATGATTCTATAGCATCTCACTATGCTGATGGACAGTGACTGTATTGGGGTTGTTGGGGGGGACCTGATGAAGGGGGTAGTTTAATAATCATAATATTGCACATGTAATTGTAGATTAATGATATCAAAATAAATTATAAAAAAAACGCCACCTGGCATGAGGACAAGCAGAGTCGCCTCATGGGCTCCTGAGAGAGTGGGGGTAAGTGTCCTTTATCACCACCCTGCTTACCCAGGGCAACCTGCTGACCTTCCCCAGGAGGAAGCAGAACTCACCTACAATTGCTGTGATTCCATAAGGCTACACCTCAGCGTTTTTAAGTCAAAGTAAGCTTCTCCAACCTTCCCTCTCCTCTGTTATTTGCCTAGTGTGGTGTTAAGTGTGCATACTAACAGCCTCACAGCAAACCCAAATAAAGAAAGAGGAAATTATCCTTTGGCTTAAGGAAAGCACCTGACTTATATACTGTTTATTTCATACAAAATGCTTACAAGTAAGCTATTTACTGTATTATTTATTAATAAAGACTAGTGTATATATACATTATGTTATTTTTCCATACACAATATTGATTTCTATCAAAAGTAGGTCAAGGAGTGTTATTCCAGCTGATTAAGAAAAAGCTTCTAAAATGGTGTTCTTCTGTATTAAAATAGTTCAGGACAAGAGCCAGTATAATTAGTTGAGAATTTGTGCTGCCCAGTGTGGTAGCTACTGGACACATATAACCATTTATATTTTAATTGATTAAAATTAAATAAAATTAAAAATGCAGTTCCTCAGTTTCACTATCCACATTCCAATACTCAATCTCCATGTGTAGTTAGTGGCCACGTATTAGTGCAGATACAGAACACTTCCATTACTGCAGAAAATTCTACAGGATAATCCTGTTTCAGAGCATAGGATTTCAACAAAGCTTTGACACTAACAGAACTCTGTGACCTGGTAAGTGTCATATATTGTCTACACTTTGCTTTATTCATCTGTGACTAAATCGGACTAAGTTTATCTACTTTAAATGGCCATTGTGATGATTAAATGACATAATATATATAAAATACTCACTATGGTCTAAATCTAGGACACAATATTTAATTATTACTATTATTATTACTTCACTTTGCTCTATACTTAAGGAAATGGCAGTAGATCTAAAATCGCAATAGTTCAGTTTAAGTTAGGAGTTATTGACCCTTCAATGTAAATGCAATCAACTTTACTCTTATGCATATAGACGGTAATGATGCTTAAAGCAGTTTTATTCTTTTGAAATATTGTTCATTACTCAAACACATGAATTGTAGCTTTTTCATTTTCACTCCTTATTCAAAACTCCTACTTTCTCACTGCACTGTAGTGATATGTTTCTTTTCAAGTTTCACTCCAGATAACTTTTCTTCAAACTTTCCATTTTTGCCCTTTCGTGAAAGAAATATATATTATTTAAATCCATATACATGATTAAATGATTTTTCCCATATTTTTCTCATTGTAAATTTTCCATGTTCATAATTGGCTGAAAACTCAATGATTATATATTGTTAAAAGAAAAAATAATAATGGATACGAAAAGATATCTCTGTGAAACATTATAAAATTGTTGGTAATGAATTCAGAGCATTAAATGTTCGATCAATAGTTTCATGCATAAATTAACTAATCTAACATCAAGCAAAACTTTTCAGTTATGGTACTGATTAGTTATCATATCATTTGTCATACCATAGTCAAGATGACAATGAAAATATCACTATTCCTTATTGCAGTTTTTTTCAGACATGATTTACATTCTTTATTTGATAGTAATCTAATCAACTACTATCAAATTACTATGAACACAAGATGGATGGATGGGTGGATAGGTAGATGGATGATGTATAGATTCATAAAGTGATTCTTTGTATCAAAAATCTTAATTCAAATGGAAAATTGTGCTCCCTCTCCCATCCATAACCATATGTTAAATTATCTTCCCAGTGCTTAGATACCTCTACCTATTAAAACCTCTACTGTACTCAACTGAAACCTACATAAGACGGTTGCTGATAATGAGATGGAGTAATTAGCATCAGATCAATGGTCCCATTGAGAATAATTAGAAAAGCTATATATACTACAAAAATAACATATGCAGGGCATCAGGGATCAGCCAAACAATAAGGACCAGGGAAGTACCATTTAAGAAAGGCAAAAACCTTTCAAATATGAGCTGAGTATCTGAGGCTGTCCCTATAGGTTATTTGTCAATTCTGGATGTAGCTAGAGGCTGAAAATCGAGGCTCAGCCCAGGAAGACCACTGCCACTTGTTGACAGAGAAACAGAAAAACTTTTGGCAGTTACATTGGACAGTAGTGATGAAATAAGAGTGTACTGGGACTTCAAATTTGTTTTTCTTTCCAATATATTTGCTAAGTTCTAAAATTGCACAGGATAGCAGGCTGTAATCATAAGCTCAATGATGGAAAAGAAAAGTGGAATAGCCCACATTTTCATGATACTTAAGAAACAGGGATCTACTAGGAGGACAGTTGAAGGTCCTCATGGGAGAGGGGAATTGGCTCTGAAATAAACTACAATAATTGCTTTGACAGCATGGACTTAGCTAGATGCTGAGTGAGGATCAGGTCTCTGCCCTTCAACGATGGGGATAGATGAAACAGCAAAGCTTTTGGAACTTGATTAGTCTTGGGTGATAAAACTAGTGACTTGAGTAGAGTCAAACATGGTCAGTCTCCCCTTCAAGACATCTGCCAAATTCTGAAGCTTCACAATGTGAGGCTAAATATCCAAGCTAAACTACCTCCAAAAAGTGGAGCAGAGATAGGATCCAATAGATTCTCAATTAAACCCTAAATTAACATGATCAGCCTCTCTCCCTCTTCCATTCCATCTGCTAGTAGAGGACAGGCTGAACCTCTCTAATGAAAGTAATATCATTTAGAACTTTTTTACCTTTGTTTTGGAAAGTACAATGCTTGACTTCCATTTAGAAAAACAGTAAGCATGCAAAAAAGAACACTGTAGTAAACAACAGGGGAAAAAATACAGGGAAAAGAAGAGGGTATTATAGATATTTGAATGAGCAGATAAGGAGCTTAAAATAATCATGACTGGTATATTTAAGAAAATATAGGAAATAACATACAAAGTAAATGAAAAGATGATTTTACAATAAAATTAAAATTATGAAGTAGTAATGAAATGGACATTCCACAATCGAAAAATACAATATCAGAAATTAAGAACGCAATGGGAAGTTTAACAACAGACTGGAGACAGCAAAGACAAGATTAGTCATCTGGAAGACAGGTGGATAAGAAAAAGAAAGTTTTGGTTTGGATAATTTGTATTGAATAACAAATAGGGCTAACTAGATTTTCTACAGCAATATGACGTTGTTGAATCATATAGCTACAATCTATTAAAATCTAAGCCTTTTCTGCATGTCACTTCTAAGCCACATCTACAGCCTCTTGCATTTGTTTAGTTTATGCCTAAGTGAATAACAATAGTGTCAGTCCTTTGTTCCAACTAGCTTCTGCCATTTAGCATAGCTGCTGTCTTCACAAGTGCCAATCTATGTCTTACCTGAGTCTTTGATAAAGAATATTTAACAGACAATGCCACTGCCCCATATATAAAGTCCTATCACAGTAAAGGCCTGCCTCTGAGGGGAAACTGATATATGAATTTAGGTATCTACATTTGTAGGTGTTCTTGATAACCCATAATAAATGTATGTGGTTAGAGGATTTCAAAATTCTATGTGCTTCTTAACTAGGCCATCAGTTATCTTGAATTTATTCTCTTTTCTACTTTTGCTGATTATATCATTTGTTGGCTGAAGCCTGTTCTCCTTGACATAAAATATAGACATCATCTGGAAATTCATTTGGTTCTCTTTCTTTTCTTGTTCATTAATATTAAAACTTTCTAAGACAAGCAGTGAATCTTTCTTCTTCCTTTAATTTTTCCCTAGTAATAACATCTACCCTTTATAAAGGAACTATGCCAGGAATTTCATTAGGTGATTTACATTTACTTTCTTTTATTCTCAAAGCAACCTCAAGATTTTGGTTTTATTACCCTTTCACAGAAGGAAACTCAGGATGAGCGAAGTTAAGTAACTACTCCAAAAGTCAATAATCAGCAAAATTGAGGACTGGACTCAATTTTGTTGATTCCATACATTTGGGTTATTTGGAATCTATTATTTCTCCTCACCTTAACCTAAAAGTTCCACCCAATCGCTATTATGTGTGCTGGATAATATGCTTTGAGAAGGATCACGTCCTCCGCATATGAATAAATCCTGTGATTGGGGCATAGTGCGGGAGGGCAATAGGCAGGCTCTGCGAAGGTCTTTGTGTGTGTGGCAGCAAAGTGAACCATCAGTGGGCACGCCAGAGACAAGAAGAGTGGATGAGTGAGGGCTTTAAAGCTGGGATAACTATATATTTCAGATAACTATATTTGATAAGTAATCTCTGGACCAATGAGACTAATCTAAGACTTTCAGAATTGAAGAATAAAAATTCTAGAATTTTTAGAGTGAAAGAACTTTCAATATGTAAATACTCAAATTCTACATTATTATCTAGCATACATGAAATACTAGCCAACTGATCAGGGCTTAGCCATCTGCCCTGAACCCTGTGGGTGGCATGGCCCATTCAGGCATCACGCAGGCAGGATTAGGGTATTAGTAATTGAATTGTAGCTGAACTTAATCAAATGTAATTTTCACCTGTTCAAGTTTAATTCCATTATGTAATTCGAGTGTTGTGTTATTAAGGAAGCGTGAATAAGGCCTTCAGGCATATATGACTCATATTTAAATAGTATATCATAGTCTTATGTGGGATGATCATGTCATGTATCATGCAAGCCAGGGTGCTTTTGAGAATGAAAGGTACCCTATTAATAACGATGCTTACACAACAGCACAAATGGGATGGCCTAGGGCGGAAGGACGGGAATCACCTAATAAGCCAAATGTCCACACCCCCCTGAGCCACCGCTGAGGTCCACACGCAGGGGGATATCTAGTGACAGGGCTCTTAATATAAGAAAGAAAAAGAAAAAAAGTTTCTTTAGTAAGTACTTTAGTGCATGGACCAGGCCTCTCATTTAAATATAATTTCGATTAAATATATCCCTTCTAACCAAGACTGGAATGAATTAAAGAACGCTAGGGAATCTGTAAAATTTGATTCAGAAAAAAAGAGGCTTGTTCTAATTAGGGACTATTTGGATAAAGTATGACAGACATTCCTGATAGGCTTCTTAACTTTCAATTAAAACAGTAAAAAGGAAAGAGGAAGCAGCACGAATCAGCATGAATTGCTAATAGAGAGAGAAAGAGAGTATTTGTGTTCTTACGTTTGTGTAAAGAGATGAAGAAGAACACAGACAAAATGAGGAAGAGAAGAGGAAGGAGAGAACAGGAGGAGGAAGTGGAGGGGGAGAAAATGTGCTGCAGTTTGTACAACATTTCCAACAGCGGTTATCACTGAGAGCAAACAAACACGACCCACGGTTTCTGATGACACATGGCACAGAGCATCCTCTGAACCACAAGTGATGCAGTTTCCCCAAATAACAGGGAAAGGCTGATTTATCTCACTGTCTCACGTTGCTGTGACCGAAACCTGGAGGTCTTCCCAGAATACAATGTGAAATTCCTTCTGGACCTTTGCAGGCCCTAGTCCTGACTCAACTCCACTCCTACCCCTCTCAGTATGTATCTATCTATCCTCCATACCTCTCAGAACAGAAGACAGAAGATGGAGCAGGTAGTTAGGTTCGTATGGAAACACTTTAGAGAGTACACGGTGAACTTTGTGTAATTTTTCATGCTTTGCACCATACAAAAGAAAGTACACACACTGTATCTGACAACCTAAGTTAATACTCTAGTACAAGGTGGAAGTTTCAATCTCCATTTAGCAAATTTGGGTAGGACCAAAAATGAAAGATTTTTGATGTAGCTCAGAGGGAAAAATGAAAAAATGTGGAAGATGTTATAAGAGGAAAGTGCTCTGTGATGACAGAATAAGAAAAATTCACCCACACTATCTGAAGGAAACACCAAGCCTGAATCAATCTCAACACAATATAAGTAAAGGAAATAAATCAAGGTGATGTAAGGAGACACCACTGCAGGGCGGTAAGGGGCACGGACTTGAGACAAACTGATGACATAGCTTTTAAAATTAGTTGAAAATGTTACACCTTATATTCTTTATGTGCTCACAAAGGTGCAGGAGGAGAAGCATCTACAGAACTGTAACAGGTGTTATTAAGGAGAGAATAGGATAGAATGAAAGAATGGGAAAAAATCAAGGCTAAAAAAGGATGCCAGAAAATGCAAAATTCAATAGAAAATTAAAATAGCATTTGTGACAGAGAGCACATACGAAAAAATGAATTCAATCAAGGAAGCGGGGAGAGAGTTGAGAAAAATTTGTCATGCAGGAGTAAAATCAAAGAAATGAAAATGATGACCTAGATAGTGATGGATATGAAGGACAGAGAGATGATCAAAGAAACATACCTGCTTCAGAGGAAGGGAGAGAAAGATAGTGAGGGCATAAGGAATTCAATTTAAAAGAAAAGAGAAAGTTTTCAAGCTGAAGGAAGATCTGAGATGACAAAACAAAGTGTCTCATCAAGACACCTGGATGTGCCCTTATACATTTTTGAATTTTAAAGATAAAAAGCAGTGAATAAGGAAAAGACAAGCTGGCCTCATATTCTTTGCTAAGACATTATGTACTGTGATAGAGTGGAATACCATGTATGTGGTGTTTTGCCTTTGTTTGTTTTTATGAAGGACATGAGATTTGAATGAAGAATTCTCTTTATAGACTAGCTTCTGTTATTTGTGTATGAGGGATATACAGCATATTTTTCAATATATAAAAAACTTCTCAGATAAAAAAATGATTAGTAAATCTTCCCTGGGGAAGCAACTCTATCTACAAGCTTACAAAAAGATGATTCAAAATCAAGACTAGAACAATGAGAAATGTATTGTATAAAAAGACTTATTACTTGAATTAAAACAAAACAAATATGGTAAATTCAGTTCCAAAACTGAATGTAAACCCCCCAAATTGAAAATTGTATATGTGAAAGAATATATTTTTAGTATTGATGACATTTATATTATCTTAATTTAATAATTTAGGGCTTTAATCACAGATTAAAATAAAATCTGTGACATAAAATGTCAAGGGTGGAGAAAAGTATGGGAAATAAAACTGAGTTGGATTTTTTGGACATATAATGTATTTATTCAATCATTCATTTATGCATTCCTTCCTTGACTAAGTCATTAAATATTGATTGAGCACTTGTACATAAAGTGCTGTGCTAGATATAGTGTTTATAGGATGAACAGAACATCCATGTACCCTAGTAAATACATACATACATATATATGAGTTTATGAAGAAGAAGAAATCAGCGGAATGAAAAAGAAAACACATAAATTTGAGTGATCAAGGAAAGCACCTTAAGGTAGTAACCAAATTTTAAATTTCATCAGAATAATAAATACAAAAAGAAAAAAGAGTGAGGTGAAAATCTTGATAAACCAATACGGTCCACTAGCCCAACAAAAATTAAAATTTACAAAGCTATGTTAATTGACATGCTGGCATTGAAAATAGCATTCCTTTTAGCAGAATAAAAATGACCATTCTGAATCAAACAGTGCCTAGCAAATGTAATAAAATGGAAGAAATTACCCAGAGTTTGGAAACTCAATTAAATAATTGGGAAAAAAATTATTTCAAAGATCACTTTATACTTCACTGCAAAATATATTCCAAGCTAATAAAATACTGAAGTCTAAATGCAGCAAATAACTATAAGAAATAGAGGGATGTATTATTTTCAAAGTTATATATAGTCAACATTTCATACGGCACAAGAGAGTAGGCATAAAATAAAACCTTTCTTCTCACCTAGACACTCAAGCCATTTTCATATGGGCAAGAGGCTGCTGTTAAGTTTTTCATATATCTTGAAATGTTCTCTGTATGTAAAAGCATAATGTCTTTACATATGCATAAAACACATTATACATATATGTATATATATGAAACCATACTTCTCATTTTTAAACAAATGGGAGACTTATATACCCCATCCTTTACATTTGCTTCTGTTAACTGAATAATGATTCAAATCCATTTTCATATCCAAAGAAAGTAGTCATCCACCATAATTACATTAAAATATTTAAAACATGTTGATCATTCCAATTACTGAAGAAATGTATTTGACAACATCCAACAAACACTTATGATTAAAAACTTTCAACAAAGTAAGAATAAAAGGAAAATTTCAAAACCTTATAACCAGCATGTAAAGAAAATCCTATAGCTAACATCACAATGATGAAAAGTGAATGCTTTGTCTTTTTTAAGGATGAGATGAGGATTTCTATTTTCACCCTTTCCACTTGGCGTCATACTAGAGTGTCTTGCCAGGATAGTAGGACCATATTAAAAAATATGAGACACAATAGTTAGAAAGGAAGAAGTATAACCAGCATTACTCATGGAATGATTATGTATTTGAAACCCTCCAAGAATTTATAACTAATAAAACCACAATCAAATGCCATCACACATCTAGCAGAATGTAGAATGCCACTATATATCTTGTGGAGCACCAGCTTTTTAAAATGAATATTTCTAGATGCTTATGTGCAAGTGCATGCATAGAGAAAAATCTAGGAGGAAATGCACCTGTTTCTGAGTAGGAATGCCAGTCATCTTTATTTTCTTTAAACTGCCTTAGCTCCTAATAGAAAAATCACATACTAGATTTATAACATAACAAAACAATAAACTTCATCTAAATTTTTTTTTCAAATAAGAAACATGCTATCATTTGCCGTAGGACGAGCTGCATTTTCAAGTACATGAACTTTTTGTGGCTAGACATTTTCTGTCTTATTTTTCTGTTACCTATACACATAAAAAACAACTAGATTGTTTATAGAATTATTTATTAATCATCTCCTCATCCTAAATCCTGAACAAGTCATCCTACTCTTTTCTAGCATTACGTATGTAGGAGAGTACTCAGGGTAGCTTGCCTTTGTTGCTTTGTAAATGACTGACTTTATTCCCGTGAGGCTTGTCAATTTTATTCTTTATCCTAGATATTTAAGGATTTTTAACAAAAAGTAACTCGATATGTGACGATAACAACAGTAGTCTACAAATGAGCATTATGTATGTGCCAGTTACATTCCAAACATAATGCAAACATCATCCAATCCAATTTTCTTAAGAAATATATGGATCAAGCCCTGTTTTTTTCATTTGTTTGGTTGTTTTTAGTAAAGAAACAGAGATACAGGGAGGTTAAATATTTTCCCCAATATTTTGCCTGAAGTCTAACACAAATTGAATCCAAACTGGCTGATGCCAAATCAATACTTTCAATTTCCCAGGTTGTAAGTTTTATTCTTTGTAACAATGATCAAAACAGTTCATCTTAAAATTACTTATCTTCTGAAAAAATTACATAAAATATATTTTTAATAACTTCATCCATGATAAGAATAAAATATGTGTCCCCATAGTGCCATGGTGACAAATGAGTGATATAATTCATCTAGACGGTCTCGATATACCGATGTGCCATGTATCATTCCATTCCTCCAAGCTCCAACTCTCCCCTTTATGACTCTGCTCGCAGTGCTGGAGCATTTCTCCCTCGCCAGCTGGCAGGTCCAGAAGCTTCAGCATAGAGAACCCTGCAGGGATCCTGGAGGAGAAACATTTCTTCTTGGTTTCTTTGCACCTTCTCTCCTGGCAGGCTTCCGTAGAGCTCTGTGGCCAGCAGCGTATGGCACCTCTCCACGGCGCCTCCCTCAGCACCCAGGAGGCCATTCCGCAGGCTGTTTCCCAGTGCAGCTCCTCAGCAAACCCTGTTGTCCAGGGGGTGACCGCAGCAACCCCTCCAGTGAGGCTGGGTTCCAGCCTTGCAGGGCAGAAGCCATTTCCATATTTGTTTCTTTCTCGGTGCTCTGTGTTACCCATAGAGGCCGAGGCTGCGGCCCATCTCTGCTATTTCTGTATTTCTTACAGTTTCTTTACTCCTTTGAGGTTAATACGGTACTCCCATTTCCTGTTATAGTTAACGATTCTTTATTTTAAGCTTTCCCTGTTGAAACTACTGTCTGCTTCTTGTCTCCTGATTGAAATCTTACTAAAAAAAACCATTAAGTGCAATAAAATATACATGACTTTTTTTTGTGGTTGACTGTACTGTACATGTATTGGTAATTATCTCTGAACCTCCCAGACTTATAATTTCCAAGTTTTAATAATCTCATTGATAAGCTGAGAATAACACCTAACTCAAAGGTTAAGGAGTAGATAACACATGTTTGGGAAAATGCTTTACATAGTATAAAGCAATACACAATAAGATACAATAGGAATATTTGTTTTTATTACATGGTAAGCTCTGTGAGGGCAGGTCCGGTTCTCTCCTGCCATTCCTGGACGCTCAGTGCCTCTCACTGGACTTGGTGCACTGTGGGTGCCTGACGAATACTGATTTGGTGAACAGGTGCATAAACATATTTATAATACTCCATTTCATGTTTGTTGAGTGCATTTGAATTGAATTTCAAAACTGTCACATAAATAAATGTAGTGCTTTCAAAGGTAAAATATGCGATAAAAAATACACTTTGTATCCTTCAGCTGCATCCCACAATCTTCTAGAATCTTGTCTCAAACGCACTTGTAGTTATAAATGAGGATAGAAAATATGGAGAAAAGTATGTAGTATGAGAGACTAAAACTGTGGTGTACTGTTTGATTAGCCATTTACAGGTGCATTTTATAAGAATATTTACTCTTTGTAACTAAAACCACGTATAATTGAGTACGATTCTTCTTTTGTCATCTTCAGGTACAAATTATAGGTTCTGATGGCAAACTGTTTATGTTACAGCATAACCTGAATGCTGTCTTAAAGCATTTATTAAGTGGATAGATAACTTGACAATTATTGCCCTTTATTTTCAGGAAGAAGAGAAAGAGCTTTCATAGATTTATTTTTTCAGTCTTAATAGCTTCTCTCCTACAGTATTTTCACCGAAAGTCTAGACAGCTCTCAGGCTGAAATACGTCACTATGGCCAAGATTAAGCTGCACAATTTTTTTCTGCTTGCATCAGTACGTGGGCTTGTGTACACATATACTGTTTGTACTTCCTATTGCAACATTTTTCATAATGATCTCCAGCTGCCTTGTCAAGGAATTTTCTTGCTTGTTCTAAAAGCATGGGATTAATAACATTTCACAAGTTGCTTTTATTGTAGTGGGAAAGAAAGGGAAGGATTCTGGATTCCCAACAGTTTCAAAAAGTAATGAAAAATCACTTATTTTAGTGGGTTTCTATGTGTCTGTGTGTACTTGGTGTTTCTTAGAAAAAAAAATGGACACAAAGGATCACTTCTGAGGTATATTACACACACACGCACACACACACACACACACACACACACATATATATAGTATGAAATATGTGTAGGCTTCTTCCCTTTGCTTCACATAAATGAAGAATATCTACATAAAGTAGATACTGGCTTTGTGATATAGGAATATCCCAGTGACTGTACTAGGATCAAATGCTATTCCAAGCACAAACAATGAGAAAGTCAAAAGCACACATTTATTTTATGAAATACAGAATAAATAAATAGAAAAGTAAATGAATGAATGAATGAATGAAAGTTAAGGGGATTTGAGGGATTGATTTAGCCATACATAATTAGGAATATTTGGCTCTGTTATGAGTCCACCACTTTTCTCAAGAATGTCATTTGAATGTCATAGACTGCTTTGTGCATCTATTGAGAATGTTTCAATGCATTCTGTTGTCGTAAACAGTGAACTTAGTAAACATGTCTAAACCATATTTGTTTTGTTTACACTGGGAATTGAGAAAATGTGTTAGAGTGGTTTAGTATGGGTGTTTTTAGACTATGAATTGAAAAAAAAATAAGCAAGAAGAAAATAGAAATTAAGAAAAGATATAGTGGGGCTTGTTGGGAGAGGTAAATCAAGGACCATTAGTGACATCTTTGAAGTTTTAGCTGAGAAGTATCTGTTTTCTTACCCATTTTTACTGAATAACCAGACCCATTCATGCTTTGCTTCATTTGTCATTTTAGGTTGACAGGTCAGTTTTCTTATTCTTCAAGTCTCAATACAAAAAATATTCCATTGACAAGTCATCCAAATATGGATATGGCAAACTGACACAAATACTTTTTTAGAACTTAATTTAAGTTTATATCTCAGAAGTGCAATCTATGACTGATCCCCTTAACAAAAACTGGGAAATTATGTATTCGCACAATAACATTCCTTGAATGTCCACTAGGCACTGGGTATGCAATTACGACTTGCCTTGCACTTACTGAACTTACAGTCGTTTATCAATTCAAAGAACCTGGAAACATCTTAGAGAGATGCTTTAAAATAGTTCACCCTAATTATAAATGTATCTTATAGAATTTTTATAGAATGCATTTTTCCTAGCTGACAAAAACTGTGTTTTAAATTTCTATTAAAACTAGTACCATTTTGAGTGTTATTCGGTATACAGTTATTTTTATGTAATATTCCAGGTAATACCTACAACATGCCAAAGAGAGAGTTATTATTAATTTCTCTTTTTTGAAAAGTCAGAAACTAAAGCTTAAAGTAGGTAAGTAACTTTCTCAAGGTAGCACAATTTGTAAGTTCCAAATCTAAGATTTCCTGGGTTTATCATCACAGGGCATGTGTGCTTGATCACATGAGTCTGTATTTGAACAAGAATACTTTCAGGTGTTCACAAACTACAACTATGTTCAATGATTCATACTATTTCAGCATTCATTTATTCATCTGAAAGTATTTTGAACATATCCTCCATACAGGGCACATATTGCTATGAAATTCTGAATAATACAAATGGACCATTACGCAGTGCGGAACACGGCAGCATCCTCGCATAGATTATGTAGAGGATGCCCTTGCAGTTGGGGGAGGGATTGCATTTGAGGGAGTATCTGAAGAAGACATCCTAGAATCATTTTATCTTTTATTCTGGTGTCAGTGGCTCAGAACACCAACTTCCCTTTAAGCCATTCTAAGCATTTTCTATTTTGTAGTCTTGTATTTCTCAAAGTGATTACATAGGGGGCCATCAAAGTGGTGAGCAATTCTCCACAAGCCTGTTTTCTCTACTGAAATAACTACTCACACATCTAGAGCTGTGTTTCTATTACACTGTTTCTCTGGTCCTGATGAACTATGATTTGTCTTGTCTTCTTGCTCTTCAAGACCAGGTTATGTTGGGCATAGAAGACATATCAAATCTACTGCTGTGGGGAAATAAACTATTTTATATATATAAACGAAGACTGTAAAAAACATAAGCAATAATACCCAGCAGGTCTAAAAAACTAAGCTTGAGTTGAATGAAACAAAATTATGTGGTTGGAACATTCCTCACAAGAAAGAAGAACTGTCAGCCACAGTTGTTCAGGCATTGCTGTAAGTTGATTTACAAAAATGACAGGAAAAGATCTCTACAATCGTTTGACAGCCTACAAACACAAACATTTCAGGAAGTACCTTGCCAGATTCCAGAGTTAATTCTTTTGAAATCCTGTTAGATATTTCATTTTAAAGATTATGCTGAATGGTTCCTTTGTCCCTGTAATCCCAGAGCAACCCTTACTTTTCTTCCTTCATTCCCACAATTTGTAATTGCCTATTCTGGTTTGTGTATATGTACTTATTGTCTGTCTTCCCTACCAGAATGAAAGTCACATGTGAGCAGAAAGCATATATTTGTTCACCGGTTTATCTGGTACTTGGTACCCAGTAGGCATTCTGTGAATTTGTTGCTAGAATACATGCATAGTGATTCCTATGGCTCTATTAGTATTTATCTCAATGTATTTCTATCCATATCCATCTTTTCCACTAAACTGTGAGCTTCTTGAAAGTGAGATTATAGTCTTATCTCATATCTGTGTCTTTGTGCCTAGTTTGTAAGAGCTTCTCAGTCATTCAGTGTTCCATGACTCAGTCCGACTCAGATGTTGCATCGCTCTCCTCACACAATAATTCCAACATATACTTTTTTGAAATTATAACAGAGAGAAAGGGAGGATCATAAGATCCACTTGAGAATACTTGTCCTCATTTCTCCCTGTATAAAGAGACTTTTTTGCTAATGTGAATTTTTCAGTACTTTTTGTTTGCGTTCTTCTGCCTTATATTGTTAATTATTTCCATGCTGACTGCCCCATTCCCCAAACTCAAAGCTTCGATCCCATTACAGCCCAACTCCAGCCTTTCTCCAAACACAGATATTGGTACAGATGAGCTGCTAAAATTCAATGGTATTTCCCTTAGCAAACAAAAATTCAAGATGATATAGTTAACCAGAGTCAATCAGAATGTAAAGACATCTCTTGGGAAATTTGTTAAAATGCACTGATATTCAGAGAGTCTAAATCAAAGATATTAAGTCACATTTTCCTTTAAGCTGTAGATTGTACCGAGAAATCTGCATGCTGGCAGCATGATTTGAGAAACTGGGCCAGATCATGAGACTTGAGAGTTCAGACAGGATGTGTTTTGCACCCTGGCATTGTCAGCATCTTCACTTGATACATAATAGGTGTTTATATCCTCCCTTAAAAGGTAGATGCCTGTGCCCCTTAGAGAATCTGTTTTCTCATGATCTGTCTTCTTTTGTTAACCTTTCTCTGCCCCCAAATTCATTTTCTATTATTTCTTAGTCTATGCTATGTCCCGGCCTTAATAAGAAACCAGCCTGCTGGTTTGTATGTAATGAGAGCCCTCCTTATGCCATTAACAACTTTCAGTATCACTTAAGATATCTGAATTGTTTATTAAAAGCCAGTTGAAATGCAAACAACCTAGGCTTAGTACCAGTCACTGGGACCCAACCCCAGTGGTAAACAAACAAACACTAAACCCACTCCTTTGCACTTCTGTAAAAGAATCTAGACTTTGTTCTTCAGACAATGCAATGTCATAAATTGCTGGGTCCAAAAACAGATTTTATTTCAAGTTGAATGATTTTATATTAACCTCACCTATAACAAATTCACTTCTACTTTTTAGACTTGCGAATTTCTAAAAAACTTCCACCAGATTGAAACAGTGGTCTCAAAACTATTTTTTAGACTTGCGAATTTCTAAAAAACTTCCACCAGATTGAAACAGTGGTCTCAAAACATGTAGAATAAAACAACAAATGGCCAGTTTTGCTGCCCAAATGACAATATTTTAATGTGATAGTTCTGTTTATATTGCTCTTGTGAAAATTAAACAGTGCTTCAAAGCTTTTTACAGTTCTTAAGTACATAGGTATTTGTGCTATGAAGATTTTAGTATACTAGTACTATGAAAATTTTAATATCCTTAATGAAAAAATTGTCATACTCTTAGGGATTTTCTATTTTTAAAATTATATTAGTAATACATGAACAATGCTTTCTTGCTGTGAAATATTAAAACAACTAACAATATATCTTAGAAAACTATGTCAGTACCAACTGAACTATCTCATATTTATCAATTCTATGTAATATTCTGCGGTATGCGTGAGCCATAATTTATTCAATCATTCCCCTATTGCTAGGCATAGTTGTATCCAGTTTCTCTCTCATGAAGTCAATATTCAATAAATATTCTCCATCATGGATGATTGTACACAAATGCAGTATTTCTTTTGGATAGATAAAAATCGATGTGGAAATTTTTGGGTGGCATTCTGGATTTTAATTAGCATTGTTAAATTGTCGCTGCAACAGATCATACCATTTCTGCACTACCACCACCAGCAACATGTGAGAGGGTCTGTTGCTTTATACATTTTACAAACTGTTACACAACTTAGTTTTTCATTCTTATGGAAAATATTCCCCCTAATTAGTATGTTATTATCCCAATTATTAGTAGTGTTGTTCACATTTTCATAGGATTATTATCCATTTGTAGTTTCAGTTTGATTTATATACTTTGCCCAGTTTGAAATCTGGTAGTTTCTTCTTCGGCAAATGCTTCCTATATATCCTGGGCATTAATGTTTTGTTGGTTATATGTGTTGTGATATTTTCTTTCTATCTTTCTGGTTTTTTTAATTCATCAATATATTGTTCATAGAACAGAAGTTTAAATATTTCCACGATATTGGATCTTTTATAGTTTCTCTTTCAGGTTTCTGTTTTTAGCGTCCCTGCCCTGCTCTGAAAGCATAAATATATCCTTGAATAATTCTCCTAATATTTATTAGAGTTTTGAGTTTTATGTTTACTATGTGAACTATCCGGAAGAACTTTTGTGTATAATGAAAGACAGGATCTCTTCTTTTTTAATGACAGACAATCACCCATGCACTAGTGCACTGCCTACTCCAGACATTTCCAACTAAATTGGTGGTGGATACTTTAAAACCGAAATCCCATAGTATACAGAGTTCCCTTTCTAGAAGCTCTAATTCATACCTGATGTCTATATATAGGTACAGTTCTGCTTTATTATACTTCCTGACTCTTACATAGCCTTGTTTCTTGTCTATATTGTGAGGTCATGTTTATTGAAACTTTTATCTCTGGGACTTTACCGAGGCCCGGTTGAAGGTATAGTCCTCCAGAGAGATTTATATGTTGCTTCTACAAGCTGCAACTGGATCCACTATATATTAGTATTAAAATTCCTTAATAGTTTTTGTCCATAATATAACTAAAAGTTTTGGGATCCATGTTCTGACACTATCTTCCCATAGGACATTATGTTGTCATTAGGGATAGGGAGTGAAGATGTTTAAGCACTGACTCAAAAGTAGTGTGACTTAAAACGTAACATAGGTTTGGAGGTGATGCATCAAATTCTTTCCTAATGTTAATGAAAAACAACAATCTTACCAAACCACAGGAGAGTGGCTACATATCCCTTAATAAATCTGGAACTATGTAGAACAATAAGTGCTGAAATGCTAGACCCAATAAACTACTAAACAAAATGAGTTTTTCCTATTATGTCTGGCAAAACCCGAATTTTTAAAAATAAGTGGTCTTCAAAAAATGGAACAGGCTTTTTGCCTTAGGCAATACAAAGTTATGTGGTATTGTTCAAGAAGTTCTGAGACCCTCTGGCTGGGACTCTGTGTCCTCTTCTAAAATCTCATATACTATTTCATCAGTTTGGAAGTTGAAGATAAAGGACTGTGACATGCAGAATTTATTCATAGAACATTATTTTAGCCCATCCCCATATTTATAGATGTGAAAAAAAAGCTAAATATAGAAACATGTAGCTCCTTGCAAATGCAACGTCACAAAAATAAAAGTTCTTGTGCTATGATTATTTGTTTCACATTTATTATTAATAATTCATTATTCTTATAATTCATCATGGACACTCTATATTCTAACAGGGCATGTGAAGCTGTATAAACTGGAAATAAAAAATTATGTTTAAGGATTAAATATTTATAGTTAATTTTTATTTCAAATCAGTGAGATATTTTGAATATTAAATGTCCACAACGAACTATGTGGAGATAATACATATTTTTAATAAAAGTATTTGGCTCAAAACCTGACAGTACAAATGCACTACAAACTTGAAAACTGGATTTTTAAAATCTGCTAATTAGTTAGTACACTTGGTGACTTTTTTTCCTTTCCCCATATCCGGGCATATATAGCACTTAACATTGTCTCTAGAATGTGTTTTATATCATGGTAAATTAGCCAAATACTTCATTCTTTAAATTTTGTAAACATTGTTGAAATATGTCAATAAACATTTTAATCAACTCTGAAGCACAGAAATCAGATCTTTCCTTTTCATTCAAATCATCCTTCTTATCCTGGCAGCTGAGTCTAATTAACTTGAATTGTTTCACCCCCAATTTAGAATCTAGAACCTTCTCTGCCCCCAGCTTACGGGGATATAAGGACATTTATTGAAAGGAACTGCTAAGCATCAAATCTATGGACGCATTCTGTACTCCACCCCCAATACCTTACTTTCAGAGCTCCATCACGATTTTGCTGGATCCACCCAGAATTGTCACCCTTCCTCTTGTTCCTCCCTCTCACACGTGCCTTCTTTCTTTTCCTGCTCACCTCCCAATCATGCTTTAAAATTCAGAAAGAATTTTAAGAAGAAGGAAAATAATCTGCTCTTCTGTGCTCAGGATCAGAAGGTGCTTCCTTTGTGTCCTTCTGCTGTAGCACTAGTCATCTTCTAATGCTGAAATTTGTCTATGAACCACCTCTTTTCTTAAACCATAAGCTCCTCAGGACCAGGGCTTGGGTCTTCACGTGCCCTAGTCGGTACCAAGCACGGGACAGGCCCATGCTTGGCGCTCAGTAAATGTTTGCTGACTTTACGGATGTTGCTATGGTTCCCCTCTGTGTTGGTCTCCGACTCCAAAGAAGTCCCTTTCTAACTGGATTCTAGCGACTTCGCAAAAGCTTCATAGAACCGCTTTATTATTTTTTTCTCTTTTCATCCCACATTTGTGTTTCTGTCTCTGTCCGTTTCTCTTCCTCCCTTCCTCTCTTTACCTTCCTTTCTTTTCCTTCTTCCCTTTCATTCTAAATCACTGCCTCAAAGTAAAGAGTTTACTTAGTCATGCGCTAATCCCTGGTGACCGGGTTTTTTATCCTTAAACCCAGCTAGGATAGCATCATTAACACCTGTCATCAAACTTATCCAACGTGGGCCTACCGTATTCATGAACCTCTAACGCCGCCTTTATTCTGGAATAGTGACGGTCATTTGAGCTGTGCCAACCTGGATACACACAGCACCATGAGCTCAGTTTAAGATGTAGGGTTGTTGTGTTTCACCCTTGTACTGACATCCTAATTTCAAACCTATTAGGCAATGCCATTCTCATGTCCCTTTCCCTAGAATAACCACTTCTTGGTTCGGCTCCCACGTTCAGGTTCCAAGTCTTCAGCCAGCCCTGTGATTCTGCCTGAAAAACTGGCCGCCTGTGTGGGCCTGTCCCGACCTCTGGAGACCAAAACAGAGCAATCAGTTCCCCAAACACACAGGTCTCATACTGAGGGACAAAGGGAAGAACAGTCCCACACACACTGCACTGGTGACGGTGGTAAAGTGTAAGGGTTTTACTGAGGTATGTCTTTCATCTGCTTCAAGTAACTGTATAGGAACTAGCAATATAGTTGGTCCAGTTATGGAGCTTGGGATCACCAGGAAGGATTCAGCCTCAAATCTGTCAATAGATTTGCCTTTAACACATAAATATGACTTTGTATGCTTTTAAGAATGAAGAAAAAGAGAAAAATGCTTTATTCAAGACTCTACTTAAATGTCTCCTTTCTGTTGTGGCTTGTCATGACCATCCTAATGAAAACTGCAAATCTGCACCATGCCCACCCCCTCTATCTTGGTCTATATTTTATAGAGCACTTAATACCTTCTGACATGTAATTTACTTCTTCACTGTTTTTTTTTATTGTTCATGGTGTGTTTCTCCCTGTTAGAATGCAAACTATACGAGGGCAGAATTTTCCTTTTTTCTCCTTTTTTGTCTGTTTCATTCATTGGTGTCCTCAAGCACCTAGAATACAATCTGGCACATATAGGTACTCACGAAATATTTGCTGAATGAATAAATGGACGGGTGAAAACAGCACATCAAAAATATTCTCTAGTAATAATATGCATTTCTGATTCTACAATCAGAATATTTATAAGTGATACTGAGTTTTTTTTCAACTGCAAGGAGGTCACATAAATACATGGGTTTCAAGAGAGATATTTATATTTGTTGTTCTCTTTCTTTGATAGCATCATGTTTTAAAATTAAGCATGACCATGCACAGGCTCAAAATGAGTTCCAGGGATTTTGATTATTAATCAATGGAAATTTTCCAGCATTCCAAGGGGCTGATTTATGGCCACCAAGTCAAAGACCTTATGAATAGACTTTTCATTACAGTTTCCTTAGAATAGCAAACTCCCAGCTGCCCCTTCGAGTAGAGCCCATGACTTAACTCTGGAATTTGTTTTGACTCACTGCCTGTAAAAGTGACTAAAAGGAACATGTGGAGTCATTGAAACACTGCAGGTGAAACCTCCTTTAAGAAAGAAAGAAAAAACAGCCCCAAACTGAGAAAACCGATCAAACCTATCAAAGGCTTTTGATATGGTGAAAGGATTCTTCACTTTGTCAAAGGCATCATCTCAGGATTATTTTAAATGGTGATTCACTGACAATATTTTTACTAACGAAATGTCTCCTCTGTGAATTAAAATAACTTGGCTATTTTACAGAAGACTTTCAGGGGCATGAAAGAAGGTACAGATGGGGAAGGAAGCAAGTCTGAAGAAGGCAATGTTGGGAGTCTCAGGTCCAACATGGTCTTTGTCTAGGGACTTGGGCTAAAACCCTGTCCTCTGAGTCTCATTAGAGAGAACGAATCAGTCAGATAAGAACAAATGGCACCAATGGCCTTTGCTGGAGCTGCTCTGTGACAAAATGTCTGATTTATTTATAAGTTTCCAAAGGAAGCCCTTTTTTTATCAAAGGAATGGTTCTGTTAATTTTAAAGTATCCTGCTACTATATTTCATTCCACACTGTTGACCTTAGGTATTTAGACAACGGTTTGCTATTCCTGACCTGAGAGGATTCACATTCCCAAGGCAATTAAGTTCCAGAGAAGATGTTATGACAAAATGCCTAGCCTCACAGTAGACACATGTATCTGTTCCTAGCGTAAAACCATTGTTTTTCAGTGCACTGAAAAGAGAGCACAGACATTAGCTCTTGAGTGCAATCTTTTTAATTTGTGGATTATTGCTACTTACTTATTTTGCTGACCTAAATTCTCTTTACATGTATCCACATATGTTTTAATAAAGGTGTATTTGCAGAGAAATGACAATGCAAAGTGAGTAGCTAGCGCGGACATCCCTTCCTCTGAGAAGGGTGGACAATGAGTTCTTCGGAAAAATGACATTTGCTAAACCTGTCCTGTCCAACACAGTGACTGTTTACATTTAAATTAATTACAATTGAATAAAATCAATAAGTTTCTCAGTCACAGTAGATACTTTTCAAGTGTTTAATAACCACTAGTGTTTAGTGGCTAGTAGCACATTGAAAAGTACACATGTGGAACACTGCTATAACACAAAAAGCCTTATTCTAAAATGCCTGATTTTAAACAAAAAAGATATAGAAATAACAATCACATACAAATACATATAGTGCATATATGTCAACATTTTAGAAACCTTAATAGCTGAAAGGATCCCACCATTTAAAGAGCAGAAGAAAATGTAAAAGAACAGAATGCTCAGTTTGTTTTGTAAAATCTTTCAGAGGAAATGAATGGCTATTATAAGCATAAAGAATGAATTTAGCCTTAATGGCACAGAATAAACAGAGAAATACAGCAGGTAATTTCTAAGGTTTATTACAAAAGCCTTGAAAGAGTGAGTTTGAACATATCGTGTATCTGTTAGCATTTCACATGTTGATGACTTAGAAGATTAATGTTAAAATTATGGTTTAGAGAATAAAAGTGAAAAGCAGGTAATTGTCTTACTGAAAAATCCCAAGTAGACTTGATGAGCATTACCCGATCACCTGTGTTACTCAATGCAGCCCTTGACCTGGCATTTTTCAGCAGAAAAAAACAGAATTTTTACTTTACATACAGATAGATCAAACCTAAGTAGATCAAACCATGGAAATCAGTACCTAACTTCAAATATTCATTTTTCCAAATTTCTAGTTTTAAAATATCTAAAGGAAATTACACAAATAAAAATTTTAAATCATTACAAGAGTTAGTCAAGCCATTTATTTATATGGATTTACTTTTCCTCTCATATCGATGGCTTCACCCAAATTTGTCAAATTATGGATTTGTCATGCCTGACATTTCATTTCAAATGAGCCAACAGACATATGACAAGATGTTCCACATCACTAATTATCAGGGAAATGCAAATCAAAACCAATGAGATATCCCCTCACACCAGTCAGAATGGCTAGTATCAGCACGACAAGAAATAACGAGTGTTGGGGAGGATGGGGAGAAAAGAGGACCCTCCTTTGGTGGGACTGTAAATTGGTGCAGCCACTATGGAAAACAGTGGCTTCTCAAAAAATTAAAAATAGAAATGCCATACAACCCAGTATTTCCACTTCTGGAAATTTACCTGAAGAAAACAAAATCACTAATTTGGAAAGGTATGTGCACACCTATGTTTACTGAAGCATGATTTATAATAACCAAGATATGGGGCAACATAAGTGTCCATTGATAGATGAATGAATAAAGAGGATGTGTTACATATATACAATCGAATATTACTCAGCCACAAGAAAGAATGAACTTGTCACTTGAAGCAACATGGATGGACCTGGACAGTAGTATGCTAAGTGAGATAAGTCAGACAGAAAGAGGAATATAATATGGTTTCACATACATGTGGAATCTGACAAACAAAAAAATGAACAACCAAACAAAACAGAAATAGACGAATAAACACAGAGAACAGATGGTTGGTTACCATGGGCGGTGGTGTTGGGGGATGAAATAGGTGAAGGGGATAAAGAGGTATATAGTATTATAATTATATATATATATATATATATAAAACTACAATATAATATTAATATTATAAAATAAGTCACAAGAATTACAGCATAGGAAGTACAGTCAATGATATAATATCTTTATATGATGTTAACTGTATTTATTGGGAGCTTTTAGTAATATACACAATTTTTGAATTGCTATGTTGTACACCTGAATCCAATCTTATGTTGTATATCAAGTATACTTCAATAAAAATATAAATTCCAATGATCCAAGTCTTCCTAGAATCCCTGGAACGACTAACCGTGAGAGTACATCCCAAAGAAATGTGAATGGGATGCCCCACTATGCACGCAAAGAACTGATTTATCTGATCGCAATATATCGGTGAGGAAACTGGAGCAAACCAAGTAAGGGGTGGTGGAAGCAATTACAATGGACCTGGGAATGGACAGTCAGGCATGGAAAGGATTCCGGGGGAGTCTGAGTGCCTTTCTGTGGTGCTGTCCAGAACCTGCAGTTGAGGATGAAAGGAGGGAACTCATCCAACAACCTTCGCTACTCCTAAATCCTGAGATGGAATTAGTAATTTACATCGATTTTACTAACTTCCAAATATGCAGACTAGTTTGCTACATTTTACTGTTTATGGAAGAGCTCTAAATAAATACTGCCTTTAAGTACGAAACTTGAGACTATTTAAGACATTTAACTAGTATGTGAGGCTATCACAGTCACTGATATAATCATATAAACTCTGACATCTTTCAGTCATCATATTTTATTCAGACATGATATTGATCTTCTTGGAATAAATTTTCTCACTGTAGCAGAAGAGCAGCAGCAGTTGTGTGCACTCAGGTGGTGCAGATTTTGTCAAGCTTAGATACAACCTGTCCAAGTTAACTGTAAGTATTAACAGAGCTTATATATTGCCCCACCACAGACAGAAACTGGGGGCATGGTGGAAGAATTAACAGTCTCCCATAATGGAAGCAGATTCTGTCTTTTAAAAGTAGTGATAATAGGAAATAGAGGCTTTAGGCAATGTACAGAAAAATAAAAGTTAGCTGCTATGCTCATCAACAGACCAATTTCCCACCCTATGTTTTTAAGTTTAGCACTTCATATTTTTGGTATACCTGGATGTTCAATTCTGAGGTCACTCTAAAATCTAAGTCATATCTTGACACTAAGTAATAGTTACCTTCTAGAATGTCTTTTCTAGGCTTGTAATTTAAAGAGGTTTTTAGAACACTTTGCATGGAAATCAAAGAACACACAGGAAAGAAGTAAGATGAATGGAGTTGTTTATCTCATGTAACTTTGATCAGTTTGCCAACCTCATATTTCCCTCCCTATGCAAAGATCTCCACAGGTCAGCATCATCAAAACATAAATCATTCCATAAAGCTTCCTTTTTATGGCCTCTGCTAATCTAATTCTTTTGCATTCAGCCAAGTGCGCATAAAGTTTAATCACAGACCAGACACATGTCGAGTGAATGCCTCAAGACATACTAATCATATTAGGATATCAATTGGGCATCCAAAAATGAATTGAAAATGAAAACTAAAGAGACTGAGATTCCAGTTCACATGTATTTTGAAATCCATGCCCAGTTCATCATTAGCAAACTCCCACTCTGGACCTCCCGCTCCAAATTACATACTTATGAAAGCTACTGGAATGACAATGGGCTACATCATATGTAAATTATCCTGAGGGTCAGTCCCTACTGTCATAGAGTGAGCATAGCATCTCAAACTTTAAGGTGCACAGGAATCATCTGAGGAGCTTGTTAAAATACAGACTCTGATTCGTAGGACTGTTGTAGGGCCTGGAATTCGCACTGCTCCTACACCTCCAGGTGATGCTGACGCTCGGAGGCAGAGGACACTCTGAATACTTGTAAAGCCGTGTGTCGTGTGCTTCCCTATATTGTAAACGTCTGTCATATTCCATAGACTATTCCGTATTATTTATGTTCCCTGGCAATTTGACAGTTGGATACATATATATATACACCAAATGACACCCTAAAATTTTAGTAATTATGATCGTTATAACAAACATCACAAATACTATAATAGGCATTACTTGGCTAAAGTAGAAAAATCCAGAATGTGACTAATCAGTAATGATAAATGATATATGTATTTTCTACTAAATATTTATTTTTTGCACCTCTGCCATAATTGAAAATCATATTAATAGTGCAATTTTTAACATGTGTGCTATTAACTTTTTAATGACATTTGTCAAACATTAATCAAATTTATGAGGTTTTCCCCTAAATTATGACACTCTCGTGTCACTTTTTATTCTGAATTCATGAAGCACATTTACTTTGTCTAAAAAAGATGCTGAAGACATTTAATTTTTTTTTTTGCAACTGACAATTACTTATATTTTTTATCCTTTTATTATTCCCCAGACAGAGGGATAAATACGTTTCCTTTCTTTTCAGGAAAAGGAAAAGGAAAAGTCAGATGGTGGTCAAACGCATGGTTCTAAAAGCATAACACTGAAAATGCTTGTTTTAATGGTTTATAATCAATTAAAATACAATATTTAGTTTGTAAAATTAAATGTAATAGAGATATAGTATTTAAATATACCTCTATTTTTCCTTAATTATATTTCTTAAGCTATATTCTGTCATCTTCCTTATGAATTTTTAAACAGAATCTTTATATATCTTATTTATTAATCACTCATGTTGTACGATGTACGATCCCAAGAAATGATATCCAAATGTTATGCTAACCTGTAAAGATGTGGCTGTGAGCACTTTCAGGTGACGTCTTGTCGGAAGACGTTTGTAGGCCTTTCTTGTCCGAATCTTTCACGGAGTCATCGGCCTGCCTCCCAGGGTGACTCTGAAATGTTGGTGAACACAAACTTCTCTCAATTTCCACTTCCTGTTAGAAGACACGAAAGGGATGCGTGTTAAAAGCTATCAGTGGGAAACAGATGTGGTTCTGGGGCGGGGGGGTGCGGGTTTCGCAGGCAGGAGGAAGAGGGAGAGGGTGTTTCAGTGAGTGATGGTTTCCAGTATGCTTCGGGGAAAATTTTGATATCTTAGCCAGTGACTGCAAACACCTATATGAAGCTTCATTTACTTTCCACCACCAGCTCCACTTCTGAATTAGCTTTTCTTTCATGTGGCTTTTTTTACTCTCATAAAAGAGAAAAAGTGGAAATAAGGGTCACAATACAATGTAATATATGTTAATAGATGCAGCTTCCTAAGGCCTGAGAAATGTCCATGAGGGATTTCAAAAAATAGCAATGTATCAATGTTATACGCAGACAGAAAGAAATGAGTTTTAAAAAAATGTCATGTTCCCTCTATAATGATAATGTTAGTAATTATAGAGCTCCCAAATTACAAACCTGTTCAGTCACCATACAGTAAGTACATTTTGTCAATTCATAAAGATTGTGAAATTACTTTTTTTGAGATAAAAGTTTCCCAAACGAAAAAAATGCGTAAAGGATATTTCAAATATTGGGAGTCTAGTGTTCCTTATTTTATAGATTCAGTAGCATAATCTAATAAGACAAACCAGGTCAATTAAACTAGTTATTTTGAATCTTAAGAATTGCAAAACCATAAGTAAATGAGCCATGACAACTTGAGAAGCATATTTTTTGAAATAAAGTAATATGTTGAAAGTATTTTCAATAGCCACTCGTAATTTTTAGGTTTTTGTTCATGAGGTATTTTCTAACAACGGCTGTTCAAGCAATGATATGATGAATTGCTCTTCACTTTTGTTACATTTTAAATACACTGGCATGAAAAAAGTCAAGTCTGAGAGACAGCTAATTACTCGAGGCAGGTACTTTTTCTATGTCTGTGATATGGCTGGAAAAGGCCAGGCTGAGAGAAACACAACCCCTTAACCTGTTCACAAAGTTATGTCTTCTAATTTTCACACTCATATACTATATGTACATTATATATAACTAGAAAATATTTGTATGTGTTTAATCATCTCATCTTTAAACACCCCCTAAATATATGATGCATATTGTATTTATTATTGTGACATTTAAATGGAACTAAAAACATGTACAGAAGAAAAGCAGGAAATGAAGTTGCCATTTTTTTCAGAGCATTGCCTTTAACATTTGTATTTCCAACTATTATCAAAAACCCAAAAACGTTCATTAGCAGTAGTGGTGTTTTATGTCGTCGAGACACAATGTCAGGCATGCCGCGGCACGTGGGCGTGAGCTCCTAACTAGGGAACATGCATAGGACTCACTAAAGCTCATTCTGGTGTCTCCTCCCACTGCCGCCCAAGTCGGTAAAGGGACTACTATAAAATAGATGTAGTCTGTTTGTCTGCTTTTGTTTCAGCCATTTAATCCCACTCCCGGCACTGGCAAAAGTAAAATAAGATAAAGAGAACTAAAGATGCTTAAAAAGTAGTGATTCTTCAGAAAATTTTTATGTTCACAAAGGGTGGAATGCTGAGCAGGGTCCATGGACTTGACTAATGACATAAAAGTATCATCTCTCCATGTCCTAGAGGAACACGGAAATGTGATTTGGTGAAATTGTTTAAGCAAATAGTTCAGCCACTGATGACAACTCATACAGTGTTGGTATTGTCAACTTTGAATTCACAAATATCAAGAGTGCCTCGTATACTGAGGCAGTAAGGGACCCCACAGACAGTCCACATATGAATATAGCAGACCTGTTTCCAAGCCCCAATCATCAGATCCAAGTCATCCTGTGGCAACTTCCTTAGGACCCTGACAATAGGTAAGGAGGGGCCTGTGTAGAGACACAAAAGAACTTCTTAGATGAGGTTGAACTGAGCTGTCTCTAATCAAACCAGTGATCTGCTTTAATCTCTTTAAATCTGTTGTGTTCCTACAAAAGATATACTTTGAATAAATATCTATAGGCTTAAACAAATGCACAGCACACGAGTTTAGAGGGAAAAATGCAGCACTTGGTGATGAGAAACTTGGAGTCCACCCTCCCTCGACTAGTTATTAGCTGCATGGCCTTGTGCTGGTCACTTGATATGTCTGGGACTAAGTTTTCTCATATGTTATGTGAAGAGATTTAGTCACCGAATATCTAACATTCAACAACCAGCCATTTGTACTGCACTTTTATTTGAAAAGAGACAAAATAAAAAAATACTGTTCATCTTTCAGTTCCAGCCTACTGAGGGAGACAAAGAGTAATAAAGCACATAAATCAAAGTAAATATCTAACCGTATATAGATCAGGAAGGAGAGACACATAAATTCTGAGTATCTAAAATGGGGGAATTCACCTAGTGAGGAAGGTCATGCAAAGCTCCTCTAAGGAAAATATCTGTGGCTAATATTTGAAGGATAAATGGAGTTTAACTAAGTGAAGAACTTTCCAGGTAGAAAGAATAATGTGCAAATGTCCTGGGCTGGGAGGAAGCCCAGGGAATAGACAAGTGGCCAGAGCAGGGGCCCTGAGGGAGAACACGGTGCTGGGTGACCTGCCGAAAGCCGGATCACGGAGGACATAGAGGCCATGTTAACTATTATGGTCTTAGTCCAATGGGGAGTTCCTAGAGAATTCTGAGTGAGTGTGTGTGTGTGTGTGTGTGTGTGTGTGTGTGTGTACATGTGCACATATGGAAGAATCAGGTCTGCAGTGTGAAAAGCTCAGTCTATTTCTAGAGTAAGTTTTGTCAACCTTGGTACCATGGACACTTTGGAGCAGATAATTCTGTTTTGTGGGGACCAAGCCTGTGCACGGAAGGATGTTTAGCAGCAATCCCCACCAGTACACCGCTCCCAAATTGTGACAATCAAACGTGCATTCAGACATTGCCAAATCTCCCACAGGGAACAAACTTACCCTGTTTGAGAGCCACCACTCTAGAGTAGGCTAGACTGGAGGAAAGTCAAAATATACATGGGTAGATCAGTCAGGAGCCTATGGCAGTTCTCTGGGCAAACCATGGCCCTCTTGCACAGAGGTGGTGCTGGAGATAGAAGTAAACTACACTAAAAGCTATTTAGGATGCAAAACTGAGAAGGCTAGGTAATGGATTGAACCTGAGGTTTAAGAGAGAGACAATTTCATTTTTCTTCCTGATATAAACAACTAAAGGAATTGTGATACCATTAAGTAACATCAGAGCACCAGAAGACTAGACTGGGAGAAAAGACAGATCATGAGTTGGGCACCAAGATGTCCAAAAGGCAGCTGGATGCGTAGCCCTGGAGCTTAGGTGAGAAAGCCTGACTGAAGGAGGAGTGTGTGAGTCATCAGCCTTTTCGTGATAATTGACACAATGGATGTGGATGAATGTGCTTCAAGTGTCATGAGGAATTAGTTCAGAACCAAGTCTTGAAAAACTCTGACGTTTATTACTTTGGCAGGAGCAAAAGCAGACAAGAAGGAAGATAATCAAAAAGGAAGAATATCCTTAACAATAGTGAACTCTTACCGAGAGCATAAATTTAGTAAGGACTCAAACTCCTTTGAGTTTAGCAACATGGATATAAACTGTTGAGCGAAACTGTTTCAGTGCAAGGGAAATGGCTGGGAGGCAGCTCGAAGTGGACGAAGGATTGACTGGAAGACGGTGAATGTAGATAATGCCTTGAGTAGTTTAGTGTTAAAATGGAGGAAAGAAATAGAGCAGTAACTTGAGAGTCTTGTGTTTTGTTTAGTTTCATTTTAAAGGGAGAGACTTGCCTATGTTGGAAAGCCAAGTGGAAGGATTTAATAAGACGGAGAGGTTTCACTGCACAGAGTAGAGAAGGAAAGATCAGTGATGTGAAGTTCTTGAGAGGTGCAAGAAGATGGAACACAGAGCATAAAGCAGACATAGAAATATAACCCAAAGATAAAAGGACATACGACATTCCTATTGTCTCCGAAGGGAAGGAAGGTGAAATGAAGTAGATGAGATGATTTGTATGTTTGGTAGCTTGAAAATAAGTACATTCCAGTATGAAATCATCTATTTCCCTCTGTTAGGGAGTGAGATCTTGTGAAAGTGGGAAGAATATTTGAAGAGAATGAAGAACGTTTAATTTCATCACCATGAGGGTGGGCAGGCAGGGTGAGCAGACAGAGACGACCACCGTGGCTAACACGACTTTGGGAGCCCATTGGAGGTCGGTGGTACTTGATTTACAGGGTTACCAATAGAGCTTGTTGAGTGACTTTGTCTGAAAATTCTCCACAGTTTACTTTAGGCAATGATAGGTGACTTCAGACAGGTAGATTTTGTGAAAAAAAGAAAAAGAAAATGTGTGTTGTAGGGTAGGCTAAGGTGTGGGAGGGGACAGGTACAAGGAAATTTAGGTTACTGTCAAGAGAACTAAGAGTGTGATTGAAGTGGTAACACCATGGGATGTAAGATGGTGTAAAAAGGGTGAATTGGAAGACAAAAAAGGATCAACAGACTGGAATCCTGGTGAGTGTAAAGAATCCATGTCCTGAGACTACTTGGCAAAGCAAATTGGAAAGAGACATGATGGAGATGTTTGCTTTAGTGATGGGATGTAGACCAGTTATAAGTTTCAGGATGGGGTTATGACCATGAAAATGGAAGGAAGCAAAGGGGAGTAGAGGAGAAAGTCATTAAATGGGAGGAAAGCTAGGAACTCAGAGGCTATGATTGTATCTCAGGATAATGTAAGGACTTAAGACTGAGAAAGACTGTAAGTGTCGACATCCCTGGAAAACAAGGGGACCTTAGTTAAAATTTAATAAATAACAGTGATGAAGTTGGACAAGTGGGTACACTTGACTGGTATGAAACTCAAATGAGCAGAGCAGGGTTTTTAACAAAAGAGTAGGAGAGGAATGATTACAAAGAATGGCCTCATGGAAAACTCCCATTCAACATGTCAAAGCTTAATTCTCTACCAGCCCCTCAAAAATGGAACCCAGGGATCACTTTTAATGCAAGATGACTGCTGTTCTTTATTAGTATTTCCATGGACCAGCTCAGTTTCACTTCAAATGTGAAATGTGTACTGGGAGAAACACAGGAGTACATGTGGGATTCCCTGTGGCTTCCATCCCGAGTAGCACGGGCCCAAAATTGAGAGGGTTCAGTGTTTTCAGGGAAGAGCCATGTTTCTGTTGAGGCAAAAAGACAGAAAAAGCATTTACAGAGGAAGTTGAAGGTACAGAGGAAGTTGCTGATTATGGAAAAGTAATTCCAGCAGCTCAGGCTTAAATAATATCTAACTCCATGAAATCTCTCAATAATGTCTACAGTCTTTTCTAGCTTTAAGACACCTTGAAACCAGGAAAGCAATGGAAAATAGGGGGAATTTAAACTTAAAAGAGAATGAGATAATTTTTATTACTTATGTGTATTTCTTTCTTTAAAATAATGTGAATTACAATCCTAAGAGATAAAAAATACATTTAAAAAAATATGAGAATGGAAAATGCCAAGCTGTAATCATGATCTAGCATCTACCTGCACAAGAGGCCATGGAACTATGTAGGATCACCTAAAATGGTCAGAACGTCTTACCAGGCATTTCAAAAGAAAGTGGTTTGCTTATTACTTTCTATTTTTTCATCTCAGTGTGAATCCATGAGTGAAGAGGTAACTGAGGTTGGAGGGGATAGAAGATGAGCATGTTTGGACTGGACTATATTTAAAATGCTGAGCAGCTTGTGTACATCCCCAGACTCAGCGTGTCCTTGCTGTTAGAGAAACACAAATATTGAAATAGATAATCATAGGAAACTTTATGCCAACAAAAAGACAAGGCCAAAAAAAAAGGAAATTACCAAAATACAAGAGACAAGAGAAGAAGCCTCCTTATAACTAATTCTGCTGTACTGAGGGGCAAAGAGAACTCCAGTCATGGCTTGAGCAATTCATGAATGAACAACGTTCTTGCTCATTCATTCCTTTGAAGTTTTATAATCCTTTTTACCCAGATCCTTTTCTAGAAGTTTTATATCCTCCCTCTGTGTATTAAAAGCATCTGTTTTGGCATAACCCAACACAGTGTGGCCTCATCTATAAAGCTCCTTAAATCAGTCCATTCCACACTCATCTTCCATTAATTCAAAATATGCTTGGATATTTAATATGTCTCAGCATGGTTCTAGGCACTGTGAACACAAAGATGAGCAAGACGCAGGTTGGGTCCTCAAAAAGCTCATAGTCTAGAGGCAGAGAAAGATATATAATATGCAGGCATCCATATCCTTTGGGTTTTTTTTTAACACATAAAATATACTTAGGTATAAATGAAATTGAGATTTAGAAATATAATTATGAATCATTTTTTAATATTAAGGTTTAAAAATAGTCTGGCAAACAAGTAGTGACTCTATGGCATGTTACTACGCTGATGGACAGTGACTGCAGTGCAGTGTGTGTGGGGGGGACTTGATAATACAGGATGTAGTAACCACAATGTTGCTTATGTGAAACCTTGATAAGATTGTATATCAATGATACCTTAATAAAAAAAATAGTCTGGCAAAAAAAATTATAATATATAGGCATCCTGGACACACAGAAGGAGGATTCGTGGAAGGTACAATTTTAGAAAGCCTCTGGAAGAAGGTTATGCCAGAGCTGAATCATGGGCTGGAGATGAACTCCATCCTGTAAGTAACAGGAATCTTTGAAAATGAATTAACAGGAGTGACAAGATTAGAGGTGTGAAACAGAGATATCTGTCAGCTATATAAAAAATACATATCAACAGGATATGATGGCAACATCTTATATAGTAAGTACAGTAAGGAATTTATTAAAATTTCCAATTGAGAGAGAGAACAAGACAACAAAAGGTGAGTGAGAAGGAGAAAAGAGAGAAAGCATATTAAAAAGAATATAGGCATAAAATTAGTAATTTGTAAGATAAAGATAGTGAGTGGAGTGGAAGAAATCTAGCATAACTCACAGATATTCTGATTTGGATGCTCTATAAAATTAATAAAACAGGATGAATCTTTCCTAAACCAATCACTGTCTCAGAAAGGCCAATTCCAGGTTCTCCTGTAGCCCCACCACCCAGGGCAAGGTGATCTAGGAGGGATCCTTGGAAATGAGGCACATGCCACTCCCTCAGTTTTAAGGCAGTACTTCTCTGGATGGGAGCCGCAGGGAGGGCGACATGTCTTCCTCTGTCTCTCCCAATACGCATTTCACACATGAAAGTGAAGTGAACTTTTCCATGGACATACTGATAATGAACAACAGTTGCTTTAAAAATGATGCCCAGGTTTCATTTCAGAGGGGCTGGTAGCAAATTAAGTTTTTGACATGTAGAATATGAGTTTTCCCTGAAATATCCAGATGAAAATATCCAGGAAGCAGCTAGAGTTCTCAAAAAAGAAGTCTGTACTGCAGTGAAAGATCTAGGACTCATTAGCAAGAAGGTGATAGTTACAATAGTAAGAGCCTAGTAAAGTACCCAATTAGAGTATGCTGAATAAATGCAGACAGCCGAGGAAAGAATCTCACTGGCATTTCAGGGACAGGCAAAGGAAGATTATCTGCGGAAGGCAGCAGAGGAGGAATGGTCAGAAGTGGGACCACTCCAAGTCCACATGGTGCCCTTGTGTGAATTAGCAAAAAGGTGTCTCTTGCTCAAGACACTTCCTTCATCTGTCACACAGTTGTCATAATACACTGATGTTCTTAGACCAGAACACATTACTGCCACCTGCTGGAAAATTGTCATGCTAGATACACCAGAGTATCTTCTGATGTGCCCGCTTTCCCCTCTTTCTGATGTGTGTGACTTTGAGCAGCTTACAACCTGTACAACTATATGGAGCTGCCAGAGGCAGCCGAGGGAGAGTGAAAGCCATAAATGCCAAGAATGTGGGGCATTTAAAAATGCCACATGGAGTTCAAAGAAAAATAAGCAATGAATAATACCCCCTGGTTTGGACATTAGGAGGTGACGGAGGTGAAACCATAGATGAAAAACCATAGACAAGAGTTGGTTTGGGAAGGACTGACAATGAGGAGAAAGAGACAATGATATAAATTCCTATACTAATCCTGTAGATTCGAATTCTAATAGCTAGAAAGTATGGAACACTCATTAAGTAGTAGGCATGGTTTTAAGTACTTTACAAGTATTACACTCATAGAATCACCATTTAAACTCTGTGGGAGGTGCTACTATTTTAATGATGACGAAACTGAGGTTTTTTAGGAGGAGACAGATGAGGGCACAGATACAGAAGGTGGGTGTGCTGGGAGCTGGGAGGATATCACGGCTTCCCATCTGGAAGGTTGCTCACGATGAGTTATGTAAGGCAGAGGGTGGTTTTCCCAGAACCCCCCATTTGGATTCGGAAGGCCACAGTTCAATGTCAAGCTCTTCCATTTAATAATGACCTTGGCTAATGCTTACCATCCTGGGCCTCAGGTTTCTCATCAGAAAAATGAAGACAACTATTGTCAACCCTATCTATGTTTATAGGACTCTTATAAGGATGGTCACACAGCAGCAACTGTGTCCCTAATGCACGTATCCAGGTGCAACGTAACCTCCCACTCTGTTAGGAAGGGAGGCCTATTTCTTTACCTCTCTGAGCCAGGGTAGCCCTAGTGGCAGCTTTTCTCTGTGAATAGGGCAGGCGTGCTGACAAGCGAGACAACTGTGGAGCCAAAGGCTCTGGAGAATGAGAAGAGAGGGAGGCCGGCAGAGACACAGAGACAGAGCTAGAGATAGCAAGCAGCACACGGTTCCCAGATACGTGAGACAAGAATCCTTAGGTGGCTTCCGCCCCAGCCTCTGGGAATGCTCCCTTTCTCGATGCGCCCTTTCAGAAAACACCATTGTGCTTTGAGAAGCTCAAGCCATCCAGAGAGATCGTCTGTCGGTGCTCTGTTCTGTTCTGCAGCCCTAACGGATTTCCCAGGTGACAGGAGCATTAGCTGCCTGCAGGGTGTGTGAGCATCGCAGATGTTCAGTCCTGTATGGCCTTCAGGGAACTGCAGCCCTGCCGACATCAAACTGAAACTGCACGAAAGAGTCCAAGTGAGAACTTCCCAGGTGAGTCAAGAACCATGAGAGATCAGAATAAATTGCATTAAGTCACACCAAATTTGGGGAATGGTTTGTTTTGCAGTAAATAACCAGTGAACATTATCATCACATGCTACATATCCTATCCTTCAGCTTCCGTGGCCCTCATATTTTTACTCAATAAATATAAGAAAACTGGAGAAAAGAAATACTTCTTAAAGAAATATAAAGGCCAGCATTTCTTAAATATTACTTTCTGGAAAGTATTCTGCTCTACATGCATGCTTTTATTCAGCACTTTAACCATATTATGAGGCAGCTACCTCTATTCTACAGTGAAAGTGAGAGAGCTTAAGTAACTTAAATAACATGCCCAAACCTGATGAAGGGGGTAGTGTAATCACCATAATATTACTCATTTAATTGTAGATTAATGATATCAAAATAAACTTAAAAAAAAATAAATAACATGCCCAAGGCCACACACTAGAACGTGATGGACCGAAGTCTCAGATGCTGGTCTGTCTGATGCTAAGTTGATATTTTTCCATTGTTACATCAGCTTGTCTCCTGAGTATAATGTATTTATTTATTTAGTGCTATTTATCCCAGAAACTGAAATAATACTGGGTAGAATGGGATAAGAACTCCTTAACAGCTGTAAAGATGTCCTTTCCCCTTTTACTCCCCTATCATTGTGCCTCACACACTGCCGGCATTTAATGTCGAGCTGAATTTTCAAAATCTCATGACCTTTTATATTCACATAGCATCCAGGAACAGGAGCAAAGAAAACAGGCAAATACACAGTTAGATGGGGAAATCCTAATGGCTGTCATAACCTTATCACATTTTACTGCACACATCACCCAAGAAGGTCCAAAGGAAACCCTGGGACTTGCTCCCTCATTTCAAACACTTGGTGAAGAATTTGATGCTGTGTTTTTAACTGGGCCGCGGATGTCCCAGTAACTTCTCAAGAACTTGGCATTTAAAACCCTTTTAACTCCCAAAGTGAGCTTCTAACTCCTACCACCCAACCCTGTGCCGGCCCATCCCTCTGGCTGTTCTCAAAGGAACCAGCTTTAGTGGTTCCTGTGTCATCTGCACTTTCTGCTTCTCCAACTGCAAGCAGACATGTCTGTCTGTGAGTACTCCCCTCCCTACCTCTACTTGCCATATTTTTCTATAGAAATGCCCACTGTATTTTCGCGTGAGGTTTGCGTGCCACTTGCTTTAAGGAGCTTTTCCAATCCACAGCTAAAAGCCATCCTCCCACGTCAGAATTCCTCCAGTGCTTGCAGGCTCCTGGATGCCATTTCCATGCTTTGTACTCAAGTTATTTTGGACACATCTTGCTTCCCCCATAATGCTGTCAGCTCATTAAGGACATGCTTTATTCGTCCTTATAGCCCTCAGAGGCTCTGACGGACTGCTCTCTTTGAACATTGCAAATAACTTACTAAATGTTGAGTGGACTCATAAAAATTTTTGAACTGTATACTCACCTAAAGCATTCGGGAGAAAATACAATCTAAACCTGTACAAAGACAGTGAAAACAGGTATCACAGAGCGGAAAGGGTGGATGTAAAACAGGCTGGCTCCCTTGGGGAGTGGGGGAAGACAAAATTTATCCTCTAAGCATGGCAAACCAAAACTGTACTGCCAATGCTTTTTAAATGTCCCTTTTGATAGAACTCAGCACCTAAAATACAGAATAATTTTATCATAATTTTTAAAACTTTAAACAAAACAATCCACGATACATGAGAGAAATCCTAAGAGTATAAAATTATTGTCTATAAACAGGAAAATATGCATTTTTTCCTGAAGTACAATAAATACTTTTTTTAAATAGCTCATCAGTTCTCATGGTATTACTGTTAGTCGTTCCAGGGTGGGTTTAAATATTAAATCACAAAATACAAGCTTCCATTTTCCAGGAAAGAATATGCATCAATAATTTTTATTATTTTTATAATTTTCACATTGATTTTATCAACACTTATTGACTATACAGCTTCAAAAATCAATGCCATACATGTCACTCCTGTAGGCCCCCTTTTCCTGAGCAGCTCTACAGCTCTACTTGGACTTGGGGAATAGTGATAGAACTGCTCACTGAATATGTCTATATAAAGTGAGCAATTTCTTCAGTAGTCTTAAAAACAATAGATATATTTAACTGGTTGTTTCTCTACACAGGGCCAGACAGGAAATCCCAATGAATTTAACAGAACAACTATCAAAGTAGTCATGCACACACGGTTTTTGAATGCACACTTACTTCACCATGTTTGGTGTGAGGCATGTTTGGTGTAAGGCATTGGGTGTAAGGCTCACATGTGGTATAAGGTACACAGGCCCTAGATTCTGAGACAAAGCCAGAGGCAGAAGGTTTCCTAGCTATTTTATAACCTCCTAATCAAAGTGAGATATGTTCTTAAAATGCTGACTTTTTCAGTATGTTCCTACTATGCTGCTGCCTACATTCCAGTCAATTTGATTACGCTCTCACAGATTTGTAGGTCCTCAGGTGAAATGAATGTGAGCCCTATCTGACCCTTGATACGTCAGCACAAGTAAAGGCCCAATCCCATAGGATTCCCTGGCCTAAGACTTAAATCAAAAGAGTATAAATGCATAAGTGTCATTGACCCTCAAGGTCATGCTATGTTTTATTTTATGTTACATTTAATTTATTTTCATTTAATTCTAGAGTCACCACTTAAAGCCATTCTCCATCTTGACTTTAGTTCCAGAATGATACAAAGACATCCTGAATTTCATCACTCTGGCATATTGTGCACTAAAATTCTCCACAGTGTTTCTTCTTCAGATGGATGCTATGGTTCTCAGGAACAAGGCTACGTTTCCTCCATCTTTCACCTTTTCCTCTTAGTGCCATGCTCAAGGCTAGGATTGGAGAAGAAAAGCACTAAAAATGCTCTCTGAATAAATGACAGTCTCTTGAATTTCTGTAAATCACCTAGTGTGAAGCACCTATCAAATAATTTGTTACATATATTTATTAAAAAGGGGCCTCTCACTCATAAATGCAGCTAGCAGGCAGCCAGCTGGCTGCAGGTCTCAGAGAGCTCAGCCACAGGGACCGTGGGTGTCCCCGAGGGCACAATCAGGATGCTCTCTGATGCTAGTATCTCGCCATAGAGGTCAGTGAGCCTGATGTCCACGCCAACATTGTCACGCGAACTGCCCTTCTGGGGCTAGAAACTGTCACTGTGAACTGTGGGTAGACCTTCAACCTTTCCAATGCCTGTGCCGTTATTTCTCTGAAGAATGAGCCTGTCCCTCTTTGCTTCTCACAGAATGTGTGAATGGGTATAAGTCAAGCATATGTTCACCTGCTGGGTGCAAAATAATGTACTGCACCCTGTATGGTTAGTTAAACGTCATTATCCCCATTTTCTAGGTGGCGGTTATTAAGCACAGAGACATTACAATTATAGTCATGGTTTATGCTCTGTTTTTTATTGGGTCCAAAATCAAAACTCACATATCCCAACTTTTTAAAGAAAATACTCTGCATAGCTATGCACATCATTATTTAATATTCTGGGAAGACTCTTCGAGGAGAGGAAAAGCTGATTCAGATTTTGCATGCATGTTTCCCAATTTCTTTAGTTAATCTCATTAGAAGCTGGGCATGAACATGATTATTTTGCTATTTGCTGCAGACCTAGCAGAAAGAATAGTGCAAAACTGAAAGAGGTATGTTTCCAAGTTCACTGAATTTCTCCAAGTGCAAAAAAAAACCATGTTGCTATTTGAGCTTTAAGTGGCAGAGCATTTCACTATGTCCCTTTGTTTCTCACCACTGTAGAGACCATGTTCCCTACACTTGCTGTGTATATTTTATGCTAAGGGAAAACTGAACACAAATTCCCCATGAGACGCAGATTTTTACTGCTATGCACTCTTATTTTCATGCTGGTATCACAGTTAGGAAGTTAATTTTCCATATAAGGCAGAAATAATACCTTCTTTCCCTTCTCAGTCAAGAATAAAATCCTGCAACTTGCCCTAGTCACTCTCATTTTCTTAAATAGGGCCCTAAAGTATTTTATGATTATCTTTATTAGTTGGAGACTATATCCAGGCTTGAAATAATTCTAATGAAAAGAAAACGTCTATTAAAATATTCTAACTAGTTTCAATTGACCATATTACTGGCAATGGAAAAAAATCCCTAATGGCTAAACCTTTTAAAGCTAGTCTGCTTTAACGCATTTTAAAACTGATGTGCCATTTGAGATTCAGGTGTTAGCATGCAAAGTGTTTTCTTTTTCTATTCTTATATTCACTTGTTATTTCATTCCCCCTTAACTTTTTGAAAATGAGATAACCCAATGATATTCCCTAGAGTTGCATGAGTAAGTTAAAAATGAATCTCTATATTCAAACTATCATAGTAAAAATATGCTGAAGAATAAAGTGAAAAATGTATATTTTTGTGTAGATGATTATCTAACAATGCTCAGACTGAATCAGCTGTGTTTACCTGAGGAGAACAAAGTTCTTAACAGATAGAACATTCACATAATTGTGTTGAGTGGGGGTGATATCGTGGAAAATGGCTGGAAGCCAGTCAGATCTGGGTTTAAATTCCAACTTCATCACTCTTCAGCTTGATGAACTTGAGAGAAGTATTTTACTCCTATAAGCTTCCATTTCTTTGTCTGTAAAATTATGATATCACTCATTTTGGAGTGAATACTAAGTAAGGCATTTAGTAGAGTAGGCATTCAACACCTGGTTTCTAATCCATAGGCATCTTGATACACAATTTTAACACTCATCAATGAAATGCTAAGAAAGAAACCAAGTTTTCCAAATTCAAAGAGACACTTAAGAGATTTCTTGAGGAGTGTATTTGATTTCTGGCTATGAACTCTCTTCTAGACACTATATTGAATATTCAGGAAAAACCTGATCCTCGTAAGGTATAAATATTTATATTCATGGGCTAATTATGCCATGTTGAGATTTTGTTAAGAAAAAAGCCTGAGATACATGCTCTTATGAAGCTTCAGGCTGTCTATGTTTTATAGAAGATAGAGTCTTCTAATTATAAAAAGAAAAAAAAATAGGGTTTTTCTTCTTTCATCTCTTCTGGGCTATGGGAACTTAAATATATCATAAACTCCCTGTAACTCTTTTACTTTACCATAAATTGATGACAGTGATAATTTAGGACTGCTGTAATGATAATTAGAATAATTTCTTAAGACAGTACCTATAAAATGCCTTACCTGTCATGGAGGCAGGGTGCTCTAAATAACTTAGAATTGTTCTCAGTCAAGAGGTAGAAATATTGAGACTCATGAAGGTATTGTACACTTTAACACAGCTACTTGCTGTTCCTAGGGAAAATAACACTTGGTACCGTGGAAGAACAGAAGGCACAGAAAGCTTTCTCAGGTCCTTCCCTCCTTGGGGACTATGCTTTCTGCTAGAAATAACAATGTGGAGCTCCAGGAAGCCAGATACAGTCCCTGAGAGAAGTAGTTCAAGGAGTGGCACTGAAGAAGTGCAGAAAGGACCTCATTTCTGAAGCTTTTCCTGAGAGAGTTCCTGTTTCTGCATTACTGATCTACAGATGGTCAAAAATCATCAAGGAAAATCAGCCCCCCAGTGACTGGGGTCAAATCCTGTCAGAGGCGCGGTAAAAAGTGGAAAGCACACTACACTCTATGTTTTCTCATCTCTTAGGATCTCATTTTATGAATCCCCGTGAACAACATAACAAGCTGTTTTAAATATGGTAGCACAGAGGGGGAGGCTGTAAGTGGATTATCCGTAGAACATCTTTATGATGCTGAAAGGGAAAAGGGTGCTCTTACGTGCCAGTTAGATCAGCGCTTTGCATGTGTGACAGACTGATGTCTAACATTTGCAGCAAGGAGGAGGAGAAGCGGACACGAAATCGTCCTATAAATAAACTGCTGAACTTTAGCATGTGCCATAGTAAGAGATTTTCAATCTTCTTAACCCCGAATCTGTGTGCTTTGAATTGTAATTATTTCTGTAGTCTTTGGACAATTGTGGGCATTATAAACTGAATCCATTCATTCATTCAACAAACATTACTGAGCATCTATTAAATAGTAGAAATTTTGTCAAATACTGTAATTTTACAAAGATAAACGGTCAAGAGCTCGTCCTTCAAGGGCTCCCGATTCTGGTAGAAGCACCTGAAGGCTGGTGCAATGGTGCTCAGAGGTGGTGACTCGTGAGATTGTGCTCAAGTACTGAACTTTGCAAGCGAGTCTCAAATGCTTCCTCTATGCTGTTCATGGTAATCCCCAAAGTATTTTATTCTTGTTTCTCTGCATTTCAAAGTATTATCTTAATTGAGAAAAGGGTGAAAGTCCAACGATTAAAACAGAAAACCACAAGTTTACTTAGGAGAATACATCATTCAATGATCACCATCTGTCACATACATTTGTAAATTAAGTGACAAAGACTACTCAGTTTGAATCAAAGTTGAGAAAGTCATTTGTCACTGGATGCTTTGCTCTGAAAACTGGCTATTGTTTAAGAAATCATATTTGTAAATAGAGAACACCTAAGAAGCTAAATTAAATCCTCTCTAATTTGGTTGCTTAAATTAAAACAACTAAAATTCTATTGTTTCTCACCATGCACAGAAGGAAACTACAAAGAAAGGGGGGTGAAACTATTCAACCCAATTAAAATAGAGTATTATTCCATTTCAAAAAAATTGTCTTTCTCACTGAGTTTTCAAAACTAGATGAAATGAAATAGACATTATTTTTTCTTCAAAATTTTTGACTTTACATTTACAGTCTATTCTTGCTCCTTTTCTACAGACCAACAGGGAAAAAGTCAATTCTTTTTCTAAGGCTAATTCTCTTACCTGTGTCCTCATTACCACACCTTCTGTCATGGTTCTTACTTCTGGCTGTTGCTGGGGCCTCACTGCACTAATTAAATTGGAATCTCTCTGGGTGGGGCCAGGGTTTAGGTATTCCAGGAGATTCTTTCCTGTGTATCCAGGATGGGAACACCACCCTTTTGTCTTCTTGGGCATCTTCTCCACAGTTATTCAATGTCCCTAATGGACCTTCTCAGAAAAAGTATCTAAAACTAGAAAATAAGGCCAAAAATGTGAGTGGTGTATTTCAATATACTGTTGAAGCTAAAGCCACATAATGATTGTCTTGGGGAATGTATTTAATTCCTCACATGTTTACTACTGATCACAGGTCCAAAGTGTTAGAGGAGACACATCTTAAGTGTACATTTTTGTCCAAGAGACATGAAAATAAAAGAGAGAAAGATCTGACTGATAGAACTGATAACCCCAGTGACTTATGCCCTGCTGGACATGAATAAGGTTTACTTCTAACCTGGTAATCTTATCCTAACACATCTTTATTAGATTGCCTAATATGGAGAAAATGGAAGTGTCTATGGCCAGGATCCTCACCTGACGCTAAACTACTTGATGATGTAATTGTTCTACTGCTAGGCTGCTGCCTCCACACCCTTAGGCAACAAACTATTACTGTCTGAGTCACTATATAAAAAACTCTGCCCAGTGCTCTGGATGGAGGCAGAGACAGAGGTGGATTAATGGCTTGCAGACTGCTTGATGCAGACGTAATTATAGTGCTTGACCTGCCGTCATGAGAATAAAGCCGGGTATAAACCCTTTTACCCCAAGAACATTCCATTGTCATTTCTCAGTCTCACTGAATCCATAGGGCACTTGCCTGAGGCTGAAACTTCCAGGCAAGACATCTATAAATATCTCAGCTTCTCAGACACTGTAGGAACAGGTCATAATATGACAGTACTTCCTTCATTAATTAATGAGTTATATAAAATCTTTGACTTTATATTTTCACTTGTCTGTTATGATTTGAAAATTTAAATAGCTTGGTTATTTGATGTGTTAGAAGTGGAAAATTAAAATCTGTGAGAGTACATAAATGTAAATTGAAAGTATTCTTCAAGGACAGTGGCTATTTTGGAGGAAGGAATCAAATTGTTTTGTAGGGTTGGTGAAAGTGGGAATTTATAATTTTTATTCTGTATGCTTTGTTATTTTTGAACTTTTTGCCAGTATTCATTTCTTTCTTTCTCTATCACTTTTTTTAACTAACTTTAAAAAGAATAAAATGGGAAATAAAAATGAAACATGAAAAATACTCAGATAAATTCTATTGCAAAAAGTAAGATGATTATTCCAACCAAGCAAACATACTAAAACCCTTTGTGAGGAAAACCTAGAGAATAAAAGACAATAATTTCTTGAGAACTAATCATAAAAGAATGTCAGCTCATATCAACTGGTATGCTGGTAGCTTAGTTTTTCTAATGTAAAAATAAAACCCAAGTGAGCTCTCTGTAAGAGAAATTCTAAAGGAGCCTTAACAATAACTATAACTGTGAGAATTCACTAGGAACATCAGCTGACTCCTTTTTCCAATACGGGAATACAGATTCAGGCAGAAAAACAATCCCTTGTGCTGGTAATAATGCAGTAACTTAATAGAGTCTCCTGTTAACAGCAGTTACACTCAAAATTAGCCACAGTTTGGCCTTGGCATTTTACTTTCTTTTTTTTCCTATAAAGTGAAGTCATAAGATTGAGTTTTTTCAAAGCTGGGCAAGGACATAGCTAGTGTTTGACTCCATTTAGCTAAAGTGCTTTCTGACAAATGAATTTCTGTATTTCCTTAGGTATAACTGCTTTATGAATGGTTTCTGTAGAACCAAAATATAAAGAGTAATCTGTTTTTCTACTCTGTAATAACATCTGGTCAAATCACACCTTTCCTGTAGCCTGCAGCATTGCAGTAATGTTGGCTAAGTCTGTTTGCTGGCTTTGGCTACATCAATTTCTGGAAGCAACAGTGACTTCCTCAAACTTGATATTTGTTGGAAAAGCCTGTTTGGGCAAGAAAGAGAGAAAGATCTTACCTCATAAACCCAGAAGAGGCCAATTCCAAAGAGCAACATCAACAGGAAAAAGAAAACTCAAAACAAGGTGTGTCTGTGATGGACCATTTAGAGAGCACAGGGAATGGTCTTTAATTTGGAAAAGAGAAAAGCCCATTCACTAGGAACTGTGCCAAAATAGAATATCATTATTTCTTTGAAAGTAATAATAGTAGAAGATTAGTCTGTTAGATTACAGTAGGCAAATCCAAAGGGCTTTATTCTTTTTATTTGCAGGAATTAATCTTTTGTCTGACAGGCCAGTTATAGAAAAATTATATTTTAATAAAATGGTCCACGAGATAAAGAATAAGTCTTGAATCTCAAAAGGAAAAATCATTCATTTCGAAACCAAATAGTGGTATGACAAAAATTTGCTACCAGCAATGAAGTCTGCTATATCCTGCAGAAAGATAGGAATCTGGGGGCATAAACGTGACACTGAGAACTGAGAAGACCACGTTCAGGTGCAGAGGGGTAGGCAGTGAGAACTGAGTGCATGGTCTCTTCAACTTCCTGATATTTCTGAAGATGTTTCTTTTATGGAGATTAAAGGAGAGCCTATATTACAGTTTTTGTTTTATCTGCAAACAATGATATCATCACCATTTTATATGCTAGATTTACAATGAAACTCTTCGTAGCAACAGATTTGGGTTAATGATAAAATTAAGTGTGGTTTTCACACATAGCATGTTTTCAAGCTTTAACTATAATTCTTAGTTTTCCTGAAGCTAATTGCTTCTCTGCAATGTTTACTTGCATGTTAAGTTGTTTATATGAATGCCAGCAAGCATACTTCGCAGTTAATTTTGACAGAAAGTGGCTCACACATGGTCATGTTAGGATATATAAAGGTGGCCAAGGACTTCCGGGAAGATGGCGGTGTGAGCAGGGCGGCAGAAATCTCCTCCCAACACTAAATTTATCTACGAAAACACAGAAAATACATCTATTCCTAAAAGAGAGACGAGAATACACAGGAAAGCGCACAGAGTGCAGCTACACCCGAGAGGACTCGGCACGCCAAGAGGCGGGTAAGATACGGAGCCGCGACCCGGCGGGACCCGAGCCCTCCCCCACCCCAGCGCACCGGCGGGAGGAGAGGATTCAGAGCCGGGAGGGAGTGGAAGTGCACCCCGCGAAGTAGCCAGCCCCGGTGATCTGCGCGGGGAGCGCTGACCCACATTGCGCAGTGCAGCAGAGATTGGAGAGACAGAGGGGCAGGATCTGAGCGGGGAACGCGCCAGGGTGCTTGCAGCCGGCTCCCGGGAAGGAAAAAAAAAAGTGCGCGCTTTCCTCAGCGGTCTTAAAGAGACAGGAGCCCAGCGGAGGAGCCGGATCGCCCCAGCACACTCAGCCCAGCAGGCTGGGAGTCCTGGGGAGTTTCAGACGCCTTAGCTGGCGACTGAGGAAGCGTAGCCATACTTAACACTTCTCACTGAGATCAACAGCCTCCTACTCGTTCCCACCCCTGCCAGAGCGATAAAGGGCCCTGCGGAGCGGCACAGTCACAGCTGTGGAATAGTGGGGCAATAGCGCCACCTAGAGCATTCCCACAGAATCTACGTACGGTGGGCATTTTTTTTGTTTTGTTTTGTTTTGTTTTTGTTTTTTCTTTTCTTTCTTTCTTTCTTTCTTTTTTTTCTTTTTTTTTTTCTTCTCTTTTTAAAGTCTTAAAGAGCCCAGCTGACATACGTGGCAACTATCAGTGACCAAATTATACAGCCATGAAAAGACAGAGGAATATGGTTCAGACCAAAATCAACCAGACAACCCCAGAGAGGGAGTCTGAAGGGATGGAAATGCATAGCCTCCCTGAAAAAGAATACAGAATAAAAGTCATAACCATGCTGATGGACCTACAGACAAATGTGCAAGAGCTGAGGGAGAAAGTGAGAGAACTGAGGAAAGACAATACAGAAATCAGACAAGCGATCGACAGGCTTAACAGCAGAATGGATGAGATGCGAGAGACTGTTAATAGAATAGAAAACAGAGAACAGGAGTACAGAGCAGCTGAGGCAGAGAGAGATAAAAGGATTTCTAGGAATGAAAGAATATTAAGAGAACTGTGTGACCAATCCAAACGGAACAATATTCGCATTATAGGAGTACCAGAGGAAAAAAAGAGAGAAAAAGGGATAGAAAGTGTCTTTGAAGAAATAATTGCTGAAAACTTTCCCTCGCTGGGGAAGGAAGTAGTCTCGCAGTCCACCGAAGCTCATAGATCTCCCAACACAAGGGACCCAAGGAAGACAACACCAAGACACATAATAATTAAGATGGCAAAGATCAAAGATAAAGACAGGGTATTAAAGGCAGCTAGAGAGAGAAAAAAGATCACCTACAAAGGAAAACCCATCAGACTATCATCAGACTTCTCAACAGAAACCTTACAGGCCAGAAGAGAATGGCATGATATATTTAACGTTATGAAACAGAAGGGCCTCGAACCAAGAATATTGTATCCAGCACGACTATCATTTAAATATGATGGAGGGATTAAACAATTTCCAGATAAACGAAAGTTAAGAGAGTTTGCCTCTCATAAACCACCACTACAGGTTATCTTAAATGGACTGCTCTAGATGGAAGCACGCCTAAGGCTAAAAAGATGTCACTAGAGAAAAAAAAATCATAGCAAAGAAAGCAGACCATCCAAATACCAACTAAAGGCAAAGAATAAAACACCTATTATAGAAAGAATGGAGGAGGAGGAATAAGAAGGGAGAGAAATAAAGAAACATCAGACTGTGTTTACAATAACTTAACAAGAAAGTTAAGTTAGATTGTTAGATAGTAAAGAAGCAACCCTTGAACCCTTGGTAACCACGAATCTAAAGCCAGCAATGGCAATAAGTACATACCTATCAATAATCACCCTAAATGTAAATGGACTGAATGCACCAATCAAAAGACACAGAGTAACAGAATGGATAAAAAGCAAGACCCATCTATATGCTGCCTACAAGAAACTCACCTCAAATCCAAAGATATACACAGACTAAAAGTGAAGGGATGGAAAAAGATATTTCATGCAAACAACAAAGAGAAAAAGCAGGTGTTGCAGTACTTGTATCAGACAAAATAGACTTCAAAACGAAGAAAGTAGCAAGAGATAAAGAAGGACATTACATAATGAATAAAGGGGTCAGTCCAACAAGAAGATATAACCATTATAAATATATATGCACCAACACAGGAGCACCAGCATATGTGAGACAAATACTAACAGAATTAAAGGAGGAAACAGACAGCAATGCATTCATTTTAGGAGACTTCAACACACCACTCACTCCAAAGGACAGATCAACCAGACAGAAAATAAGTAAAGACACAGAGGCACTGAACAACACACTAGAACAGATGGACCTAACAGACATCTACAGAACTCTACACCCAGAAGCAACAGGATACACATTCTTCTCAAGTGCACATGGAACATTTTCCAGAATAGACCACATACTAGGCCACAAAAAGAACCTCAGTAATTTCAAAAATATTGAAATCCTACCAACCAACTTCTCAGATCACCAAGGTATAAAACTAGAAATAAATTTTAGAAAGAAATCAAAAAGGCTCACAAATACATGGAGACTTAACAACACTCTCCTAATTAATCAATGGGTTAACGACCAAATCAAAACAGAAATCAAAGAATATATGGAGACTAATGACAACAACAACACAAAGCCACAACTTCTGTGGGACGCAGCAAAGGCAGTTCTAAGAGGAAAGTATATTGCAATCCAGGCCTATTTAAAGAAGGAAGAACATTCCCAAATGAATAGTCTAAAGACACAATTACTGAAATTGGAAAAAGAAGAACAAATGAGGCCCAAAGTCACCAGAAGGAGGGACATAATAAAGATTAGAGAAGAAATCAATAAAATTGAGAAGAATAAAACAATAGAAAAAATCAATAAAACCAAGAGCTGGTTCTTTGAAAAAATAAACAAAATAGATAAACCCCTAGCCAGACTCATTAAGAGAAAAAGAGAATCTACACACATAAACACAATCAGAAATGAGAAAGGAAAAATCACGACGGACCCCACAGAAAAACAAAGAATCATAAGAGAATATTATGAGAATCTATATGCTAACAAGCTGGAAAACATAGAAGAAATGGACAACTTCTTAGAAAAATACAACCTTCCAAGACTGACCAAGCAAGAAACAGAAAAACTAAACAGACCAATCACCAGTGACGAAATCGAATTGGTAATCAAAAAACTACCCAAGAACAAAACCCCTGGGCCTGATGGATTCACCTCTGAATTCTACCAGACATATAGAGAAGAAATAACACCGATTCTCCTTAAAGTTTTCCAAAAAATAGAAGAGGAGGGAATACTTCCAAACTCATTCTATGAAGCCAGCATCACTCTAATACCAAAACCTGGAAGAGACCTCACCAAAAAAGAAAATTACAGACCAATATCCCTGATGAACGTAGATGCAAAAATACTCCACAAAATATTAGCAAACCGAATTCAAAAATACATCAAGAGGATCATACACCATGATCAAGTGGGATTCATCCCAGGGATGCAAGGATGGTACAACATTCGAAAATCCATCAACATCATCCACCACATCAACAAAAAGAAGAACAAAAACCACATGATCATCTCCATAGATGCTGAAAAAGCATTTGACAAAATTCAGCATCCATTCCTGATTAAAACTCTCAACAAAATGGGTATAGACGGCAAGTACCTCAACATCATAAAGGCTATATATGACAAACCCACAGCTAACATCATACTTAACGGCGAGACGCTGAAAGCTTTTCATCTAAGATCGGGAACAAGACAAGGATGCCCACTCTCTCCACTGTTATTCAACATAGTACTGGACGTCCTATCCACAGCAATCAGACAAAACAAAGACATACAAGGCATCCAGATTGGTAAAGAAGAAGTCAAATTGTCACTATTTGCAGATGACATGATACTGTACATAAAAAACCCTAAAGATTCCATTCCAAAACTACTAGAACTAATATCTGAATTCAGCAAAGTTGCAGGATACAAAATTAACACACAGAAATCTGTTGCTTTCCTATACACTAACGATGAACTAACAGAAAGAGAAATCAGAAAATTCCATTCACAATTGCATCAAAAAGAATAAAATACCTGGGAATAAACCTAACGAAGGAAGTGAAAGACCTGTACTCTGAAAACTACAAGACACTCCTAAGAGAAATTAAAGAGGACACTAACAAATGGAAATGCATCCCATGCTCTTGGCTAGGAAGAATAAATATTGTCAAAATGGCTATACTACCTAAAGCAATCTACAGATTCAATGCAATCCCTATCAAACTACCAACAGCTTTCTTCAATGAACTGGAACAAATAAATCTAAAATTCATATGGAACCACAAAAGACCCCGAATAGCCAAAGCAATCCTGAGAAGGAGGAATAAAACAGGGGGAATTACACTCCCTGACTTCAAGCTCTACTACAAAGCCACAGTAATCAAGACAATTTGGTATTGGCACAAAAACAGATCCACAGACCAGTGGAACACAATGGAAAATCCAAACATTAACCCAAACACATACAGTCAATTAATATTTGATAAAAGTGCCTCGGATATACAATGGGGAGATGACAGCCTCTTCAGCAGCTGGTGTTGGAAAAACTGGACAGCTACATGTAAGAGAATGAAACTGGACTACTGTCTAGCCCCATACACAAAGGTAAACTCAAGGTAGATCAAAGACTTGAATGTAAGTCATGAAACCATAAAACTCTTAGAAAAAAACATAGGCAAAAATCTCTTGGACGTAAACATGAGCAACTTCTTCATGAACATATCTCCCCGGGCAAGGGAAACAAAAGCAAAAATGAACAAGTGGGACTATATCAAGCTGAAAAGCTTCTGTACAGCAAAGGACACCATCAGTAGAACAAAAAGACATCCTACAGTATGGGAGAATATATTCATAAATAACATATCTGATAAAGGGTTGACATCCAAAATATATAAAGAACTCACGCACCTTAACAAACAAAAAGCAAATAATCCAATTAAGAAATGGGCAGAGGACATGAATAGACACTTCTCCAAAGAAGAAATTCAGATGGCCAACAGGCACATGAAAAGATGCTCCACATCGCTAATCATCAGAGAAATGCAGATTAAAACCACAATGAGATATCACCTCACACCAGTGAGGATGGCCAACATCCAAAACACAAACAACAACAAATGTTGGCGAGGATGTGGAGAAAAGGGAACCCTCCTACACTGCTGGTGGGAATGCAAATTAGTTCAACCATTGTGGAAAGCAGTATGGAGGTTCCTCAAAAAACTCAAAATAGAAATACCATTTGACCCAGGAATTCCACTCCTAGGAATTTACCCTAAGAATGCAGCAGCCCAATTTGAAAAGGACAGATGCACCCCTATGTTTATTGCAGCACTATTTACAATAGCCAAGAAATGGAAGCAACCTAAGTGTCCATCAGTAGATGAATGGATAAAGAAGAGTGGTACATATACACAATGGAATATTATTCAGCCATAAGAAGAAAACAAATCTTACCATTTGCAACAACATGGATGGAGCTAGAGGGTATTATGCTCAGTGAAATAAGCCAAGCCGAAAAAGACAAGTATCAAATGATTTCACTCATATGTGGAGTATAAGAACAAAGAAAAAAACTGAAGGAACAAAACAGCAGCAGACTCACAGAACCCAAGAACGGACTAATAGTTACCAAAGGGAAAGGGACTGGGGAAAATGGGCGGGAAGGGAGGGATAAGAGGGAAAAAGGGGCATTACGATTAGCAGATGTAATGTTGGGGGGGCACGGGGAGGGCAGTACAACTCAGAGAAGACAAGTAGTGATTCTATAGCATCTCACTACGCTGATGGACAGTGACTGTAATGGGTTTGGTGGGGGGGACCTGATGAAGGGGTAGTTCAATAATCGTAATATTGCACATGTAATTGTAAATTAATGATAATAAAATAAATTATATTAATAAAAAAAACAGAAGGCATTAAAAAAAAAAGGTGGCCAGTGAGAAAGGATAAGCTTTAAAATCCACAATCCCAAAGGATACCTTTGCTTTAGGATTCTGATTATGTCATCCTTGCACTTATTCTTTGCAATGCCCCTCTGTGTCTCTGATTCTGGTAATTGTTTCCACAATCTCTAGTTTACTCCTTATGAATTGATGTCCCAGCTAATACAAATCCAGCAGCTATTACCAAGGTTCAACAAGCTGTCCACTTACTTCCCTTCCTGTATAATTAAACTCTTCATTTAAGACCACTAATCTGCACTGGAACAACATGGACACAGAGTGTGAAATTCATGTTGGCCAGATAAGCATTCATTTTTCACTTTCAGAAATGTTGATACCACCTCCTCCATTCACTGAGCCCTGAGGCCACACTGATCCCCTTACTCCCCAGCCTCCCCTGCAACAGTAACTCAAGCTTAATAGTCAGCACATTATGGAGGGTTAATAAATGGTTCTTGGATGACTGAATGGATGAATGAAGAAGTGCATTATATTTATATAATCATATTTTGAGAAATCTTGAATTGTGACAGTTTATTAACTTTTCTTGATTGAAATTACCTTAAGCATTTTATGAAATTTTTGATTGGAGCAAAAAAGTACATGAGTAAAAAGCAAGTTTTCCTTGTACCTCAGAACTCAGGAACTACTCTTACGTATCTTTCCACTCATACTCTATGATACAAAAGTATAGATGTACATCCTGAAATAATTTTGCCACCTTTTACAAATGAGATTATCCTCTACACACAGTCCTATATCTTAGTTTTATTTGATAATAAATTTTGTAAATTGTTTATATCATCATATAGACCTTTCTTTTTCACAGCTAGATAGTACTCCAATGTATGAAATATATAATGGATCTTGAATTGTAGCTAAAGAATTAGAATCCAGGGAAGAAATGAATAAAGTAAATCTCAGTTTTGCAAAATTACAGACTCAGAGGTTCAATAGTTCTTTTTTTTTAAATTAGTCTTCAAGTGACCTTGGGCATCTAGGTAAAAATATTAGAAAAATAAAGAACAACAGTAAAAACAAAAAAGAAAGTTATGACAAAAAGATTTCTTTTTTATGAGAACTTCTAGAACTAAACTTCTGATTTATCTTCTCCATAACTCATTTTGCTGGCAAGAAATGAGGAGATGGGTTGAGACATGACTCCATCCAGGACTTGGGAGCAGGGAATTACTGATGATGGAAGGAGAATGGAGGTGGGTAGAGGTCTGAAGACCAGAGGAGCACATGTAGACCTGGCCAGAGGGTGCTCTCTGATTTTATGTCTGCCAGTTTCTCTGAAGACTGCAGGCGAGATGCTTACTTGCTTTTAATCTAGAAAGACAAATGACAATTCAGAACAACATATGCTCAGTCCCAGGCAAGTGCTTGTAAACTGTTACTGCTAAAAGAGTCTGCTCAAAACGTAACACTACATGCAGCTTCCTTCCTAGGCCAAGGGGAAGTGCTGTGGTCTGCTTCTATGGGGGAGAATCTGGTGCTGCTAACTAGGAGAGTGCCTGTTCAGCATGATGATCTAGACAGGATAATATGTCACATATGGTTCAATAATTTCCCTGTTCCATTATTTATTATTCATAAGAATCTTGAACGTTAGAGATTTTATGCACCTTGATGAAATAGATTTTTTAAAAATCTGAAGCCAAGATTTCGCAAAGAACTTTTTTCTAATTAACCATCCTAGCCATAACAAGGAATTCTTACACAGTATTTCATAAATTAAATATGTTCTTAAACGCTAGTATCGTATCTGATTTTGCATTTTTTTCCCTCCTATTTGATGATATGGTGTAGTGGGAAAAGCATGGTTGGGGGATCAGAGCAGCTGGGGTTCATATCTCACTTCAATTATTCACTGATTGAGTGATTTCTGTGCAGTTATTCCTGGTCTGAGTTCTCACTGTTGCTATGAAGTGTACATGAAGCAATCTGTACAACAGTTTTGTTGAGTTAAAAAACACAACAAACGTGTATTGATTGATATGTACATATAAGAGATGAATAAAGCATTTAATTCTGGTTGCTTTTCCAGGCACTATATATATACATATATGTATATATACATTAGATCTAAAAAATATATATGCTGCTATAGTGTTTTTATATTCCAATTAAAGTTCACCTTCTTCAGTAATGGGTGTTCTCTTTGTAGATCAGTGTCTGGCTTGTAATTTGGGTACATCTTTCTCTAGAACTCACAAATAATCGTCAGTTTCTACCACTATGAATCTTCCTTAAAACCAATCCCTGGATAAACTAGAGTGGGGCCACAGCTCTGACATATTTAATTATGAAATCTATACATGATATAGTCAGTAAGTCAAGCAAGTTATTAAACATAATTGGAAAGAATTATTATAGTGCCCAAGAAGTGCTGCCTAGTTGGGAATGTTTTTAAGATTCAATATGCAAACTAAAATCTGAATGCAATCAAGGATAGACTAAAGTAAACTGCAATGCCACATAGGAAAAAATACTTTTTCTCGAAAAAGCACATTACTTGGTGGGATGTCTCTTATAAAAGTATTTTGTTTTCAGTGTTAATATTGTACAGTTCTGTGTAATTAAGATCAGAATATGCTTGAGACTTAAAAGTACAATTGATAAAGCCTTTGTTCTTCAGGAATGAAAATGCCACTTGCAGAAGGAGAGCTTGTAAAACTTTGCTATTGTTACTGAAATCCATGATATTAAAAAATAAACATGTCAAAATATTAGTGGATATGAACTGTGGTACCGCAAGATAAAGAATGTACAAAGTGAGCTAATGAGGAATGATATGCAGAATGGGCCATAACAGAGATTACCAATCCAAAATTTACTTCCAATAATTGTGGACTAGGTAATTTGGTTCAACTGTCCAAATAATAGCAATCAGGAGAAAAGCTGCACAAAATACTTAAAAGTTGTTGAAGGCATTGGGAACCTTTAAAAGTAGGGTAGATTTATGGAGCCAAGATGAGGAGAAGAAGGGAAGCCAGACAGGTGAGCCTTTCCTTTGGGGGTGTTCTCTTGGAGTTAGCGGCCGATACCATAAATGGTGGCAGAGAGATGAAGAGGTTGGGGGCAGAGCTGTTGACAAACTGTGGAGGTTAGAGTGACATATATTTCAAGTTTAGAGTCCCCTGAAAAGGGGGATGATCTAGTCACCGTCACAGGCTTTGAGATAGAATCCTGAGGTATTATAAACTAACGGGAGGGATGAACTGGCAATTGACCAATGCTAAAGAGAAAGAGAAACTGTTTCAAATGATGGCATTCCCTGCTTGGGTTATGGTGATCTGGGATATCTAGTACCTACAGCAGCCTTCCAGATATAGTCGTTAATTCCTTCTGGAGGAAGGAAACCTCAATGATTATAGTCTACAACTTTTCATGCAACATCTAAACTAAAGCAGAAGTAACTAGAACATGAGAATACAAAGTCACAAGACCAAGCGTGCTACAGACAATAGAAACAACAGGAAATTTGGAGTCATTGTATACAAATGTAGAGTCATTAGATTTCGACTCATCAGACACATCAGATGTAAATAGCATGGCTATATTCCAATAAAATGTTATTTTTAAACTATGATTTAATATGTTCAAGGAAACAAAAAGACAAGTTTAAGAATTTCAGGAGAGAAATAGATAGGTTTAAAAAGAGCTCAGTGGAAATACTGGAAGAAAAAATGACAATACCTAAAATTCAGAATTTAATATAACAGTTTAAAAAATACTAAAGACAGTTGAGGAGGAATGAGTGGGCAATAAATCAGAAAAAATAAACTGAAATATAAATAAAAAAGGACGCAAATTTCAGAAAAGGACATAAGAGATATGAGGGGTATTGTGAAAAGGTTTATATAACTGGAGTCTCAGAGAGGGATGGAGAAGCTACATGAGGGAAGAAAGTTTAAAGAGATAATTGACTAAAAATTTCCCCAAACTGATAACGACATCAAATCCCAGGTACAAAGGTTTCCAAGAAACCAAGAACTATAAGGAAAATGACACTAAGGAAACATCCTAGAAAAACTGAATGTCAAAAAAAAGCATTCTGGATCACATTCAAGGGAGCAACAGTTAGACTGTCAGTTAACTTTGCATGAGGAACCAGGTCAGCCAACCAGCAGTGAATGGTATCTAGAGTTACAGTTATTTCATGTCAGCATCCTGAAGGTATCATCATGCTTTATCCAGGAAAATATCCTTCCAATAGGAAAATGAAATACAGATACTTAAAAAAAATAGAAATAGCATACATCACCAGCAGTCACAGATCAAACAAAATGCCGTGACAGTGTTTTTCCTATGGATGGCAAGTGATCCCTGGCAGAAATTTGGGGATATAGGAACCAATATTTGAAAAGATATTTGAGTGATATTAAACTGCTTAAAATGAAAATAATAATGTTATGTAGAGCTTAAATAGAGAATTCATATCAAAACGAGCCATCAACTGTGAATGGAGCAAATGGATTTAAAGTACTCTAAATTTTTTGCATTGTCTGAGAAGAAATAGCTGTACTGATTTGTATTAGATTTCGCTAAGAATGCATGTTGTAATCTGAAGAGCTATTCTCCAAGTGTAGTCCACAGGGCTAAAAAGGTCTCCAATACCCTTTCAATGGGTCCAAAGAGGCAATATTATTTCCATAATAATTATTCTCACAGTTAAGACATCACATGCTCTTTTCGTTTAGTTGGCACTTGATTTCACTGTGCAGAGCCAAGGTGAGAAAAATGCTAACTTCTTAGCCCAAATCAGGCAGTACCAGCAAATTCTACTAGTTTTTATTTTACTTTTCCATATTATGGATCAGCATTTTTTTTTCCTATAAAGGTCCATATAGGAAATGTTTGAGACTTTGCAAACCATACAGCTTCTCTCAGTTCATAACCTTTGCAGTTGAAGAACAAAAACATCTGCAGACAACATATAAATAAATGGACATGACTGTATTCCAATAAATGCCATTTAAAAAAAAGTAGCTGTGCATTAGATTTGCCCTGTGGGTCATAGTTTGCTGACTTCTATGACACGCGTTTGCAGTAAACACAAATAATACATACACACACATACACACCACTTACTTAAGAACGCCCTGGTGAAGCAGTAGAAACCATTACTTTTATTAAAGCTTGACACTTGAATACATATCTTTTTAGTATATGTGATGTAGGTAAGTAAGTATAAGGCATTTTGTGTGCATGCTGAACTATGATGACTGTCTTGAGGAAATGCACTTATGCAATTGTATCATTTGTGAGCTGAATTAATTGCTTCTTCGTGGAATGCCATTGCTACTTGGAAGCACAACTAACAGATGAACTACAGTATCTAGATTTTGAAAATAGATTAGCCAATGAGACATGAAGGGAACTTGTACAAAGGACTTTGGGGAAAAGCTGTCTTTGCTATTAAAAAAGACACCCTAATGGTTGTTCTTCCTCCCCGGGACATTAACCTTTTTTATATATAATACCCAGAATTGTGCCAACTACCTCATAAAGCAGGAAGTGGTTGACCTGAGGAAAAAGCAAATGGCATCTTAAGTGACACATTTCTGGTACATTGAGTTAACAGGATTGCAGTACAGGGTTATCATTCCACTTTGATCAGGTCATTAATTTATCCATTTATTTACCAAATATTTATTGAGTGCTAATGACACACAAGGTACAGGAAATAAATGGCAGAGTCCCTCACCTCCAAGAAGCTAAATTCTAGAAGGGAGACGGAGAATGACCTTGTAATTGGATGCATAAGGAGAATTCAGGGTGCTGAGGAAATGTGGCCTCGTCTGGGGCACAATAAAAGCTTTTCTGAGAGAATGCAAAGTACAAGCTGCGCCGGTGGGATGAGTAAGAGCTGGCCAGGATAGAGGATAGGAGAGTGTCCCGAAGGAAGACCACCTGTAGAACGAGAGAGCAGGGAAGTGAAGGTGCGATGAAGTGAAAGTGAATGAGAGACCACCGAGCCGGAGCACGAAGGACGTGGAGCAGCAGTCAGAGAGGCGGGAGACGTGACTGCTCACCCTGCAGGCTTAGCATGCTGCAGGCCAAATTAGGGATTTTGAATGTTATCCTAAAAGCTACACACATTAAATGAGGTTTTAAAGCTGGGCCTTGATGTGTTCAGAGTGGCATTTTAAGATCTCTCTGGCTGCGATGTGGAGAATGGACTAGATGAGGCCTGCGTGGGAAGCCGGGACCTCGGTAAGGAGGCTCACAGCAGTGCAGGAGAAAAGAGGCTTTCAGTGGGGAGCAGCCATGCTGCTGAAACATGGAAATGGGACGTTGTTGGAGGTGTGGTGATGAGAATGTGAGATGTGAGCAAGCACCCGTAGCATGCCTGAGAGTTGGCGAGGATAAGGGATGGGGGATTTTTGAAAGTCTTGCTTTTTTCTTGGGTTGGGGCAGAGAGGGAGCATATGGAAAATGTTGTAGAATAAGTTTCACATAAAAATTTCTGTACTTTTTGTCTAATTTCATAATGTTTTTGATAGTTTTATACATCTCAAGATTTTGCCCATCTATAAATCTTATTCTTTCCAAAGGAAAGTTTTAAGATCCCTGTTGGCAGAAATGTAACCATGCCCAGTGAACTATAGGACACGTGACTGACAAACTTATAAACTTTCATGTGATTAAACTTAATTGGTTAAAAGACATGGTTAAATTGGTGTAACTGCATGATTCCACAACTCCTAGCTATTTGTACTTCCTCACATGAGGGACCAAACTTGATATCCCTTGAATATATTTCAGGAAATTAAAAGGAAATCATACATCAAAGCCAGTTATACATTTTTGTGTGATTGTTTCTGTTAGTTCTTGAATAGCTTTATTCTAATAAGTAAAAGGATTTATATTTACATAATTTTTGGTTTCTGAACCAGTAGAGATCTCCTGTTCATCTTAGATAAATAACAAAAGATAACACATAGATTCTCAAAAACTGAAAATGCTTTATGCAAGAACAGTGTTCATTTGACTATTTTAATAATAAAACAATTTCTTACTGAAAGTAACCATGTAATATATATTTCAATTCCTTTTAACTGAAAGGATTGAATTTTCTTTGGTTTCTCTCTGAAGCTGTAATGGTAGTAAGCAATCTAAATTATATGTAGTTATTTCATTTAGACACAATACTTTTGCCCCTGGGTGAGTTTTAAAAAGACTTAAAACAAATCCTATATTATTTCTTGGCCAAATCACTTCATTTTATTTTTTTTAAGTAATTTAGTTGAATATTATATATTCAGATCAGAAATTTATTTCTTATTGTTGTTCCAAAACCTTCAAAATTTTCACATCTAATATTTCAGGAATTTGTATATTAATGAAATCTTAAACATCTTTTTAATTAAAATTTTATAGGAATTTGGGTTAAATTAAAAAACAAACAAACTATGATCATGGAAATGGCTACATTTCTCTCCAGAAATGGTTTTTACCACATAGGAAAATGTTCCATTGAAATCATAAGTTAGAAAAAGAATTTATTTTATTCCAGGACTCCAAAGCATAAACTGATATTCACAGTAAACATATTCATGAGTTAATTCACTTAGTCAAATATATATGTATGTGTTTTTCAACCTCTCAAATGCCTTTGAGATGTTTCCATTTTTCTTTCTTCCATCTCTTTGCTCTGCTTAATCCTCTGGAGTTTCAGGTGGAACTGACTTTTCTTCTAGGACCTATTAACCATATGGCTCTTTCCTGTCAGGGTTCTCCCTTGTTGTGCAAGTACTCCCATTGGATTCTGCCCCTGCTGCCCTCTGGCCTCCACTGCTGCTGCCTCTCATTGGGAGCCCATCACTGTAAGAGCCACTGGAGCAGGTTCAGAGTACCAGCCAGGACATTCTGGGCCAGCGCAGTCGAAGCGCCCTGTTTCATCTCTCTGGAATGTTGCTTTCTTGGAGGATTTATTCTGACATTTGTTGTCATCTGGTCAGTTCTTCGAAGATTCACAGACTAATTTTTATTTTTGCCTCCCCACATCTTTACTTCATTGTTAGTCTAAATAACCAGGTCACCTTGATAGCAAACAAACAACCAAAATCAAATCACTGTATTAGCTTTTTTTTTTTTGACACTACCACTTTGGCCTAACCCACCGTATATTGTCTGGATTATGCCAGGACCGCCTAACTGGTCACTGTTTTTATTGCCCTTGGACACCAACATTCTATTTTCAACAGTACAGCCAAAATAATCCTGCAAAAACTCAGAACAAACTGTGTTACTTCTGTGCATCCACAGCTTCCCATGTCATTCTGGGTAACAAGACAGACCCTTCAAAGTGGCCGGTATGTCTTCTCTCTGACATTCTTGACATGCCCTTGCCTCAAGCCTTACTACTTGCTATTCTATGGAGCTGAACTACTCTTTCCCCAGCTCTTCACACGGCTTACTTCTTTGTGGCTTTTAGAAATTTTCTCCGGTGTATTTCAGTGACTTTCCTGGGTCACACTATTTAAAATTGCAATCTTGTATAACAACTATACTTCAATATAAAATACATATATCAAAAACTTTTTTTAATTAAAAAAATTGTAATCCTTCTTCCACCTCTGCAGTTCCTATGCTGTCTCTAGGACTTAGGGCATATCGTGTATTTATTTATTTTATGTCTCCTCACCTGAAAATCAGCTATAAAATGAGAGTTTTACTTTTTACTGCTCCATTTTCAGTGCCTAATCTAGCACCAGCCACAATGTGGACACCAATAAGAGTGACAATTGGTGCGATATCAGGGAAACATACAACTTCCACTGAAATGATTATAATACCAATTTTCAAACATAATCTGTCAAATCTCACCTAACTACTCCATTCAGTTACAAAGGTTCATCTTCATTGAATAATTGTTTTTCTTCCCACCAAAATAATTTAGAAAAACAAAGCAAAACAAGTAAACAATCATAGTAGCTGTTACTTTAAAATGGAAAAATATTTTCTTAGCATCTCATTTCCCAGCAAACTGAACAACCCATTCAATGCTTATGAACACAGGGAAGGTCCCATTTCACAGCCTGAATGTGCAATCAACTCACCTACGCTGGTCAACCTGAAGTCTAACAAAGTATGGCTAAAAAAGAAAGAGTATTTCTAAAGATTATAAACTCTAATTAAGGAAGAAGATACTTGCTCTTGTTTTTTTTTTTAATAAAATTTCTTCCTTCTCCAGTTCGCATTCACCTTTCTATGTATTAGCTAGCTGTCTTTATTTCTTGATTCATTTTGCAAGTTCATTTCTTTCCTTCTATAGGTTTTCTCTAGCACATTATAGACAATGTTTTCTGAGCATTCATCATGTATTTCATAACAGTTTATTTACCTCCCTCTGTTGCATTATTTTAACTTCAACAGTAACTGAAAGACTTTCAGCTTGAGGTGTCAGCATTAAAATAAAAGATTGAGTCTACTCTGAGGCAGAAATTGCCTGGATGCCATATAAATGGCTTCTAAATTTCTTTGGAAATGTTACCTTAACTTTCACCTACCACTTGAACACCTAATAACGTAAGATCATTTACATTTCAGAAAAATAGAAGCTAGAGAAGTGAGCCACCATTTTCTATCATAGTTAGTAAACATCTGTTGCCACACTCATGATACCAATCTCCCCATCGTATGACGGTTGCACTTTAGGACCCCATTTTCCTTCCAAAGAGAACTCCAATAAAGAGCTGCCTAGTTGGCAGGATTGGCAAAGTGAATACTCATTAGACCTCATTGAAAGACAAGTCTTACTAAATAAAAGAGACAAGAGTATTTTTTTAAAATATTGGTCCTGGATGCAAATAGTGTTTAAAAAAATGGACAGGGAAAATAAAACCCAGAGATACTAGAAGCAAAACCTTTAACAGTTGAATAAAACTGGCTCTCGCAAAGATGACAATACCCATATCAAAAAGTCATGAAACTGTTAGAAATGATGTGCCTTGATGTGAGTCAACTATTGTTCCAGATGTGAGGAGAATGGGCTGGACTGTAGAAAGCAAATAGCTCTCCAAATCCTTTTTTGATATTGTTTTCCCCAAGTTGAAAAGCCTACTTAATAAGTGAAAGTCTTTTTTTACTATCACCCCAAACACCCCTCTCTCCCTCCCTCCTTCCCTCCCCGCCTTCCACCCCCCCTCCCTCCCTCCCCTCCTCCCTTTTTCGCCTCTTCCCCTCCCTCCTGCCTTCCTCCCCTCCTCCCTTCCTTCCTTCTTTCTTTCCTCCCTCCCTCCCTGGTACTAGAAACTAGGACTTCTGATGTCTGGTCCAGTTAATTTTTCCTACAGCATGCTGACTTTCAGTGAAAGCAAACCTTTTAACTAAGTAGTGAAATAAAAGTTTAAAGCGGAGAAAAGATTTTTTAAATGCTAAGCTGAACTATATGATTAAAAACAAGTTGCTGCGACATTCAAAGACAGAGTTCTAAATCTCAGATGTTCACTGTTTAAGCTTTTATATTTTTTCCTGTTTAACATAAAAGGCAATTATTTAGTTTCAGAAATAGGAAATGGAAAACTGGCCCCTCTAGTTTGGGCCACAATATATCAAAGTATTCCCTACTTATGGGAATAGAAAGCTTTGGGCTGATATATTCAAGGAAACTCTTTTCTAAATTTTTTAATCTATTTGTTTCATCTCAAGCCTCTAATTTCACCAATAGTTTAGACAGGTACGCATTTGCTACAAAGCAGGGGCGGCATCTTAATGAGGCGCTAACTAATGAGTGTGATGACACGGACATGGGTTTCTGGGGCTGGAAGCTCAAGACACAGACTGCAATAAAGGGAAGTGACAGATCTTGTAAAGTAGGTTGAAAGGACACAGATTATTGGAGGTACCAATGGCCTACCATAGGATTCTCTTACACAACCGGGGCATGGATCCTACATGGATAAGATTTTTATTTGTTCAATAGTGTTTTCAGTATTTAATAAAAAAATAAAATAATTGTTGTTTATATTATATAGGCATTTGCTCACATTTTTTTTTCATGGATATCTTTTTTAGGGCACTTAGGTATTGGTTTACTAATGACTTGTTAGAGCAAATGCAGGATAGAAGAAACTAAATGACCAAAGGTCAATTTTCAAAGATAATTAAAGATAATTCAGAGAAAAAAATAAACCATTTTTGAAATAACTCAAGTGTGGAAGGTTCAATTAATGATCATTTGAAACTCTGAAAGGGGAGTTTAATACTCCAAAAAGGGAAGTTTTTGATTTGGGAGAACATAGAGTTCCAGAAGTATTTATTGAGTGCCTGGCACTCCAACTGGGTTGAAAATACAGAGTAATATATAATTAGTCTATATATGCTAAATAACTTTACATAGGTGTTGTCATATTGAAGAAGTGTAATTAGTGCTACGACAAAGGAAATCAGAGCAGTGGAGGATTCTATAGCAGAGGGATGTGACCAGTGTGAAGAATGAAGGCCACCATATATGAAGAAAAAGTGGAGCTCACTGGGTAGAAAGTGGGGGAAAGGGCAATCCACTCAGAGATGACATATTTACTAATTAAATATTGTCAATTTTTGCATGGTTTTAATGCAAAATATATGATATTAAAATAAGTCACTGTTTCAATATACATTTTCCTATTAAATAACTCATACATAAACCAATCTTCTGAGAAGTAAAATGTTAGTTTCAATGAACAGGACAATATGTATGTATGTAAATCTGTATGTATTTACTCATATATAGAGACACTCATACCACACAAACCCTCGTATTCATAAACCTCTATATGTGTGTATATATATTAGTTATATGTGCATATATATATCCATAGTATATATTTTTAAAACTATTTATCCTATTGTACTGCTATATTAAATGACCATTGTTTTAAACATTGTATTGTTCTTTGTGTGGCATATAGCAGTTACACTGTTAGATTCCTACTAATTCTACTAATTATTTCTGAGTGTAATGCCTCACACATATTTTTTGAGCAAAGTCTCTCACCAAGTACAATGTTGTTAGTGGCTTGATGTGTTGTCCGTGTAGGCTCTTGATTCTCTTCCTGTGTACCAGGGCCCACTGAGAATGGCCGAGGCTCTGTTTTCTCGTGGGAAATGCTGTCTCTGCCAGACACTGACACAAGAAATATGCCACATTTTCAGGAGCCGCTCCTACGGGAAGGCCTGCTGGCTCCAGGAAGAAATGGGGTTAATAATACTCTCCCCCTTTTCTTATTTTCCATGTTCTTGTTGTCCTGCCTTACACAGCTCAAGAGCTATTTAAATTTTTTCATACAGATAAGAGTAAGTGAGGAAATGGGCAAGGAGCTGAATGCGGGCAGCAGGCCCACCCTACACTCAGAAGCCACTGTCCCTTAACAAAAGGATGGCTTTAAAAGGAGAGCAGGACTTCCGGGAAGATGGCGGTGTGAGCAGGGCGGCAGAAATCTCCTCCCAACACTATATTTATCTACGAAAACACAGAAAATACATCTATTCCTAAAAGAGAGACGAGAATACACAGGAAAGCGCACAGCGTGCAGCTACACCCGAGAGGACTCGGCACCCCAAGAGGCGGGTAAGATACGGAGCCGCGACCCGGCGGGACCCGAGCCCTCCCCCACCCCAGCGCACCGGCGGGAGGAGAGGATTCAGAGCCGGGAGGGGGTGGAAGTGCACCCCGCGAAGTAGCCAGCCCCGGTGATCTGTGCGGGGAGCGCTGACCCACATTGCGCAGTGCAGCGGAGACTGGAGAGACAGAGGGGCAGGATCTGAGCGGGGAACGCGCCAGGGTGCTTGCAGCCGGCTCCCGGGAAGGGAAAAAAAAAAAGCGCGCACTTTCTTCAGCGGTCTTAAAGAGACAGGAGCCCAGCAGAGGAGCCGGATCGCCCCAGCACACTCAGCAGAGCAGGCTGGGAGTCCTGGGGAGTTTCAGACGCCTTAGCTGGCGACTGAGGAAGCGTAGCCATACTGAACACTTCTCACTGAGATCAACAGCTTCCTACTCGTTCCCAACCCTGCCAGAGCGATAAAGGGCCCTGCGGAGTGGCCCAGTCACAGCTGTGGAATAGTGGGGCAATAGCGCCACCTAGAGCATTCCCACAGAATCTACGTCCGGTGGGCTTTTTGTTTTTTTTGTTTTGTTTTGTTTTTTGTTTTGTTTTTCTTTCTTTTTTCTTTCTTTTTTTTTTCTTCTTTTTTTTCTTTTTTTCTCTCTTTTTTTTTCTTCTCTTTTTAAAGTCTTAAAGAGCCCAGCTGACATACGTGGCAACTATCAGTGACCAATTCTATAGCCATGAAAAGACAGAGGAATATGGTTCAGACCAAAATCAACCAGACAACCCCAGAGAGGGAGTCTGAAGGGATGAAATGCACAGCCTCCCTGAAAAAGAATTCAGAATAAAAGTCATAACCATGCTGATGGACCTACAGAGAAATGTGCAAGAGCTGAGGGAGGAAGTGAGGGAACTGAGGAAAGACAATACAGAAATCAGACAAGCGATCGACGGGCTTAACAGCAGAATGGATGAGATGCAAGAGACTGTTAATGGAATAGAAAACAGAGAACAGGAGTACAGAGCAGCTGAGGCAGAGAGAGATAAAAGGATTTCTAGGAATGAAAGAATATTAAGAGAACTGTGTGACCAATCCAAACGGAACAATATTCGCATTATAGGAGTACCAGAGGAAGAAGAGAGAGAAAAAGGGATAGAAAGTGTCTTTGAAGAAATAATTGCTGAAAACTTTCCCTCGCTGGGGAAGGAAGTAGTCTCGCAGTCCACCGAAGCTCATAGATCTCCCAACACAAGGGACCCAAGGAAGACAACACCAAGACACATAATAATTAAGATGGCAAAGATCAAAGATAAAGACAGGGTATTAAAGGCAGCTAGAGAGAGAAAAAAGATCACCTACAAAGGAAAACCCATCAGACTATCATCAGACTTCTCAACAGAAACCTTACAGGCCAGAAGAGAATGGCATGATATATTTAACGTTATGAAACAGAAGGGCCTCGAACCAAGAATATTGTATCCAGCACGATTATCATTTAAATATGATGGAGGGATTAAACAATTTCCAGATAAACGAAAGTTAAGAGAGTTTGCCTCTCATAAACCACCACTACAGGATATCTTAAATGGACTGCTCTAGATGGAAGCACACCTAAGGCTAAAAAGATGTCACCAGAGAAAAAAAAATCATAGCAAAGAAAGCAGACCATCCAAATACTAACTAAAGGCAAAGAATAAAACACCTATTATAGAAAGAATGGAGGAGGAGGAATAAGAAGGGAGAGAAAGAAAGAAACATCAGACTGTGTTTACAATAACTTAACAAGAAAGTTAAGTTAGATTGTTAGATAGTAAAGAAGCAACCCTTGAACCCTTGGTAACCACGAATCTAAAGCCAGCAATGGCAATAAGTACATATCTATCAATAATCACCCTAAATGTAAATGGACTGAATGCACCAATCAAAAGACACAGAGTAACAGAATGGATAAAAAAGCAAGACCCATCTATATGCTGCCTACAAGAAACTCACCTCAAATCCAAAGATATACACAGACTAAAAGTGAAGGGATGGAAAAAGATATTTCATGCAAACAACAAAGAGAAAAAAGCAGGTGCTGCAGTACTTGTATCAGACAAAATAGACTTCAAAACAAAGAAAGTAGCAAAAGATAAAGAAGGACATTACATAATGATAAAGGGGCCAGTCCAACAAGAAAGTATAACCATTATAAATATATATTCACCCAACACAGGAGCGCCAGCATATGTGAGACAAATACTAACAGAATTAAAGGAGGAAATAGACAGCAATGCATTCATCTTAGGAGACTTCAACACACCACTCACTCCAGAGGACAGATCAACCAGACAGAAAATAAGTAAAGACACAGAGGCACTGAACAACACACTAGAACAGATGGACCTAACAGACATCTACAGAACTCTACACCCAAAAGCAACAGGATACACATTCTTCTCAAGTGCACATGGAACATTTTCCAGAATAGACCACATACTAGGCCACAAAAAGAACCTCAGTAATTTCAAAAATATTGAAATCCTACCAACCAACTTCTCAGATCACCAAGGTATAAAACTAGAAATAAATTTTAGAAAGAAATCAAAAAGGCTCACAAATACATGGAGACTTAACAACACTCTCCTAATTAATCAATGGGTTAACGACCAAATCAAAACAGAAATCAAAGAATATATGGAGACTAATGACAACAACAACACAAAGCCACAACTTCTGTGGGACGCAGCAAAGGCAGTTCTAAGAGGAAAGTATATTGCAATCCAGGCCTATTTAAAGAAGGAAGAACATTCCCAAATGAATAGTCTAAAGACACAATTACTGAAATTGGAAAAAGAAGAACAAATGAGGCCCAAAGTCACCAGAAGGAGGGACATAATAAAGATTAGAGAAGAAATAAATAAAATTGAGAAGAATAAAACAATAGAAAAAATCAATGAAACCAAGAGCTGGTTCTTTGAAAAAATAAACAAAATAGATAAACCCCTAGCCAGACTCATTAAGAGAAAAAGAGAATCTACACACATAAACACAATCAGAAATGAGAAAGGAAAAATCACGACGGACCCCACAGAAATACAAAGAATCATAAGAGAATATTATGAGAATCTATATGCTAACAAGCTGGAAAACATAGAAGAAATGGACAACTTCTTAGAAAAATACAACCTTCCAAGACTGACCAAGCAAGAAACAGAAAAACTAAACAGACCAATCACCAGTGACGAAATCGAATTGGTAATCAAAAAACTACCCAAGAACAAAACCCCTGGGCCTGATGGATTCACCTCTGAATTCTACCAGACATATAGAGAAGAAATAACACCGATTCTCCTTAAAGTTTTCCAAAAAATAGAAGAGGAGGGAATACTTCCAAACTCATTCTATGAAGCCAGCATCACTCTAATACCAAAACCGGGCAAAGACCTCACCAAAAAAGAAAATTACAGACCAATATCCCTGATGAACGTAGATGCAAAAATACTCAACAAAATATTAGCAAACCGAATTCAAAAATACATCAAGAGGATCATACACCATGATCAAGTGGGATTCATCCCAGGGATGCAAGGATGGTACAACATTCGAAAATCCATCAACATCATCCACCACATCAACAAAAAGAAGAACAAAAACCACATGATCATCTCCATAGATGCTGAAAAAGCATTTGACAAAATTCAGCATCCATTCCTGATTAAAACTCTCAACAAAATGGGTATAGAGGGCAAGTACCTCAACATCATAAAGGCTATATATGACAAACCCACAGCTAACATCATACTTAACGGCGAGACGCTGAAAGCTTTTCATCTAAGATCGGGAACAAGACAGGATGCCCACTCTCTCCACTGTTATTCAACATAGTACTGGAGGTCCTAGCCACAGCAATCAGACAAAACAAAGACATACAAGGCATCCAGATTGGTAAAGAAGAAGTCAAATTGTCACTATTTGCAGATGACATGATACTGTACATAAAAAACCCTAAAGATTCCATTCCAAAACTACTAGAACTAATATCTGAATTCAGCAAAGTTGCAGGATACAAAATTAACACACAGAAATCTGTTGCTTTCCTATACACTAATGATGAACTAACAGAAAGAGAAATCAGAAAAACAATTCCATTCACAATTGCATCAAAAAGAATAAAATACCTAGGAATAAACCTAACGAAGGAAGTGAAAGACCTGTACTCTGAAAACTACAAGACACTCCTAAGAGAAATTAAAGAGGACACTAACAAATGGAAATGCATCCCATGCTCTTGGCTAGGAAGAATAAATATTGTCAAAATGGCTATACTACCTAAAGCAATCTACAGATTCAATGCAATCCCTATCAAACTACCAACAGCTTTCTTCAATGAACTGGAACAAATAATTCTAAAATTCATATGGAACCACAAAAGACCCCGAATAGCCAAAGCAATCCTGAGAAGGAGGAATAAAACAGGGGGAATTACACTCCCTGACTTCAAGCTCTACTACAAAGCCACAGTAATCAAGACAATTTGGTATTGGCACAAAAACAGACCCACAGACCAGTGGAACAGAATAGAAAATCCAAACATTAACCCAAACATATACAGTCAATTAATATTTGATAAAGGTGCCTTGGATATACAATGGGGAGATGACAGCCTCTTCAGCAGCTGGTGTTGGAAAAACTGGACAGCTACATGTAAGAGAATGAAACTGGACTACTGTCTAACCCCATACACAAAGGTAAACTCAAGGTGGATCAAAGACTTGAATGTAAGTCATGAAACCATAAAACTCTTAGAAAAAAACATAGGCAAAAATCTCTTGGACATAAACATGAGCAACTTCTTCATGAACATATCTCCCCGGGCAAGGGAAACAAAAGCAAAAATGAACAAGTGGGACTATATCAAGCTGAAAAGCTTCTGTACAGCAAAGGACACCATCAGTAGAACAAAAAGACATCCTACAGTATGGGAGAATATATTCATAAAAAACGTATCTGATAAAGGGTTGACATCCAAAATATATAAAGAACTCATGCACCTTAACAAACAGAAAGCAAATAATCCAATTAAGAAATGGGCAGAGGACATGAATAGACACTTCTCCAAAGAGGAAATTCAGATGGCCAACAGGCACATGAAAAGATGCTCCACATCGCTAATCATCAGAGAATTGCAGATTAAAACCATAATGAGATATCACCTCACACCAGTGAGGATGGCCAACATGCAAAACGCAAACAACAACAAATGTTGGCGAGGATGTGGAGAAAAGGGAACCTTCCTACACTGCTGGTGGGACTGCAAATTAGTTCAACCATTGTGGAAAGCAGTATGGAGGTTCCTCAAAAAACTCAAAATAGAAATACCATTTGACCCAGGAATTCCACTCCTAGGAATTTACCCTAAGAATGCAGCAGCCCAATTTGAAAAGGACAGATGCACCCCTATGTTTATTGCAGCACTATTTACAATAGCCAAGAAATGGAAGCAACCTAAGTGTCCATCAGTAGATGAATGGATAAAGAAGAGTGGTACATATACACAATGGAATATTATTCAGCCATAAGAAGAAAACAAATCCTACCATTTGCAACAACATGGATGGAGCTAGAGGGTATTATGCTCAGTGAAATAAGCCAAGCCGAAAAAGACAAGTATCAAATGATTTCACTCATATGTGGAGTATAAGAACAAAGAAAAAATACTGAAGGAACAAAACAGCAGAAGACTCACAGAACCCAAGAACGGACTAATAGTTACCAAAGGGAAAGGGACTGGGGAAAATGGGCGGGAAGGGAGGGATAAGAGGGGAAAAGGGGCATTACGATTTGCAGATGTAATGTTGGGGGGGCGTGGGGAGGGCAGTACAACTCAGAGAAGACAAGTAGTGATTCTATAGCATCTCACTACGCTGATGGACAGTGACTGTAATGGGGTTGGTGGGGGGGACCTGATGAAGGGGTAGTTTAATAATCGTAGTATTGCACATGTAATTGTAAATTAATGATAATAAAATGAATTATATTAAAAAAAAGAAAGTGCTGGGTAGGCAGATTAAAAGGCCATACCACATTCTAGACAAAATTAATGAAATTACACCATCAAGTATTCTGGCATGTTTTCCTGAACTTGAAGAATAATGAAAAATTTCTATAGCCTTTCAGACAAAAAAAAATTGGTTTCCTACAAAGGAGAGAAATCAGCCTCACCTCAGACTTTTCATGTGTGACTGTAACGCAGGAAGATAATACACCAAAAGTTGCGAATTACAAAGGGGATCATGTGAGACTCAGGGACTGAGACTCAGGGACATTAACACACTCATGAACTGCTGGTCATTTACCTAAGCTGCAGATACATTTTCTCAGATATGTAAGGACTTAGCATGTATTCTACACTGGAGATAATAAAAATTAAGAATGGGAAATATGTGATATAAAAAATTTCAGTTGAACACATGCAAAGCAATTAAAAATAATTTATTCGAAATAATCTTGGAAAATGTGGTTACAAAGTCAAGGCATATAGAAAAATAATCCAAAAGAGAAGGTTCATAAAAACTACAATTTAATAAATATAATCCAGACCCTGCATTATAGCAACAAATTGGGGAATATTTCGCTGGCTGTGGAAGGGAGAGAGACCTACGCCCATGGCACTGGTTCTTCTCTCATCCTGAGAGGAACCTTAAAGTAAATTCCATGACTTTTCTCCCTCAGATCATAATTCGTATGTCAAATAATGACCAAAATTGAAATATTCAAAGATCATCCCCTTTCCCAACACAGGCCTTTTCCAAAGGGACCCCAGCGGCTCCTCTCTCCTGGTACTGCTGTTGCTCCAACATCTAAGCTAGTTTTTTGACTCAGTTATGTTGGAATCTTGCGAAAGAGGAAAGGAAATCGACAGAGAAAGAACCAACCCCATGAATAAATTCGAAGGGACGCCAGTGAATAAAAATGAACTTGTTCGGTGCCTACGTTCCACGGTCACACTCGTTCAGTGGATGTGATGGTCTTGCGAGTGTGCTCTGCCCGTTCCTGTCACGTGCCAGCCCCAGGAACTGCCCGGCACCCCGGGGACTTGGCAAAGGTTTGTGAGGAGCGAGTGGGTAACACGGAGGCGTGTGATGCACGTGAGAGGAGCGCCGAAACAAAATGACAGAGCCTAAAGTAAAAGGTGGACCAAGATTTTCCAGCCCAGTGCAAATGAAGAAAAGCAGAGGAAGCAGGATAGATGTATGAAACAGAATCCACGTCAAAAAGAAAGAAATAGTATAAAAGGCATCCATCCACAACAAAAACATACCATTGACCTGTAAGCACTAAATAATTGTCAAATATAGACAGTAATGATTATTAAAAATGGAAGCAGGAACTGTGTATTCCAGAACACTTTATAGACAATTTTTAGCCTTTGTCAGATCAAGTGTACAAAGAATCAACGACATAAAGACTTGGACATATAGGGGCGAAAGGAAGCGTATTAAAAAAGTACAGAGCTCCTTGTGTCTTTGGCACATTTATAAGGAGTGATAGTGTAGTAGATTCACAGCTTGGCCTGCGCGGCCATCATTTCTCTGCCCCTCGGTCCCGCGCTGGCCCGGGACGCCTGCCCAGATCTGCTAGGGCCGCCCCCTGGCCTCCCCTTCCTTCTGCCGGAGCCAAATCCAGAAGGTCTCAGGCTCGCTCTCTCCGCATACCGGCGAACAGGGGGAGGGGACGAGCCTGTTCTTCCCGGTTCCTGTGCGTCCTGCTGTGGATTTGTTCCAGGGCGCAGGTCGGCTCCTTACTCACACAAGCCCCTCCGCTCGGTTTCCTGGCGCTCATTGTCGCGCACGAGGCTAACTTACACAGCTGCAAAGAAAACACCAGTAAACACAGCAGCCCTACCCTGCCCCGGGCACATGCTCTCGATGCAAGCCAATAGAACCAGAAGTAAATAATGAGAATTTTAAAATCAATTATAAAATTTGTTTTTTATTTTTTATATTTCTTGTCATACATTGTATTAATGAAATTCTGTGCCTCCTTTGTAAAATATTAGGACACATACATTTTCAAACAAGAATGCAAATATACTAGTTGGACAAAAATAAAATGAAGGTATTAAGTCTCACGATATAATAATTAAATTTTATCTCAAGATAAAAAATTGCCTGGATCACAGTAGACATTCAATAGAAGTGCTGAATAAAGTAATAATTCCACTGAAGGCCAATACGTAAGCTTAATTTTTGTTATTAAAATTTTAAATGAAAGTAAGCTATACAACTCAAGCCGAAAGAGATAAACAGCAATTATCTAATAAATAGAATCCCTATGTAAAGCAGGGAGAAAATAATAAAGATAAGCAGAAATTAATGAATTTTGAAAATTAAATGATGGTCCTGATTAAAAAATGTAATAGATAAACTTCTGATAAATCTAATCTAGAAAAGTAGAAAATCACAAAAAAACAAAAACAGGCAAAAAAGAGACTCATAATAGCTCCACAGGAGAGTAACTAATGATGGCAGAGGACTATTATAATTCCCTGCCCATAAAATTCAGTCTTATAATGGACAATTTTCTGTGAAGGTATGTTTAATAAAATTGACTTAAGGTCAACAAAAATCTGAGTAGATTAATAATCATCAGTAACCAAGAAATGGGAAGTCATCAAATCATTATTTTAAAAAATAAAAGGCTTTCAGTCAGTTCTGTCAAACTTTCAAGACAATATAACCCTCTGTGCTCCAAAAAATCATTGAAGAACATAGCGAAACATGAAATTAGTGTTGAATTTTATCAAGCACCTTTTCCACTATCCATCGATGTTATTTTGTCCCTGATCCTATTGATTTGGTTTATAGTGTAATAAAAATCCTAATTAGACATTGTTGCAGTGTCTCAATGGTGAAATCTTTTCTATACGGTTGAATTCAGTTTGCTGGTCCAGCTACAGAACAGAATAGTGACCAGCCCATTCAGGGGAGGTTCTGAAGACATTTGTATGACCTGTGAAAATGCTTCTGAAATAGTGCTGTTTTCTTTATTCCCTCTAATAGGTTGAAAATTATACATCTTTATTCTTCTAGGATAGCATTTCCCCACCTCACGTTTCGCCTTGTCTGGAATTCTGTTGCCACCCTGACTTCTGAGGTTTTCTGCAAGATGGTTTGTTGATAACTGGTGGTCTCCAGGCGTCTCTCAACTGGTCTGCCACTAGTTTGAAAACATTAGAGAAGAAAGTGATGAAGCCATTTGTACATACATTTCCCCAGTTTGAAATGTTGGATTAATAATGATTTTCATGGAAATTCCATCACAGTCTAATAACCATTGTGTTCCTAACAGTTGTGCAAGTATTGGGAGGACATCTTGGCTAATATTAATAGCATAAAGTTCTTCTCAGTGAACTCGTTTTCTTATTATTTGCATGTTTTCCCATTCCATCAATTAAAAGACTGCATGCAAAGGAGTAGACACGTTAGACTCCTTTTCTCTCCTACACACTGAGCAGCTGGTCGCAAGCCCCTTTGCCTCCAGATTAAAGTTGTGACAACTTCTACCTGTGTTCTACTTGTGGAAATAAGCAGTTTCCATGCCATTTTCCTATTTGCATGTTGTTTACATCTGGTATAGCTGTGTTTTGCTTTTCTGTTATAGCTTAAGTTCAGCAAAATGGGTCAGTGAGTCAGGAGTGTTATATTAAAGAGTAAAAGTAGTAACTGGCAAGCTGATTCAAAGATGTTTATGGAAACACAGAGGATCTAGAAGAGTCAAAATTGTCTTAATAAAGGGTAGAATTTATTTTGTGATTTTTAAAAACTATGTTTTGTGATTTTTGAATGGCTTGCGTGGTACATATAGTATCTTAAATACCCTGACCCTGTCCCTTTTAGGATTGAAATGTATAGAAAATAAGATATCGGAATTTTAATAAGACATTTGACCCTTTACCACTACTTGATCATTTTCTTCACTTGTCCAAAAAGAGGTGGGTCTGCTTAAAAAATCACATCCAAATGTTGCAACTCTCTGTCTCCTTTGATTGAAAGAGGGGCCTGGCTTTCAGCACAGCAGAGAATACTGCTGGCCAGCCTGGGGTTCCTGGGGCTTCTCATGGCCCTGGGCCATGTCCCCCACCCCTGTCAGAGTGCCCCAGGAGAACATGCGGAAGTCTCTATTCCCCTCCTCTCTCCTCCCTCTAATTGTTGCTCCAGATGATTCCGATTCCTTCTCCAGACACACAACTCATCACCAGGAATTTCACTCACTTTGGGAAAAAGTTGTCACAACTTTAATCTGGAGGCAACCAGCTTGCTTATTACCAGCTGCTTGGAGAGAAAAGGGGCCCGGGTTAATCAGATACAATTCATTATTCTGATCTTTGGCCCAAACACCCTCCTTTGCTCTTTGCACTGGTTGGTCCTGAGCAGGAGTACGTCTGAGCTTCAAGGAAGGAGACTGACTGTGCGAGGCTGATCCACAGGGAGGCTGCTCTGCAGGGAGGCAGAGGGGCCAGCAGAAAGGAGGACACTGACGATAAACAAGGGAAGAAAGAAAGAACTGATGAAGCAAGTTTTCTGGGAAGGAAAGGCTTGAGAACACCAGTAGAATAAGAATAGCAACACTTTTCCTTCTGTTAAATGGAGAGAAGATGAGAAAGCAGAGAGCGATGACAGCCTTAGATGAATTATCACAGTGCCTGTGGGTAACAGCGAGTCAAGTACCCATTGAATTTAGGAGATGTTAACTAGTGACACTGCCCAGCCCTGGTTAACAAGAAAAGGTGTCCCTGAAACGTTATATGTAGCCATCAGCCACATGGAAATTAAGGTAGCTACTCAGGACAGAACACCAGACTGGGCAGGCCACGCTCTTCCTCGAACAGGAAGATGGCATGCTCAATGCCCATTCCCTCAATCACAGGCCACCGAATGCACCTTGTTCAGCGGCATACGAGGGCCAGCCTGCTCCCACAGCGGGAATCTCCTCCCTCCTTCAAACATTTCTAAAAGACTGAAGAAGGAAGCTGACAGCACTGAGCTCTGAAGTAGCAGGCTCAGTGCCAAACACCCTGAGATGCTGTGGTCGCACTGCCTCACAATGACTCTACTGAAAAAGGGATTCAGAGAAATGAAGTACTTTACCAGGGTCCCGGGTCTAGAAAATAGAGCTGGGATTCAAATTCAGGTTTTCCTCGCTTAAAAGCCCACTTCATGTTCCACAATGCAAAAAACAAAAAAGCCAAACAAAAAAACCAAATTAATCTCCAGTAAACTAATTTCACACTAGAAAGAGGCCATTGAGGTACCTAAGAGACAGTGTCCAGCAGAAAAACAATCCCATGTAATCTCTTTTCTGTGTCTCTGTAATGTGTCAGAGACCTGTGGCACCTTCAGAGACCCGACAGCCTGTGGCTGGGGCGTAACTTCTTGTTCCTCTCTAGACTTCCTCTCTTTTGATGAGAAAGCCAGTTTAAAATGCCTCCTGTTTCTCTCCCTCTGAATTTGAGGTACTCTACTATTTTCTGTTGTCAAAACTCCAACAAACCTATTATTTTATTAGGTCATTGGGTGTGATTTGTGTGCCTCCTGGGCAGAGCGACTGCAGGATGGGGAGCGACAGGCCTCAGCATGCCAGGAGCGGGCTGAGCTTGCCTGTGAAGTTCGCCTGTCTGCCCTGCCGTTGCCTGTTATGCTCCCACCCTGGCCGCTCCCCATGCTGTTCTCCAGGGTTCCGGGCCCAGGTTCACGTTACACGGCGAGCACTGAGCCCAGACACGCCCGGGCTTTCCACAGCATGGGCATATCCTGCTGTAACAGCTCCTGGCATGCCCCCTTCCAGTGCACCCCCAGGAAGCCCAAATGACCCATGTGAGCCAGTCACCGCCTCGGAAACAAAGTGTATCCTTGCTCGGGTCACTTCCAAGTTCATATTGTCTCTCAGGGCAAAGCAATGTGTGTTCTAAGTCCCCTTAGCCTGGCAGTAAGCTCCCGTTTCCACTTAGCCTTCATTGTATTATAACTTACCGTGGCTGGTAAGCCTGCCAGCCTATGATCTGCCCAGCATAGCAGGGTTTCCTCCCACGGAATGGGCAAATAGGTATAGGCAGAGATGCCATCTCCTTGTATCAGTCAGACACGCTGGGTTGTGCTGTGGTAACAAGTGAGCCCAAACTTCAGCAGCTTACAAGGAAGGTCTATGTCTCGCTGACATCGCATGTCCGTTTTGGGCTAGCCTCAGCTTGCCCCACGTCATTGTAGGCGACCAGGACAGGCTCTCTAAGCCTGCCTCTTTGGCCTGTTGATCACTTTGATCACTTTGAATTAAAGTGACTGGAGAAACAGCCTAGGCAGGAGGACAGTCCGACCCTCCTCCATCCCGCTGAAGCCGGGAAACAAATCCCTAAGAAAGGTGCTCTCTGCACCTGGAGAGTAGGAAGAATCTCACCACCAGAGATTCGGCGTGAGAGCAGAGAAGGCCGACTCACCACCCCAGCGCTATTTAGAATTCCTTACTAATTGAAGCTTTCAAACGTTAAGTTTCCTTTGTCCTGTCAATTCCTCAGATTATTTCTTCTTCTAAAATGCATAAAAACTTCCTGCTTTGCCCATTTCTTCGGGTCTCAATTTCACTATTGGGCCTTTATGTGTAATTAAACTTTGCTTTTTCTCCTGTTAATCTGTCCATGTCAGTGCTTCTTAGACCAGCTGGGAGAACCTTAAGGGTAGAGGAAAAATTTCCGTCGAGGTCACTACAGGACCCTGGCTGGCGGAGCAGCCTCTCTGGGGAACAGTGGGTCTGTGGCAGAGAAAACTACAGCATGGCAGGACACAAGCTCATTCGTACGTTGCTGTCCCCACGTTATCAACAAAGCAGGTCATCTGGCCGCTCCTGACAACAGCGAGAAAATGTGAAATCCTCCTTTGGGAGGCAGCAGCCGTGGAGAGGGGCAGGCCTTGAACCCGATGGAGACCTTCATGGCATCACCACATTGTCTGAGAAGGAGTGCCCCCTGCAGGGCCCAAGTCCTCAGAGAGGTTCTCATTTCGCTACGTCGCGGCGGTGAGTAGAGCTTCTCCAGCCTTGACAGACAGCGCTGGGGTCCTGGCGGCTGCCCGGGGGCGTCCATACTGCTCCTGGTCTCTCTAATTCCTGGCTGTGTGACCCCAGCACCTAAGGGGGCTGATCTCCACCCTTGCCCAGCCCTGGGGCAGCCACGAGAGAAGCTCCTCCACCAGGGGTCAGATTTGGGTCAGGGAAGGTCACTCTCCTGAGTCACTTCTGTTTACAGCCTGTCAGGGACCAAATTAGATCACCTGGAAGGAATACATGATGGCCCATCTGTCCGTCCAGATAAATCACTGACCTTTTTTTTTTTTTTGCTCAAAACAGTTCAAAACAGAGTCTTCACCGGTGTAGTGGTGAAACACGCTGGATGTGTTATGCTGTGGTTATCTCCGTACTGAAATGCATGGGCCTTAAGAAGGTAATGCTGGCCTCGGCAACATGAGACCCCTAGAAACAAAGATGATTGAATGGTTTGAAGTATGTTAATATACAGGAAATGCTGGTGCAGGCAGTTCTTCTAAATACAGTTATTCAGAATCCAGTTGAAAATCATTTCAAAAGTGTTAATAATATAATAATTCTCTATATACCATGCTGGGGATATATACAAATGCATCAGTGTGCACACGCACACACACACAAATTATAAATATGTGCTATTGTGATTATTATAAGAAATACATATTTACTCTTTGTCCCAGTTTCTGGCTCACAGCTCCCAAAACCCTTAGTTAGAATTTCCTAAATGTTCAGAGTGTTAAAAGGTGTCTTCTGTTACGTTAATGAGGGGACTTTGGAAAGCCCCTCAGGACAGGGGCTGGTTGTCAGTGGGGCCAAATTCATGATTACAGGGTCAGAACCTTCAAACCCCTGGTGACTTCTAGGGAGGGGAGAGGCGCTGGAGTTCAAGCCAACTGCCAGTGGCCAATGATTTAATCAATCATGCCTGTATAGTGAAGCCTCCCTACAAACCCCAAAGGACTGGGTTCAGGGAGCTTCCAGATTGGTGAATATGTGGAGACTTGGGGAGCCATATACCCTGCCCTGTGCATCTCTTCGTCTGGCTGTTCCTGGGTGATATACTTTATAATAAACTGGGGACCTAGTAAGTAACTAGACTTCCCTGAGTCTGACTTTCTTCTTTCTCTGACTTCAGTGAACTGCAGAGGGGGGCGCCATGGGAACCTCCGATCTGTAGCCAGTGGGTCAGAAGTACAGTTAACAGCGCCGTGACTAGCTGAAGGTGGGGCTGTCTCGGGGAACCGGGGCCTGTGGGCTCTGGTGCTACCCCGAAGTAGTCAGCATCAGAATTGAGTTGGATTGTAAGACAGCCCGCTGGTGTCCAAGAATTGCCTGGTGTTGTGTGGGAAACCACACACACACACACACACACACACACACACACACACACACACACACACAGTGTGTTGAATATCAAGCATTTATTACACATAAATCAGGGAGAGTGAGAACCAACTTAATCCTATGGTGACATATTATAAATAGCCTACCATTATAGCTGAATTTTTTAAATTGACTTATAGTTGTATGATATCATATTATTTTTAGGTATAAAACCGTAATTTGACAATTATATAAATTACTAAATGCTCACTATAATAAGCATAGTTGCTATCTGTCATCATATAAAGAAATTAGAATATTATTGACTGTGTTCCCTATGCTGTACTTTCATCCCTGTGACTTACTTATTTTATAATTGCAAGTTTGTACCTCTCCATCCCCTTGATGTATTTCACCAGTTCCCCCACCACCACCCCTATGGCAACCACCAGTGTGTTACCTATGTTTACAAGTCTATTTCTGCTTTGTTTATTTGTTTTACTAGATTCTACATGTAAGTGAAATGATACAGTATTTGTCATTCTCTGACTTAATTTACTTAGCATAACACCCTCTAAGTCCACCCATGTTGTTGCAAATGGCAAGATTTCATTCTTTTTCATGGCTGACTAATATGCTACTGTGTGTATGTACCACACCTTCTTTATCCTTCCATTTATTGATGGACACTTGGGTTGCTTCTGGTCTTGGCTATTGTAAATAATGCTGCAGTAAACATAGGGGCGCACATACCTTTTCAAACTAGTGATTTTGTTTTCTTCAGGTAAATACCCAGAAGTGGAATTACTGGACTGTATGGTATTTCTACTTTGGGGGGGAAGAGGAACCCCCATACTGTTTTCCATAGTGGCTGCACCAACTTATATTCCTATCAACAGTGCACGAAGGTTCCCTTTTCTTTACATCCTGACCAACACTTGTTATTTCAAATCTTTTTTATAATAATCATTCTGACTGATGTAAGGTGATATCTCATTGTGGTTTTCATTAGTATTTCCCTGATGATTAGAAATATAGAGCATCTTTTCATGTGCCTGTTGGCCATCTGGGTGTCTTTTTTGGAAAAATATCTGTTCAGGACCTCTGCTCATTTTTTAATTGGTTGTATTTTGGTATTCAGTTGTATAAGCACATTATGTATTTTGGACATTAACCATTTACGAGAATATCATTTGCAAATATATTCTCCCATACATAGTAGTTTGCCTATTAATTTTGCTTATGATCTCCTTTTACTGTGCAGAAGTTTTAGTTTGATGAAGTCCCACTTATTTATTTTTGCTTTGTTTCCCTTTCCTAGGGAAACACATCTGGAACAAAATTTCTAAGGCTGATGTTCAAGAGTGTATTTTTTGTTTTCTTCTAGGAGTTTTATGGTTTCAGATCTTATATTTATATCTTTTATCCACTTGAGTTTATTTTTTTATATGGTATTAAGACATGTAGCTGTCTAGTTTTCCTATCATCATTTATTGAAGAGATTGTCTTGTCTCTTTTGCCATATATTAATTAACCATATAAGTGTGGATTTATTTCTGGGCTGTCTATTCTGTTCCATTTATCTATGTGTCTATTTTTCTGCCAGTACCATACTGTTTTAACACTATACCTTTGTAGTATAGCTTGAAATCAGGGAGCATGATACCCTGAACTTTGTTCTTCTTTCTCAAGATTGCTTTGGGCATTCAGTTTCTTTTGTGCTTCCATACAAGTTTTAGGATTATTTGCTTTAGTTCTGTGAAAAATGCCATTGGTATTTTGATAAGGATTGTTTTGAATCTGTAGATTTCTTTGGGTTCTATAGCTTTTTCACACCATTAATTCTTCCTATCCATGAGAATGGAATATATTTCATTTATTTGTGTCTTTTTCAAATTTCTTCAGTGTCTTTTAGTTTTCAATGTATAGGTCTTTCACCTACTCAGTTACATTTATTCCTAGATATATTATTCTTTTTTAAATTAATATAATTTATTTTATTATCATTAATCTACAATTACATGTGCAATATTATGGTTATTGAACTACCATTTCATCAGGTCCCCCTCCCAACCCCATTACAGTCACTGTCCATCAGCATAGTGAGATGCTATAGAATCACTACTTGTCTTCTCTGAGTTGTACAGCCCTCCCGTGACCCCCAACATTACATCTGCTAATCGTAATGCCCCCTTTTCCCTCTTATCCCTCCCTTCCCACCCAACTTCCCCAGTCCCTTTCCCTTTGGTAACTATTAGTCCGTTCTTGGGTTCTGTGAGTCTTCTGCTGTTTTGTTCCTTCAGTATTTTTTCTTTGTTCTTATACTCCACATATGAGTGAAATCATTTGATACTTGTCTTTTTCGGCTTGGCTTATTTCACTGAGCATAATACCCTCTAGCTCCATCCATGTTGTTGCAAATGGTAGGATTTGTTTTCTTCTTATGGCTGAATAATATTCCATTGTGTATATGTACCACATCTTCTTTATCCATTCATCTACTGATGGACACTTAGGTTGCTTCCATTTCTTGGCTATTGTAAATAGTGCTGCGATAAACATAGGGGTGCATCTGTCTTTTTCAAATTGGGCTGCTGCATTCTTAGGGTAAATTCCTAGGAGTGGAATTCCTGGGTCAAATGGTATTTCTGTTTTGAGTTTTTTGAGGAACCTCCATACTGCTTTCCACAATGGTTGAACTAATTTGCAGTCCCGCCAGCAGTGTAGGAGGGTTCCCTTTTCTCCACATCCTCGCCAACATTTGTTGTTGTTTGTGTTTTGGATGTTGGCCATCCTCACTGGTGTGAGGTGATATCTCATTGTGGTTTTAATCTGCATTTCTCTGATGATTAGCGATGTGGAGCATCTTTTCATGTGCCTGCTGGCCATCTGAATTTCTTCTTTGGAGAAGTGTCTATTCATGTCCTCTGCCCATTTCTTAATTGGATTATTTGCTTTCTGTTTGTTAAGGTGCATGAGTTCTTTATATATTTTGGATGTCAAACCTTTATCAGATACGTTTTTTATGAATATATTCTCCCATACTGTAGGATGTCTTTTTGTTCTACTGATGGTGTCCTTTGCTGTACAGAAGCTTTTCAGCTTGATATAGTCCCACTTGTTCATTTTTGCTTATGTTTCCCTTGCCCGGGGAGATATGTTCATGAAGAAGTTGTTCATGTTTATGTCCAAGAGATTTTTGCCTATGTTTTCTTCTAGGAGTTCTATGGTTTCATGACTTACATTCAGGTCTTTGATCCACCTTGAGTTTACCTTTCTGTATGGGGCTAGACAGTAGTCCAGTTTCATTCTCTTACATGTAGCTGCCAGTTTTTCCAACACCAGCTGCTGAAGAGGCTGTCATCTCCCCATTGTATATCCAAGGCTCCTTTATCAAATATTAATTGACTGTATATGTTTGGGTTAATGTTTGGATTTTCTATTCTGTTCCACTGGTCTGTGGGTCTGTTTTTGTGCCAATACCAAATTGTCTTGATTACTGTGGCTTTGTAGTAGAGCTTGAAGTCAGGGAGCATAATTCCCCCTGTTTTATTCCTCCTTCTCAGGATTGCTTTGGCTATTCGGGGTCTTTTGTGGTTCCATATGAATTTTAGAATTATTTGTTCCAGTTCATTGAAGAAAGCTGTTGGTAGTTTGATAGGGATTGCATTGAATCTGTAGATTGCTTTAGGTAGTATAGCCATTTTGACAATATTTATTCTTCCTAGCCAAGAGCATGGGATGCATTTCCATTTGTTAGTGTCCTCTTTAATTTCTCTTAGAGTGTCTTGTAGTTTTCAGAGTACAGGTCTTTCACTTCCTTCGTTAGGTTTATTCCTAGGTATTTTATTCTTTTTGATGCAATTGTGAATGGAATTGTTTTTCTGATTTCTCTTTCTGTTAGTTCATCATTAGTGTATAGGAAAGCAACAGATTTCTGTGTGTTAATTTTGTATCCTGCAACTTTGCTGAATTCAGATATTAGTTCTAGTAGTTTTGGAATGGAGTCTTTAGGGTTTTTTATGTACAGTATCATGTCATCTGCAAATAGTGACAATTTGACTTCTTCTTTACCAATCTGGATGCCTTGTATGTCTTTGTTTTGTCTGATTGCTGTGGCTAGGACCTCCAGTACTATGTTGAATAACAGTGGAGAGAGTGGCATCCCTGTCTTGTTCCCGATCTTAGATGAAAAGCTTTCAGCGTCTCACCGTTAAGTATGATGTTAGCTGTGGGTTTGTCATATAGCCTTTATGATGTTGAGGTACTTGCCATCTATACCCATTTTGTTGAGAGTTTTAATCAGGAATGGATGCTGAATTTTGTCAAATGCTTTTTCAGCATCTATGGAGATGATCATGTGGTTTTTGTTCTTCTTTTTGTTGATGTGGTGGATGATGTTGATGGATTTTCGAATGTTGTACCATCCTTGCATCCCTGGGATGAATCCCACTTGATCATGGTGTATGATCCTCTTGATGTATTTTTGAATTCGGTTTGCTAATATTTTGTTGAGTATTTTTGCATCTACGTTCATCAGGGATATTGGTCTGTAATTTTCTTTTTTGGTGAGGTCTTTTCCAGGTTCTGGTATTAGAGTGATGCTGGCTTCATAGAATGAGTTTGGAAGTATTCCCTCCTCTTCTATTTTTTGGAAAACTTTAAGGAGAATCGGTGTTATTTCTTCTCTATATGTCTGGTAGGATTCAGAGGTGAATCCATTAGGCCCGGGGGTTGTGTTCTTGGGTAGTTTTTTGATTACCAATTCGATTTCGTCGCTGGTGATTGGTCTGTTTAGTTTTTCTGTTTCTTGCTTGGTCAGTCTTGGAAGGTTGTATTTTTCTAAGAAGTTGTCCATTTCTTCTATGTTTTCCAGCTTGTTAGCATATGGATTCTCGTAATATTCTCTTATGATTCTTTGTATTTCTGTGGGGTCCGTCGTGATTTTTCCTTTCTCATTTCTGATTGTGTTTATGTGTGTAGATTCTCTTTTTCTCTTAATGAGTCTGGCTAGGGGTTTATCTATTTTGTTTATTTTTTCAAAGAACCAGCTCTTGGTTTTATTGATTTTTTCTATTGTTTTATTCTTCTCAATTTTATTTATTTCTTCTCTAATCTTTATTATGTCCCTCCTTCTGGTGACTTTGGGCCTCATTTGTTCTTCTTTTTCCAATTTCAGTAATTGTGTCTTTAGACTATTCATTTGGGAATGTTCTTCCTTCTTTAAATAGGCCTGGATTGCAATATACTTTCCTCTTAGAACTGCCTTTGCTGCGTCCCACAGAAGTTGTGGCTTTGTGTTGTTGTTGTCATTAGTCTCCATATATTCTTTGATTTCTGTTTTGATTTGGTCGTTAACCCATTGATTAATTAGGAGAATGTTGTTAAGTCTCCATGTATTTGTGAGCCTTTTTGATTTCTTTCTAAAATTTATTTCTAGTTTTATACCTTGGTGATCTGAGAAGTTGGTTGGTAGGATTTCAATATTTTTGAAATTACTGAGGTTCTTTTTGTGGCCTAGTATGTGGTCTATTCTGGAAAATGTTCCATGTGCACTTGAGAAGAATGTGTATCCTGTTGCTTTTGGGTGTAGAGTTCTGTAGATGTCTGTTAGGTCCATCTGTTCTAGTGTGTTGTTCAGTGCCTCTGTGTCTTTACTTATTTTCTGTCTGGTTGATCTGTCCTCTGGAGTGAGTGGTGTGTTGAAGTCTCCTAAGATGAATGCATTGCTGTCTGTTTCCTCCTTTAATTCTGTTAATATTTGTCTCACATATGCTGGCGCTCCTGTGTTGGGTGCATATATATTTATAATGGTTATATCTTCTTGTTGGTCTGACCCCTTTATCATTATGTAATGTCCTTCTTTATCTTTTGCTACTTTCTTCATTTTGAAGTCTATTTTGTCTGATACAAGTACTGCAACACCTGCTTTTTTCTCTTTGTTGTTTGCATGAAATATCTTTCTCCATCCCTTCACTTTTAGTCTATGTATATCTTTGGGTTTGAGGTGAGTTTCTTTTTTTATTTTATTTTATTTTATTATTTTATTTTTTTTAATATAATTTATTTTATTATCATTAATTTACAATTACATGTGCAATATTACGATTATTAAACTACCGCTTCATCAGGTCCCCCCCACCAACCCCATTACAGTCACTGTCCATCAGCGTAGTGAGATGCTATAGAATCACTACTTGTATTCTCTGAGTTGTACTGCCCTCCCCGTGCCCCCCCAACATTACATCTGCTAATCGTAATGCCCCTTTTTCCCTCTTATCCCTCCCTTCCCGCCCATTTTCCCCAGTCCCTTTCCCTTTGGTAACTATTAGTCCGTTCTTGGGTTCTGTGAGTCTGCTGCTGTTTTGTTCCTTCAGTTTTTTTCTTTGTTCTTATACTCCACATATGAGTGAAATCATTTGATACTTGTCTTTTTCGGCTTGGCTTATTTCACTGAGCATAATACCCTCTAGCTCCATCCATGTTGTTGCAAATGGTAGGATTTGTTTTCTTCTTATGGCTGAATAATATTCCATTGTGTATATGTACCACCTCTTCTTTATCCATTCATCTACTGATGGACACTTAGGTTGCTTCCATTTCTTGGCTATTGTAAATTGTGCTGCAATAAACATAGGGGTGCATCTGTCCTTTTCAAATTGGGCTGCTGCATTCTTAGGGTAAATTCCTAGGAGTGGAATTCCTGGGTCAAATGGTATTTCTATTTTGAGTTTTTTGAGGAACCTCCATACTGCTTTCCACAATGGTTGAACTAATTTGCATTCCCACCAGCAGTGTAGGAGGGTTCCCTTTTCTCCACATCCTCGCCAACATTTGTTGTTGTTTGTGTTTTGGATGTTGGCCATCCTCACTGGTGTGAGGTGATATCTCATTGTGGTTTTAATCTGCATTTCTCTGATGATTAGCGATGTGGAGCATCTTTTCATGTGCCTGTTGGCCATCTGAATTTCTTCTTTGGAGAAGTGTCTATTCATGTCCTCTGCCCATTTCTTAATTGGATTATTTGCTTTCTGTTTGTTAAGGTGCATGAGTTCTTTATATATTTTGGATGTCAACCCTTTATCAGATACGTTTTTTATGAATATATTCTCCCATACTGTAGGATGTCTTTTTGTTCTACTGATGGTGTCCTTTGCTGTACAGAAGCTTTTCAGCTTGATATAGTCCCACTTGTTCATTTTGCTTTTGTTTCCCTTGCCCGGGGAGATATGTTCATGAAGAAGTTGCTCATGTTTATGTCCAAGAGATTTTTGCCTATGTTTTTTTCTAAGAGTTTTATGGTTTCATGACTTACATTCAGGTCTTTGATCCACCTTGAGTTTACCTTTGTGTATGGGGCTAGACAGTAGTCCAGTTTCATTCTCTTACATGTAGCTGTCCAGTTTTTCCAACACCAGCTGATAAAGAGGCTGTCATCCCCCCATTGTATATCCAAGGCTCCTTTATCAAATATTAATTGACTGTATATGTTTGGGTTAATGTTTGGATTTTCTATTCCGTGCCACTGGTCTGTGGGTCTGTTTTTGTGCCAATACCAAATTGTCTTGATTACTGTGGCTTTCTAGTAGAGCGTGAAGTCAGGGAGTGCAATTCCCCCTGTTTTATTCCTCCTTCTCAGGATTGCTTTGGCTATTCGGGGTCTTTTGTGGTTCCATATGAATTTTAGAATCATTTGTTCCAGTTCATTGAAGAAAGCTGTTGGTAGTTTGTTAGGGATTGCATTGAATCTGTAGATTGCTTTAGGTAGTATAGCCATTTTGACAATATTGATTCTTCCTAGCCAAGAGCATGGGATGCATTTCCATTTGTTAGTGTCCTCTTTAATTTCTCTTAGGAGTGTCTTGTAGTTTTCAGAGTACAGGTCTTTCACTTCCTTCGTTAGGTTTATTCCTAGGTATTTTATTCTTTTTGATGCAATTGTGAATGGAATTGTTTTTCTGATTTCTCTTTCTGTTAGTTCATCATTAGTGTATAGGAAAGCAAGAGATTTCTGTGTTAATTTTGTATCCTGCAACTTTGCTGAATTCAGATATTAGTTCTAGTAGTTTTGGAATGGAGTCTTTAGGGTTTTTTATGTACAGTATCATGTCATCTGCAAATAGTGACAATTTGACTTCTTCTTTACCAATCTGGATGCCTTGTATGTCTTTGTTTTGTCTGATTGCTGTGGCTAGGACCTCCAGTACTATGTTGAATAACAGTGGAGAGAGTGGGCATCCTTGTCTTGTTCCGATCTTAGATGAAAAGCTTTCAGCGTCTCGCCGTTAAGTATGATGTTAGCTGTGGGTTTGTCATATATAGCCTTTATGATGTTGAGGTACTTGCCGTCTATACCCATTTTGTTGAGAGTTTTAATCAGGAATGGATGCTGAATTTTGTCAAATGCTTTTTCAGCATCTATGGAGATGATCATGTGGTTTTTGTTCTTCTTTTTGTTGATGTGGTGGATGATGTTGATGGATTTTCGAATGTTGTACCATCCTTGCATCCCTGGGATGAATCCCACTTGATCATGGTGTTTGATCCTCTTGATGTATTTTTGAATTCGGTTTGCTAATATTTTGTTGAGTATTTTTGCATCTACGTTCATCAGGGATATTGGTCTGTAATTTTCTTTTTTGGTGAGTCTTTGCCCGGTTTTGGTATTAGAGTGATGCTGGCTTCATAGAATGAGTTTGGAAGTATTCCCTCCTCTTCTATTTTTTGGAAAACTTTGAGGAGAATCGGTGTTATTTCTTCTCTATATGTCTGGTAGAATTCAGAGGTGAATCCATCAGGCCCAGGGGTTTGTTCTTGGGTAGTTTTTTGATTACCAATTCGATTTCGTCACTGGTGATTGGTCTGTTTAGTTTTTCTGTTTCTTGCTTGGTCAGTCTTGGAAGGTTGTATTTTTCTAAGAAGTTGTCCATTTCTTCTATGTTTTCCAGCTTGTTAGCATATAGAGTCTCATAATATTCTCTTATGATTCTTTATATTTCTGTGGGGTCTGTCGTGATTTTCCTTTCTCATTTCTGATTATGTTTATGTGTGTAGATTCTCTTTTTCTCTAATGAGTCTGGCTAAGGGTTTATCTATTTTGTTTATTTTTTCGAAGAACCAGCTCTTGGTTTTATTGATTTTTTCTATTGTTTTATTCTTCTCAATTTTATTTATTTCTTCTCTGATCTTTATTATGTCCCTCCTTCTGGTGACTTTGGGCCTCATTTGTTCTTCTTTTTCAATTTCAGTAATTGTATCTTTAGACTATTCATTTGGGAATGCTTTTCCTTCTTTAAGTAGGCCTGGATTGCAGTATGCTTT